>OZ004707.1:145282023-145623929 GCA_963924515.1 Vespertilio murinus
ACCACGCTCGCCTGGAGCCAGGCAGCCTGAAGCCCTTTCACTCTTCTAAAAGGTTAGAAATGAACTTTCCCGGGGGCCTCCAACTTCACGATCAGATTTTTTTGGAGGGTCTCTGAATAGGCTGCTTGGGCGTTGGAATGCCCCTTCCCGGGATGCTCTTTCAGTCTCCAGCCCCGAGGTGTGGGAACCGACGGAGAGGAGGCGAGGGAACCCGGGGCAGAGCCAGGGAATAGAATCTTGGTTCCCAAACCTTCCCGAACCCTCATCCGGACAACTCGGGACTCGGTCCGTCCCCTCCCCCACCCCCACCCCCGGCCCACCACCCACCCAGGCTGACCGCAGTGTATGCTGCTGAGCCGCCCGCAGGGGGAGCCACAGGCCCCCGCGGCCGCCGGATGCAGCTCGATGGAACGCGGGAGTGCGGGCATTCCCGGAAGTTTCCCCTGGCCTCCGCCGACCAATGGGCGCCGCTCTGGCGCGCCCCACGCCCCGCCACTGGCCCGCGCCCAGCCAATCGGGACTCGAGATTCACGCGCCAGGAAGGGGGCGTATTCCGGGTATTAAAGGAGCCTGGGAACTGACGGGCTCCGCAGTGAGGAAAATAGGCCACCAGGGGGCTCCTCGGGCTCCAACGTTTCTCTCCTAGCCTGGACAGCGGAAAAAGGAGCTGGGGTTGTGGAATGCCGAGGACAAAAGACCGAAATCTGACCCAGCGCTTCACTTCTTTTTTTCTGACAATTATTAAGCATGTAATTCTATTTTGCAGAAGAGCAAACGGAAATGATATAAAAAGCAGTGCCTAACACCCAGCAGGCAGTTTCATCCTCTTCTCCCATTGCTTTAGCTCTCATCTTTATTCTTGATTTGGGGTCCTTCATTTTTTAATGGACTTGGTCAGGGTCCCTAGGAAAAGTGGCATTCACACTACGGACAATAGGTAGATTCACCACCTTGAAAGAAATGGGACCTCGGGCAGAGAGCCAACTTTGCATTAGGTTCTCTCAGTTTGAAAGGCACTTGTTCCTAATGCTATCTCACTCATCTCAGGGTCCCCCCAGTGACTGAAAAGAGGAGGCCCAAACCTTTACTTTCCTTTGGAACTTAATAATCAACAAAACGTAGTTAGCTCAGTAATGTGTATAAACCAATTACATAAACCGAGTGGCCATATTATTATGATCTCTGAACGCATAATAATCTGGCCACTCAGTGTATGTCCTATATCAGTGTTTCTCAGACTTCTCTCATGATGAGAATCACCTGGCGGAGTTGTTAAAATACAGATTCCTGAATCCCAACTAAGAAGTGCTAAACTAAAATTTTTGGGAACATATAGGTAAAATTGTATACTTAACTACTGCTCTAACCTTAGTTGGGACTCTTTCACAAAATACCACGGCCTGGGCAAGTCTATTTTGAAGAAGTGGTGTTAGAAGAAGTTTAAGTTTAAAAAAATTTGGCTCTCAAAAGAAATTTCAGCTGAAACCGGTTTGGTTCAGTGGATAGAGCGTTGGCCTGCCGACTGAAAGGTCCCAGGTTCGATTCCAGTCAAGGGCATGTATGTTGGTTGCAGGCACAAGCCCAGTAGGGATTGAACAAGAGGCTGCTGATCAATGATTCTCTCTTACCAATGTTTCTAACTTCTATCCCTCTCTCTTCCTCTCTGTAAAAAAATCACTAAAATATATATATTTTTAAAAAGAAATTTCAATCGTTGTACTGTTGATATTTGGCTCTGTTGACTAATGAGTTTGCTGATCACTGGGTTAGGGCATTGACTTGATAAACCAAGGCTGAGAGTCCAATCCCAAATCAGGGCACATACAAGAAGCAACCAATGAATGCATAAATAAGTGGAACAAATGGATGCTTCTCTAAAAAAAATTAATAAATGAATTTTAAAAATAAACCAACTACAAATGCATATACGTGCATTACCAATTGCTTAACAAATACTCTTTAATATCAGATCAATCTAAGAGTTCATGTAATTGTAATGCCTTCGCTTGCTTAATCAATCCCTTACTTTCCTCTAGAGCGCTTCAGGCTCCACCTTGACTTTTCTCGGAGCTGGTTCTCTCCCGCCCACCCCCCAACCTTGGTGTTGTGTCCTAAGGGAACCAAAACCACAGCCCAGGAAGAGGGGCACTGACTTTCCCTTTTCTGCCCTAAGGTGTTTCAGGAAGTTCTGCTGGTGTTCAGAGAGGGCCGACGTGGATGTGGCAGGAGTGCGGCTAGGCGAGAGCCTGGCAACCCGCTGGACACCCTACATCAAAGCCTTGCGGTCAGACTCTCCCCCCCCTTCCCCACCCCTCGGGCGCCCTGTGGACACAGTATCTGCTCCCATGACTGTGAGTCACGGAGTCGGGAGCCTCTGGGATGCCGACCAGGGCTCTGGAAGCCAGGGGGCCCGGCGGACAGCGGCTCACTCTGCGGGCCAGCCAACGCGAGGCCAGGGCTTCCGGCCACGGGACACGTGCCCCCTCCAAAGCCAAGCCTCGCCCTCCAGGGCCCTGGGCCCCGGGACCCGCCCCGGGAGCCCCCCTGGGAAGTGCATAGCCTGCCCCTCCCCAATGGCTGTCCAGTCCTCGCAGGGGCGATCCGGACTTCCGGTCCGGAGCCGAGGCCTGGGAGCCCGCCTTCCCCGACGTCGGCCGCTCGCAGCGCCTCGTCTCCGTTTGAGTTAAAACAAAGGGGCGGGGCTTGGTGACGCGCTTCCGCCGGGTTGCGTAGCAGCGGGGGGCGGGGCAAGGGGCTGTCTCACCGAGCGGCGAGTGGTCGGGACCTCCCTCCCTCTCCTTCCCTTCCCCTTCCCCTCCCAGGAAAGGCTGGACGCGGCGCCGGGGCTGTCCCGTGGCCGCGGCGGCCTCAGCTCCCGCCGGGCTGGGGTACGGAGGGTCCGGCCGCTTCCAGGGCGGTGCGTACTGCGCCTGCGCGGGCTCCCTCAAAGGCTGCGGGGAGGGAGGGGGCGCCGTCCCAGGGGCCTGGGGGCCGGGGTTGGAGATGTGGGAGGTCGGGGTTAGGGGTGGGAGTCCAGAGGGAAAATGGAGGCAGGGAGGAGTCGGGAGGTGAGACGGACGGGGGGCGCCGGAGGGTGGGTTGCTGGGAGGTCTAGCGGAGCCTGGAGAGGTGCGGGAGGAGGCCTGGGCGGGCCGGAGGACCGGGAGGAGGGCATCTCGGGGAGCAACGTGGTGTTTAAATGGGCGATGATTGACGGGCTGGGAGGAGAAGGGGGCATTCTGGGGGCCAGCCAGGGCCGGGGCGGCGGGACCTGCACCCCCGCCCTCGGAGCGCCATAGCTTGGCTGGTCTCCCGCGCCTTGTCTTTGGCAGCCCCGTCTTCCTCCTTCATTCCTCCCCCCCTCCCCTCCTCTCCCCTCTCCCCCTCCTGCACGGAGGAATCTCGCATTCCTTACATCCCTGGCCTGGGTTTTTGGCCCAGCCCTCTTCTCAGGCTTCACGCACCGGAAAGCCTCCCCCAGCGTCGGGCACGGGGGGAAGTTGAGGATGAGGATGGGGAGGAGGGAGCTGCCGGAGGAGCTGAAAGCGAAGGTGTTTGCCTGAGGGGCTGAAAGTCATCGTCCCCATCCAGAAGCGGGCTTCGACCCACCTGAGAGCCAATGTGGCCGTTAGTTCCTGGGCACGGTTCTCGGAGACCTGGGCTGTGAGAGGAGAGTCGCATCCCATCCCAAACAGGTGGTTTTAGAGTCCGACAATAGGGGAGAAGCGGAGAGGGCTCAGCTTCCTGGCTGGCCGTTTTCTCCCACACAGGAACGGAGTTGACTAGTGGTAGGGCATCTGAGTGATGCAATACTGTTACTACCCTCTGTGTGTCCAGCTGACTTTGTGGCTGGGCTTGGCTTCCCGTAATTGAAAAGAAGAAAAAAAGCTGCTTTTCAAGCATTTCCTCACTGGTCCTCACACTCTAAATTTAGTTTGCATTCTGTTGCTACAAGAACCTTACCTGAGAATAGCAGTGTTGAGTGTGCTTTCACATGTGTTATGTCGTTTGATTTTTTCATGGTCAGTAGATGAGGCAGGTCATCTTTTTCCCTACTTGAGAGAAGGGTTACGAGGCTTGCTAAAAGTCGTACAATTGGCAAAGCTGGGACCAGAACCTCAGACTCCTGACTCCTGGCCCTCCTCTCAGTTGAAAAATCCTGTTTTGTTCTGGCCAAGGGAGAATCGAAGTAGGATTGATTTTCCCAGCATGGGCAACTATTTTTCTTTCTGAGACTGGAACTTGTCACTAGAAGCCAGAGCAGAGCCGACCACTGGTTCCTGGCAGCATATCTTTATATATATTACAGAAAGGAAGGGAGAAGGATGGAGATTTAGAAAGATCAATGAGAGAAACATTGATCAGCTGCCTCCTGCACACCTCCTGGGGATGTGCCCATAACCCAGGTACACATGCCCTTGACTGGAATCGAACCTGGGACCTTTCAGTCTGCAGACCAATGCTCCATTCACTGAGTTAGGGCATGGCAGCATTTCTTGAGGTACAGGGGCATATGCCAGGCTGTGGGAATAAGGTATTGTCAGAAGGGAAGACCATCATACCCCCCTGTATTGTGGATGGCAGAAAAGTATCAATTTACCCCACCCCCAACACAGGGGAGACAAAGTGTGGTCTGACATTTCACCTTTGCCTCTGAGCATAAAAACTAATGAGTGTGGCCGAAACCGGTTTGGCTCAGTGGATAGAGCGTCGGTGTGCAGACTGAAGGGTCCCGGGTTCAATTCCGGACAAGGGCATGTACATTGGTTGCCAGCACATCCCCGGTAGGGGGTGTGCAGCAGGCAGCTGGTCAGTGTTTCTGGCTCTCTATCTCTCTCCCTTCCTCTCTGTAAAAAAATCAATAAAATGTATTTTTTAAAAACCCAAAAAACTAATGAGTGTGTGTACCAGACTTAGAAGATGAAATGGCCCCTTTTTATGTATAAAAATCATCGTCCTATTCCTTTTTAAAAAAATGTCTTTATTGATTAAGGTATCACATATTTGTCCTCAACCCCCCATTCTAATCCCTACCCCCACTCATCCCCCACCACCCTATTGTCCTTCGTCCTATTCCTTTTTAACACAGCCCTTAACCTCATGATGGTGAGGAAAGCAGTTTGAATGGTTGATATTCTCCTGCCCAGTGTTGAATAGCTCTCAGCATCATTCATCTGAAACCTGGTCTCCCTCTACTTGGTTTCATCGTTTTATTTTATTTTATTTTTTATTTTTTAAGTATATTTCTTTATTGATTTCAAAGGGAGAGAGAGAAACATCAATGATGAAAGAATCACTGATCGGCTGCTTCCTGCATGCCCCCTACTAGGGATCGCGCCCGCAACCCGGGACCCTTCAGTCCGCAGGCCGACGCTCTATCCACTGAGCCAAACCAGCTAGGGCTGGTTCCATCATTTTAACAACAGGTGTCTGGTCAAGCCTGATCAGGCTGCTCTCTCTAGTCTTCCCAGTTGCCCACCCGGAGTCATTTCCTAATTCACTGCCTCTGTATTTTTAAAAAGTCTGATCCAGTCAGGAGTACTACCTTCTGGCTTGGGGAGTTGAAATGCATCTGTACCAACATTCATGAGTATCTTCATCTTATGAAATAGTCCTTTCCAACTGGAGGATAAGATCAGAATTCTTTTTATATGAAATAATTTATGTGAAAGCACTTTGGAAACATGAAAGGATCATACTGTGAGTATAAGTGCCATGGATCTAGGCATTGTATAGCTACAAATTTATAATTATTGACATGGTAGCTGTGTACACAAATTAAAGAATCCTTGTTGCCCTGGTTGGCATTGCTCAGTACTTAGAGTGTTGGCCCTTGCACCTAAGGATTGCAGGTTCTTTTCCCTCTCTCACATCGATGTTTCTCTGTCTTTTTCTTCCCCACTCCTCCCACTCTCAAAATCAGTGGAGCCGGCCAGTGTTGCTCAGTGGTTGGGCGTTGACCCATGACCCATTGCAGTTTGATTTCCAGTCAAGGCACATGCCAGGCTTGTGGACTTGATGCCAGTAGGGGCGTGCAGGAGGCCCTGCCTCTCTCTGAAATAATTTTCTTTCTCTCCTTTCCCTGCCTCTCTCTGAAATAATTTTTTATAATTTTTTTTATAATTCTTTTTCTTTTTTAAAATATATTTTATTGGTTTTTTACAGAGAGGGAGAGAGAGGGATAGAGAGCTAGAAACATCAATGAGAGAGAATCATCTATCAGCTGCCTCTTGCACACCCCCTGCTGGGGATGTGCCCCGCAACCAAGGCACATGTCCCTGACCAGAATCGAACCCGGGACCTTCAGTCCGCAGGCCATCCACTGAGCCAAACCGGCCTTAGTGATTTTTCTAACTTTCTATTCCTCTCCCTTCTTCTCTGTAAAAAAAATAAAATATGCATTTTTAAAAATCAATGGGAAAAAAGTCCTTGGGTGAGGATTAACAAACAAACAAAAAAAGAATCTGTCTACTTCACATTTCTCCCCTTTTCTACCTTTCTTGTCCCTTTCTCTCCCCTTCTCAGGTATGTTTGGATCTCTTGGACCATGCATGTGACTCCTTAGCTAATGATCTTGCTCCTTAGAGGGGAGTCCTCTTTGCTTAGCACAGAAACCTTAATAGAGTTGTCTCTTGCTCCTCACCCAACCACCGGATCCAAGTCTGTCCAGTCTTGCTGCCAAGTGGAGGTAGTTCCCCTGACTCACCTTTTTCTTCCTTGTTTCTATTAATAGAGTGCTCCTGATTGTGACATCACATCCATCCCTTGGTGATGGAGCGTATCACTGAGAAGGAAGATTCAGTTGGAGAATAGCCAACAAGATGGGCTACTGGGAGTGTCTCCTGAGTGGCACTGAGTGGAGGCGTCAGGGGGTTGGAGCCTTGTGAACAGGGAGCCTGTCCCCCAACACTTGGAAGGTAAAGAGCCTTGATTTAGAGTCCCATCCCAGGCCTCAGCCCTCCTCTCTGCCAGCCTGGGTTGCTTCTCCTTGTGTGTCTGGTTGTTTATAGTCATTGGGGCTGGAGACTCCTCAGTCCTCTGCACATCTGTTGTATTCAGAGAAATTAGCAGAAGGAAGCCTATAGCCATATACCTGGCTTTTACCCTTATGCTTTTGCCAAGAATTGGTGACAGCATGCCCAGTCACCCTAAAATACTAAGGTTTCTTATGTAATGTTTCTCTTGAGTGAGGTTATGGGTGTGTGTGTCATTGTGCATGATTTGCACACCTGTACATGGGTTCAAGAAACCCTGAATAAGGGAGGATAAATGTTCATGTTTCTTTAGGAACAAACTTTCTTGAATTCCTAGCTCTCTCTAGGGGTAGACCAGAGGAAACAACTGTAGCAAAAAGTTAAAAGGGTATAGGAAGGGGTCTCTTGTGTTTTTATTATTCACTAGTAGTCCTGTGCATGAATCCATGCCCCAGCAGCGCTCTGCGGTGCCGCCTGCCCCGTGCCCGCTGCCCAGAGGCCCCTCTGTGGCCGGGCACGAAAGCTTGCCTTGTCACCACGGCAACGAAGCAAGCATTTCGCCAGGCCACTCATGCTGCCTGCTCTTATTGGCTGCCCTCCCGGGACTGGAGGACACTGGCAGGGCTGAGAGGACTGGGCGCCGCCATCTTTGTGACTGAGTGGTGGTTAATTTGCATATTACCCTTTTATTAGATTGGATGCTGACTAGGAATAGAGAGAGAGAGATTCAGTGTAACGGTGAGGAAGGAGAGTAGCACAATTAACCTGGTTTGGTTCTGGCCTGTAGAATAGGAGATGGGGAAATGCAGTTTTGTTTGTTTGTTAATCCTCACCTGAGGATATTTTTTCATTAATTCTTTTAAGAGAGAGTGAAAGGGAGGGGGAGAGAGAGAAACGTCGATGTGAGAGAGATACATTGACTGGTAGCCCCCCACACACACTCCGATCAGGGCCAGGGATTGAGCCTGCAGCTGAGGTACATGCCCTTGAATTTGAACCTTCAGTCCCACACTCCACTGAGCCAAACTGGCTAAGGCAGGAATGCAGTTTTCAGTTTGGGTTTAAGATGTTCAAATCAGGGAGGCTGGCCGAACTTCTACAGTCCTGAAGGGACATCTCAGCGCTACTTTAGTTCAGCTCCCCAAGTTCAGCGAAGCCTTTTCCTATTCCACAACACACGGAGAATGTTGAGGAAACTGCTTCCCGTGGCTGTACTTACTGGCTGTGACTCTTGAGGACTCTGTGGTTTCAGTTTTATTAAGGCTCCTGCCCCCAGGGCAGAGAGCAGTGAGTTCTTGTGAGGCATCCCCCCGGGAATGATATCCTGCCCCTTCAAGAGGACACAGCAGTGTTGAGAGTCCCAGGGAGCAGAAGGAATAGTCAAGGGCCGAAACCGGTTTGGCTCAGTGGATAGAGTGTCGGCCTTCGGACTGAAGGGTCACGGGTTCAATTCCGGTCAAGGGCATGTACATTGGTTGCGGGCACATCCCCGGTGGGGGGTGTGCAAGAGGCAGCTGGTCGATGATTCTCGATGATTCTCACTCATCGATGTTTCTAACTCTCTATCCCTCTCTCTTCCTCTCTGTAAAAAATCAATAAAATATATATATTTTTAAAAAGACTATTATCAGTATTGACTTAAAATGAAAAGTTCAGTGAAGCACAGTATAAACTCTAGGCCAGTTTTCTACATAGCAAATGTAATGTTATTTTAATTTTTACCCCTTGCTCTAAAGATAACAGATTTTTTTAAATCTTTTTTTTTTATTTAAAAATATATTTTATTGATTATTTTACAGAGAGGAAGGGAGAGGAATAGAGAGTTAGAAACATCGATGAGAGAGAGACATCGATCAGCTGCCTCTTGCACACCCCCTACCAGGGATGTGCCCGCAACCAAGATATATGCCCTTAACCAGAATCGAACCTGGGACCTTTCAGTCTTCAGGCCAATGCTCTATCCACTGAGCCAAACCGGTTTTGGCAACAGATGTTTTAAAAATTAAACCTTGCAGAAATATATAACCTAGATTGAAAGATAATCTTAGCATATGTAATACATACACTACATATATTTATTTTTCTTTTTAAATTTGTTGTTTTTTTCCTTTTTTTATTTTTTTATTAAGGTATTATATATGTACATAGCTTACCATTGCCCCCCTCCCCCCACCTCCCATTCATGCCCTCCTTACCCAGAGTTCTGTGTTCGTTGGTTGTACTTATATTCATGCATACCAGTCCTTCGGTTGTTCTCTTATCTCCCCCCAGGTCTCCTTCCCCTCCCCGCTGTCATTTGGCAGTCTGCTTGTTTTATGGTGACTATCTCAGGGCCACATGATTAGAATCCGCTCCTCATTTGGCAGTCTGCTTATTTTATGGTGACTATCTCAGGACCACACGAATAGAGTCCGCTCTTCCTCTGGTTCACACCGCCCCTACCCCTGGGTCCCACTGCTTCCCCTGGGACACACGGCTCGCCCGGGCAACCCGGCCCTCTGGGACACACGGCTCACTCGGGGCACACAGCCCCCTGGGATACACGGCTCACCCGGGGCACAAAATTATAATATCATGTTATAGCATACTAGAGGCCCAGTGCACAAAATTCGTGCAGGGGAGGGGTTGTCCCTCAGCCCAGCCTGCACCCTCTCCAATCTGGGACCCTCGAGGGATGTACAGTTGCCCATTGTTCAGGCCCTTTCCCAGTGGGCAGTCAGACATCCCTCTCACAATTCAGTATTGCTGGCTACCAACCACTCACTGCCTGCCATCCTGATTGCCCCTAACCGCTTCTACTTGCCAGCCTGATCACCCCCTAACCACACTCCTGCCAGCCTGATTGATGTCTAACTGCTCCCCTGCCGGCCCAATTGCCCCTAACTTCCCTCCCCTGCAGGCCTGGTTGCCCCCAACTGCCCTCCTCTACAGGCCTGGTCCCCCCAACTGCCTTCCCCTGCAGACCTGATCGCCCACAACTGCCCTCCCTTGCAGGCTTGGTCCCTCCCCTGCTGGCCATCTTGTGGTGGCCATCTGTGTCCACAAGGGGCAGCCATCTTTGACCATGTGTGTTGGAGTGATAGTCAATTCTCATATTACCTCTTTATTATTGGATTCCCTAGAAACATAATTTAAAGTAGACATATTATTCTATCAAATGGACTCATATTACCATAATCACTTAACTATACTTTTATTGTCCATTAAAATGAATAAGTGATTATTTGATTTTTAAAAGGTATGATTTTTAAAAATATATTTTTATTGGTTTCAGAGTGGAAGGGAAAGGGAGAGAGATAGAAACATCAATGATGAGAATCATTGATTGCCTGCCTCCTGCAGTCCTTCCACTGGGGATTGAGCCTGCAACCCAGGCATGTGCCCTTGACTGGAATTGAATCTGGGACCCCTCAGTCTGCAGGCCGACAATCTATCCACTGAGCCAAATTGGCTAGGGTGGTATGATTTTTAAATATGTTTTTTTTTTTTTCATATTTATTTTAGAGAAGAAGGAAAGAGAAATATAAATGAGAAACATTGATCAGCTGCCTCCTGCACACCCCCTTCTGGGGATTGAACCCCTAACCTGGGCATGTGCCCTGACAAGGAATTAAGGAATTGAACTGAAGATTTCTTGGTGCATGGGATGATGCTCAACCAACTGAGCCACACTGTCCCGGCCTGGTATGATTTTTTAAAACCTGCCTTGCCCTAGCCGGTTTTGCTCAGTGAATAGAGCATAGCCCTGCAGACTGAATGATTCCAGGTTCGATTCCAGTCAGGGGCACATGCCAGGGTGTGGGCTTGATCCCCAGTAGGGGGGACATGCAAGAGGCAGCTGATAAATTATTATCTCTCATCATTGATCTTTCTATTACTCCCTCTCCCTTCCTCTTTGAAATTATAAAAATATTTTTTAAATATTACAAGTAAAATCTGAGTCTCTCTTTGTACCATCTTCCTCTCTTCTTGCTTTAGAGGTGTCACTCTTTCTATTTTACATAATCCAGATCACCTCTCTACTTAGCACTACCTCAGTGACCAGATTCTCTCTTGAATTTACCTTCCTCTCAATATATAAATGTGCTCAAACTTTTTAAAAAAATATTTTTTACAGAGAGGGATAAAGAGCTAGAAACATCAATGAGAGAAACATCAATCAGCTGCCTCCTGCACACCCCCTACTGGGGATGTGCCCACCACCAAGGTACATGCCCATGACCCGAATCGAACCTGGGACCCTTCAGTCTGCAGACCGACTCTCTATCCACTGAGCCAAACCGGTTTCGGCTGCTCAAACTTCTTACCGAAAGAAAAACATTCCCTGGCCTGGCTAGGTGGCTCAGTTGGTTGGAGCGGTATCCCATATACCAAAATGTTACAGGTTTGATTCCAGTCAGGGCACATACCTAGGTTCCAACCAATGTTTCTCTCTTTACATTAGTCAGTCTGTCTGTCTGTCTGTCTCTCTCTCTCTTTCTCTCTCTCCCCCTTCCTCTGTCTCTAAAATTAATAAAAACATGTCCTCAGTTGAAAATGAAAAAAAAAAAAGAAAACACCCAAACACAACCCACTTCCTCAACCTGTCTTCCTCTAGTGATTTCTCTTTCCTTTCCTTTGAAATGAAGCTTTTTGATTAGTTATCTTCCGTTCCTGTCTCTGTCTCACCTCTTGTCACTTTGAACCACTGCAGTCTGGCTTCCACTTCAAATAGCCAGGCCTAGGTGGTGGACAGTGACAATTTCAGAGGGATTGTTAGTAAGCCCAGGGCCCTGAACTTTAAGGCCCTAGAGGTGGAGGAACAAGTATAGAGAGAAATGGTAGTCATGGAGGTCTGTACGTGTAGCAACGTCCGGGGGTTTCATTGTTCCTATATAAAATGGATCAAGAAAAATAAGTGGTTCTAAAGAGAACCTTGTGATTTATTGTATCTATATGCTTATGTATTAATCAGGACTTTTATCAGTTGAAAGAGACAAAAACCCAGCTTAAACCAGCCTAAGCATAAAATATTTTGGTTTATGTAACTGATGTTGAAAAGCTGGTTGTGGCTTTACTCATGGCTGAATCCAGCACCTAAATAATCTCTGAATTCGACCTCAGCTTTACTTTCTTATTGGCTTTATTTTATAAGCAGGCAATCCTCATTTATGGCAAAGATGGTTGACAACCACTCTGAGTTGTACATCCCACCAGCTGTGCAGTCCCAGGGGAAAGAGCTTCAAGAGAGGTCCCAGGTACCCCCAATCCATTGTCCTGATATGGTTCACATGTCCACTAGGAACTAAGGGATGATTCCTAAAGGAATACTGGAAAATAAGATACTCTGTAGATAAAATAGAAGTTCACTCTACCCTGGTTGCTGGGAATCTCCCAGTTAAAGGTAACATTGAAATACACCAAACGAGCCGAAACTGGTTTGGCTCAGTGGTAGAGCATTGGTCTGCGGACTGAAAGGTCCCAGGTTCGATTCCAGTCAAGGGCATGCACATTGGTTGCAGGCACATCCCCAGTAGGGGGTGTGCAAGAGGCGGCTGGTCGATGTTTCTCTCTCATCTACTAGTTTCTAGCTCTCTATCTCTCTCCCTTCCTCTCTGTAAAATATCAATAAAATACCGTATTTGCCGGTGTATAAGACGATTTTTTGGCCCTGAAAAACACGTATTTGCCGGCGTATAAGACGACTGGGCGTATAAGATGACCCTTTAACATTTCCACTAAAAATACAGAGTTTGTTATATACTCGCCATATAAGACTACCCCCCCCCTTGGAGGCATATTTTTCAGGGCCAAAAAATCGTCTTATACGCCAGCAAATATGGTATATTAAAAAAAAAAAAAAAGAAAGAAAGAAATACACCAAACGAGGAACTGCTTGGTGCTACATTGAATGCAGAATATGAGTTTCTGCTCTTAAGGTATTTTTTCAAGTAGTAGAAATTAGATGCATACACAAATAATGGTTATTATCATGTGTTGAATATCTGTGTGCTAGGAGGCACTTTGCTAAATGTTTAATATGCATTATCTCTTTAAGGGCAACTCTGTGAGAGTAATTTCTACTATTTACTAGAGGCTCGGTACATGAAATTCGCGCATGGGGCACGTAGGGTCTTTCAGCCTGGCCTGCACCCTCTCCTATCCGGGACCCCTGAGGGGATGTCCGACTGCTGGCTTAGGCCCATAATCCTATGGGATTGGGCCTAAACTGGCAGTCAGACATCCCTCTCGCATCTGGGATCACTGGCTCCTAACCATTCACCTTTTTTTATTTTTTTTTGCCTGCCTAATTGCCCCTAATCTTTCTGCCTTCCAGCCTGATCACCCCTAACTGCCCTCCCCTGCTGGCCTGATCACCCATAACTGCCTTTGCCTCCTCTCCCACCACTGTGGCTTTGTCCAGAAGGAAGGCAGGACAACTGGAAGATCTCTGGTTGACCTGGTCTAATTACCATATTACCCTTTTATTGGTATAGATATCCATTTTATCTATTTATAAAAAATTACTTAGGCTTCAGAAGTTTATGTGGTCTGCCCAAGGTCACACAGCTAATGAATGAGTAGTAGAACTGGCACATTCTCAGTTCTGACTCAGTCCAGGGCTATCCTTTAGCTTATGCTTGACTTAGCAAGGCCTCTTGGATTCATCCCTCCCCTCCCCTTTCAAAAATTGGACAGCATGCCAGGCCAAAGTGGCTCAGCAGTTGAGCATTGACCCAGGAACCAAGAGGTTGCTGGTTCGATTCCCGGTCAGGACACAAGCCCAGGTTGCTGCCTTGATTGATGATGTTGCTCTCACATCAATATTTCTATCTCTCTATACCTCTCCCTTTCTCTTTCTCAATAAAAATATATTTTTAAAAATTAGCTTGATTGTGAATTTCTGAGAACAATCTGATCTTTCAGCTTATCTTTTCCAAGACATCACAGTTGATGGTGGGTCTGTGGATTGGCTGTCTTATATCCAGTTAGCTATCTTCATGGAGAACTAGTCACTGTTCATGAACTCTTTGGGTCTGACCCCTTGTTCTCTTGAACCTCCATCCTTTACTCCACTGCCACCGCCTAAGTTCAGATTCTCACAATCTCTCTCCTGCCTACATGGCCTTCCTATCTCCAATCTCACCTGTGTCAACAGAGTGATTCTCTTATCCACTCGTTCCTTTTAAGTCAGTGGCTTCCGTAGCCTCAGGATGAAGTCCAGTTCTTTATATAGGCCTGACCCTTGCTCACCTCCAACCTTGTATCTGGACACACTACTCTTGCATCCTTCAGGTCAGCCTTTCTCCAAACCACTTAGCATTCCCTGAACTCTGCTATGCCCTCTTACTTCTGGGCCTTTGAATGTGGCTAAAACCCTAACGCCCGTCCGGCCCCTGTCCCCTCACCTAGCTGACTCTTGTTTGTCCTGGTGGTGACACCTAGTCCTAGAAAACTCCTCAAAATCACCCTCTCCCCTAAGCCTGGGTACCTAACATCTCTTGCCCTTATAATCTTACAATGCCTTACTCTGTCAAAGCATTTATCACTTAAAATTTTTTTTAATTGATTTTAGAGAGAAAGGGAAGGAGAGAGAAGAAATATCAATGATGAGAGAGAATCACCAATTGGCTGCCTCCTGCATGCCCCCCACTGAGAATTGAGCCTGCAACCTGGTCATGTGCCCTGGACCAGGAATCAAACTGACCTCTTGGTTCATAGGTCTACGGTCAACCAGAGAGCCACACTGGCCGGGCTCACTTCATATTTTAAACGTATGCTGTCTAATAATCTTAACTCATTAGGATTACATTTCTTGAGTTCGCTTCCCCCACCTCAAAAAAAAATGACTGGCATATAATAGGCCCTTAGTAAATAATTGTTGGGCCCTAGATGGTTTGGTTCAGTGGATAGAGCATTGGCCTGCAGACTGAAGGGTCCCAGGTTCAATTCTAGTCAAGGGCACATACCTGTGCAGGCTTGAAACCCAGGGGGCGTGCAGGAAGCAGCCAACCAATGATTCTCTTTCATCATTGATGTTTCTATTCTCTCTCGCTCTCCCTTTCTGAAATAAATAAAAATATATATATTTTAAAAATAATGCCGAAATTGTTGGACAAATGAATGGATCTTAGCAATGAGTTCACGTTGGTACTTGTTTGTAGGCTTCTTCTGAACCGGCCTCTGTTCCTCTGTGGTTTCTTCCAGGGCCCGGGTTTGAGTGATGAGACATGGGGTATGATGTAACCCGCTTCCAGGGGGATGTTGACGAAGATCTTATCTGTCCTATTTGCAGTGGAGTCTTGGAGGAGCCAGTCCAGGTGAGTCCGTCTGCTGGCAGGTGTGAGAGGCCAGAGATGGCAGTGGAGCTCGGAGAAAGTAGTCATAGGGACCAACAGAGGGAGGCACTGTGCTGTGACGCCTCTGTACCTCTCCCGCTTCACACACACACAACAGAGGTTTGGGGCAGGAGAGCAGTGGCCGCTACAAGAGGAACGGGTCCTTCCAGAGGAACAGTGCTTCCAACTTTCTCCCGAGGTCGCTCTGAGATGTTTCTGCCGTGAAGTGGTCAGTTTTTTGTTGTTGTCTTTTGACAGTGGCGTGAGAGCTTCCTTTCCTCTGCAGGGGCTCTGACTAGGTTCTGTCTGCCAACCCGCCATTAAACCTCCGGACTCCCCAGATAAGTCTCTCTGCATTTTGATCCGCGTAGTGTTTTGGGTAATCAGCCAGTTTCCCGGCAGGCCCTGCCTAATGTTGAACTAACGGGAAGTGGGAAACTGTATGTACTGACCTGTTTTCTTCCTGGGATTTATTGGAAAAAGCAGTTTCTGATGCAGCCGTGTACTCTGCGTTTGATATGAAAGCTGCCATCTTCAGTAGGTCATTTCTCTACCAGCCTTGCCAGACCAGAGTCAGTTGTGTCTTCCTGGGGCAAGTATGAGGAGAACCTCATGATTAACAGGCAAGTATAATGAGTGAGATGAGTTCTTAACAGTTGTATTCCTAGGACTTCATCCTGCATGGCCCTATTGCCTGAACTCTGTAAATACCAATTAATCCTCCGCCCCCCCTGGCTAGGTAGAATCATGCCATTTCCCAAACCAGCACACTTGTCAGTGACGTCTCACGGCCCTTCCCCCTCACTGCTCACACAGCTCACTACATCCCAGCTCGTCGTCATCCCTTGCGGTCACTCTTACTCTCCGGTTTTCAACCACCCAAGGAGCACAGAGCCGGGTGAGTCCGTCTCTACTCCGGTGGCAGCTAGCCCCGGACCTCTCCCTGCCTTCCAGGCCTGTGCAGCTCTCTGCTGCTGGAAGCAGGCTGACTGGTGTGGAGCAGGCTATCCTGATGGTGTCGAGAGGTCCTGGGTGTGCCAGTTCCCTCCCCTGTTTTCTGGCTCTCTCAGAGCTGAGACACGTGGAGAGGTCACCGGCAGGGGTGAGTCTCTCAGAAGCCACTCCCCAGGCTTCAGGGTTTACCTTCTGGAGGAGGGCAGACCTCGCGATGCCAGGTGACCAGCTACATTTCCCAGGGAAGGAGGCCTCTGCTAGGGATGCTGATCTCCCTACATCATGGAGGTTAATTTTTTGAACAGGTAACACATTCACATGGTTCAGAAATCAAAACAGTAAGAAAAGGTATACAGGGCCCTGACTGGGTAGCTCAGTCGGTTAGAGCATTGTCCCAACAAGCTAAGATTGTGGGTTGGATCCCCGACCAGGGCACATATAAGAATCAACCAATGAATGCAGAAATAAGTGGAACAACAAATGGATGTTTTTCTTCCTCCCTCCTCTCTCCCCGCCTTCTTCTCTCAAATCAAATTTTTTTAAAAGAAATTTTGAAAATGGTGTACAGCGCAAACTCTTGCATCCCTGTTCTATCTACCTAATCCCCTTTTCGATATCTATTAGTTTATTTGCTATCCTGACAGTATGTATGAGGGCAGATATATGTTTGCCTGTCTTTCTTACATGAAAGTAGTACATTCTGTATATTTCTGCAAGGGGGGCAGGTTTAGTTAAAATCACAAAAGAGATGACAGTTGAGCTGAGATCTGAATGAGGGGACTGTTCAGGCTAAGATTTAGAGGAAGAGCATTTCAGGCAAAGAGCAGCAAAAGCAAAGGCCCTGAGGTAGGACTGTGTGGGTGTGTGTGGACAAGGAACAGAAAGAAAGCCAAAATGGCCTGAGCACGGTGTTGGCGTGTGGTGTGAGGGGGCAGGCACAGGCACAGTCAGATGAAGCAGAACGCTGCAGGTCCTGAGGTGAGAAGGTGTCTGGATTTATTTCAGTACAGTGGATGCCATTGTAAAGGTAAGCAGGGGAGTGATATGATCCAGTCTGTAATTTTAAATGATTGCTCTGGCTCTGAAGATAGAATCTATACTAATAAAAGGGTAATATGCTAATGAGACCAGGAGACCTTCTGGACAAAGCCATGGTGGCACAGCTGAGGCAGAGGCAGTTATGGCTGATCAGGCCAGGAGGGGAGGGCAGGGGGGGATGAGCAGGCCAGCAAGAGGGACAGTTGGGGGCAAGCAGGCCAGCAAGTGGAGAGATAATCAAGCTGGCAGGGGGGGGTCAGTTGGGGACTAGTAGGCTGGCTGAGGAGTAGTTGGGGGGAAACAGGCTGGCAGGCAGAGTGGTTAGGGCAATCAGCAAGCAGGCAGGAGCCAGTGGTCCCAGATTGCAAGAGGGATGTCCAAGGAGTCCCAAATTGGAGAGGGTGCAGGCTGAAATGAGGCACACACACACACCCACACCCAGTGCACTAATTTTGTGCACCAGGACACTAGTGGAATACAATGGGGCAAGGTAGAAGTTAAAGACGTATTTAGTAATACAGGTGAGAAATGATCACTTGAATTGGGTTAGTTGCGGTAGAAATTGGGGGAAAGCTGAAAAATTTAAGATTTTTTTTTGGAGATATGGTTTCTAAGATTTAGGAAAGAATCAAATGTCTTTGAGTGGAAAATAAAAATCTGACAATTGGATTAGTGATATTGACAGTGACTTCTTTCCTTACAAAGTCTCTGTTTCAGTCTTTGGTGTCTGAATATCTTAAAGGCAGAAACTGTCTTTTTTTTTATTGTATGCACCTAGCAAAGTGTTTGGGAACGTAGAAGGCATTTCATTCATTCATCCATCCATCCATCCATCCACCTACCCACCCATCCATCAGCATCTACTAAATGCTACTATGTTTGTCCCATGCTAGAAGCTAGATAGTGTCTCCATAGAGGCCAGAGAATCCGCTCACGTTGAGGGATTAACTTTACAGGTTACCTGAGTTATCTAGGAAGTTGGCTGAAGTATGATCTTTTTAAAAATATATATTTTATTGATTTTTTACAGAGAGGAAGAGAGAGGAAGAGAGAGGGATAGAGAGTTAGAAACATTGATGAGAGAGAATCATTGATCAGCTGCCTCTTGCACACCCCCTACTGGGGATGTGCCTGCAACCAAGGCACATGCCCTTGACCAGAATCAAACCCAGGACTCTTCAGTCCGCAGGCCGACGCTCTATCCACTGAGCCAAACCGGTTTCGGCTGAAGTATCATCTTAATGAAACTGAGGAGAATGTGATTTCTACGAAAAACCAGCTGTTTTGGAAGGCATAGCCATTGGGACTCAGGACAGAGCATCCCTCCAAAAATATGCACTTGGGCCCACACAGAGGACTCTCAACCTCTCACCAGGAGTCCCAGGCTTTGTTTTGTTTTGCTTTCTTACATAGAACTTTGGCCAGTAAATCTCTTGCTGGCCATCACCCTCCTTACCCTTCAGGGCCCGTATTGAATTCTGTCCTCAGCATAAACACCTGCCCTGATTGACCTAGCTTGGAAAGTTCTCACCCTCCTCTGAATTTCTTCCCAATTATCGTATGTGCAATCCAGTTGGCAATTACTAATTGACTGCCTCATGTCACCTCTCCTATTGTCCTGGGATATTTATATCATGTTACATAACTTATTGCTACTTGTTTGTCTTTTGTCACGTCCCATTGGAACCGTGGGCCCAGGAAGCATATCTGTAGCCATAGTACTTGCTTGCCTGCAGTGCAGCTGTATTTTGCCGTGACCCCAGGGACCTCTGGTCCTGGAAGCTGCTCAGAGGCTTGATTGGCGTTTCCAGTTACCGTATAGAGGCTCTGAGCTGCTGCTAATTCCCTTGTGTCCTTTTGCCCTCCTCTCTTTGTAGGCGCCTCACTGTGAGCATGCTTTCTGCAATGCGTGCATCACCCAGTGGTTCTCCCAGCAGCAGACGTGCCCGGTGGACCGCAGCGTAGTGACGGTGGCCCACCTGCGCCCAGTGCCTCGGATCATGCGGAACATGCTGTCAAAGCTACAGATTGCCTGCGACAACGCTGTGTTTGGCTGTAGTGCTGTTGTTCGGCTTGACAACCTCATGTCTCACCTCAGTGACTGTGAGCACAACCCCAAACGGCCTGTGACCTGTGAACAGGGCTGCGGGTGAGAGTCTTCCCCTTCTGCCCATGTGGATAAGGGCATTCCCCTTGGTACCCCGGGCTCTGGATCCCCTGCTCACTGTTAAGGGGCATGGAGGCACTGCAAGGAGTGTTCTTGGCCATCCTGGCATCCTGCCCCGAGATCTCACTTTCATACTGCTTTTCAGCTGTGCCCGTTCTGCTCTTGCTTTAATATCAGTAAGACAGCAATCAGCAGTCTGTGCGATGACACCAAAGACTCGATTTGCGTTATTCTTTCAGTCCATTGTTACTTTCTCCTTGTTCATTTGGCTGCTCTAATTTCCAGCCTTCTCATATTTCCTCTTACCCTATTTTCTCCCTTTTGGGGGGTGTGAACTATTTGATTAAATGCCGATAGCCAGGACTGTGAATCTAGGGCTTCTCACGAATGAATGCACAGGCAGAATCTGAAGGAGAAGGGGCCGTGGGGCAGGTAAAATAGAGAAAGGACATAGCGGAGGGTGAGGGGGGCCTGGGGAGGAGGAAGATGGAGTTAGAAATGAGTGCATGTTGGGATGTGGGGTAAGAGGAAGCCCTCTCAGCAAGCTGCTGCCTTTGCCCCGTGTCCCATTGAGCGCTCCTGTTCTCTTCCCCCCGGGGCAGCCTGGAGATGCCCAAAGATGAGCTGCCAAACCACAACTGCGTCAAGCACCTGCGCTCGGTGGTGCAGCAGCAGCAGACACGCATCGCAGAGCTGGAGAAGTCCTCGGCTGAACACAAGCACCAGCTGTCGGAGCAGGTAGGGCCCGCAGAACGTGGGAAGCGTGTCCCTAGTGTGCAAAGAACCACGTGCTTGTGAATGGTAAGCACCATGTGAGCCGCAGGCCGGTGGCTCAGTACTGCAGCTCGAACCCTTCCCTTCACCCCTCCCTGTCATTCACCCACCTAACATTTATTAAATGCCTTCTCTGAACACACTTAGCTAAGCATCGGATACACCCGTGAGTGAAACAGTCCTATCCTTATCTTCATGACGCCTACCGTCTGGTACTTACTCTGATCTCTCAGTTGCCCTCATCCCCAGATAAACTGTTGCCTGTCATCTGTTCTCTGCCTTAACCAGCATCGCTGGTTCTCTCTCTCTCCAACAGAAGCGAGACATCCAGCTGCTGAAGGCATACATGCGTGCAATCCGCAGTGTCAACCCCAACCTTCAGAACCTGGAGGAGACAATTGAGTACAATGAGATCCTAGAGTGAGTGTCATTCAGGGCGCGGCGTTGCTCCACCTCCTGGCTCTGAGCCCTGAAAGGAGGAGAGCGGGGGTGGCAGAGAAGGACGACAGGAGGCTGGGCTGCGGGATGGGGGACAGGGATGGGGAGAAGGGGGTACCTCTGGCCAGGCTAGGACTTCTTGTTGGGGTGGGTGAAAGGGAGAGCTTACCCAAGGATGCAGTTTCTCCAGAATTAGGCGAATGCCCACACGTAGAACACCCTGTGCTAAAGGCTGTAGAATGCTGGGGGCCAAAAAGAAATAAAAGATGTTGTCTGTCTTTAGAGAGTTTACAATCCAGAGAAGAAAAGAGAATGCAAATCCAGGAAAGTGATTTCTAAATGAAATGAAGTAAACAAGCAAAATCTAAGAGTCCTTTCAGTTCTGGAGTCCTATATATCTCACAGACTGAACTGTTAGGGTGAATTGATAGATCTAGTGCAAATAGTGCTGCATGGGACAAAGTATAGAGCAGTGGTGGGCAAACTCATTAGTCAACGGAGCCAAATATCAACAGGACAGCGATTGGCATTTCTTTTGAGAGCCAAATGTTTTAAACTTAAACTTCTTCTAGCGCCACTTCTTCAGAATAGCCTCACCCAGGCCGTGGCATTTTGTGGAAGAGCCACACTCAAGGGGCCAAAGAGCCGCATGTGGCTCCAGAGCCGCAGTTTGCTGACCACGGGAATAGAGGAATAATTGCTTCCTTCAATAAACATTTGTTGAATACCTAGTACATGCCAGGCACTGTGTGTGCTAAGTACTGGGATTTTTAAGAAAAACAGTAGGGAACCTATGTTTGTGCAGTTTAATCTGGTGAGTAACATGGTGACTCAGATGGGACGTTTGTGAACCAATGGTGAATGGATGGGAGGAAGGCAGGCAGAGTAGGGCTAAGCTAAGTGCAGGTGGGTGGTGGCTCCTATTAGGGAGAGAAGCAATGCAGAGATAGATGGTGAGCTGGAATGACCACCTCCATCTCCCTCCACACAGGTGGGTGAACTCCCTGCAGCCAGCAAGAGTGACCCGCTGGGGAGGGATGATCTCCACCCCAGACGCTGTCCTCCAGGCTGTGATCAAGCGCTCCTTGGTGGAGAGTGGCTGTCCGGCCTCTATTGTCAACGAGCTGATAGAAAATGCCCACGAGCGGAGCTGGCCCCAGGGTCTGGCCACGCTAGAGACGAGACAGATGAACCGGCGGTACTATGAGAACTATGTGGCCAAGCGCATCCCTGGCAAGCAGGCTGTCGTCGTGATGGCCTGTGAGAACCAGCACATGGGCGATGACATGGTGCAGGAGCCGGGGCTCGTCATGATATTTGCCCACGGCGTTGAAGAGATATAGATCTCGGCGGGCTGTCGGGAAGAGACGGGAACCAGAAAATCTCATCACTCCAGTAGCTGAGCCCTGAGTCCCCCCCCCCTGTCCTTCATCTTGTGGCTTACACTCGGGCCACACGTCTCCCTGTTCCGGCACTGAAGGGCCCTGGAACACTTTGCTCAGCCTCGTAGGTGGGAAGCCCAGATTCCCTTCTTTTGCCTAATTCCTTCCCCTAAGATGCCTGTAAATTTTCAGTCTGGTTGGGAAAGCCCCCATTCTATATCTGTTTTCCTGCCTAGGATCCCTGGTTCCAGATATTTTTTTTTTTAGAAAGCACAAAGTTATTCATTTTCTCTTGAAGGACCAGGGTGGAGTGAGAAATCTTGAATCATTCCCCTCCTTCAAACCAGGGAATCTGAGCAGGCAGGCCTGTTGACTCTAAACACTTAGCGGGCAGCTCTGGGGAGCAGACACCCTGAAGACATAGTAAGGGTGGAACCCGAACCCTAGAAGTAATGAGCCAGTAGCTGGCCATCACTCGTGGCCCTTCGGGGAAGACTGGAACTCTGTGCCAAGCGATACCTTGTTTAGTCCGTCTTAAAGGTGCAGGCTCCCACCGGCCTGCAGGTGTGTAGGTTGGGATGCCGAAAATCTCCAGATGAGCTCTTCTTTCCTATACTTTCTCCTCATTAAGGAACGACAGGAGTGGGAGTTGGGGGCTGGTCTCTTGGGGTGAGTATGCTCAGCAGGAAGCGGCTCTCTGGCATTGGCTGAGGTCAGGTAGGCAGCTGCCTCTGCCACAGGCCATCCCAGTCCCCAGCCCCCTCCAGCCCTGTGATTGTAACTAGTCATTTTGATAATTCCCTTTGGCCATTGTTGTATGTTTATATTTCATTCCCTCCCACATTTTTTTTTAGGATGGCCTACTTATGGCTACCCCACTTTTCCAGCCCAGCCACATTGTTGGCAATTTAATTTATTTACTTTTTTTTTTTTAAAGAAAGGAAAAAGAAAAAAATGAACAAAACTTAAAATTTTTTCTTTTATTGTTCCTACGGTGGGGATTCTGAATAGGGTGGGACAGGGGTGGGGTCTGTTTTATATTTTTCCTTTTCAGCACAACCCTTGGCTTTAATGTAGGAAGGGCCAAGGGAGTCCTTGGCTGAACTCATGTCTGCCCCAACCCTCTGTAACCCACTCCCAGATGAGGAGCGTCCCTTCGCCAGGGATGGGTGTGACAGTCGCATTGATGCCTGAGCCCCCTGGGGAACTGTGCTCCTGGCCCTCCCACGGTCTCATCGTAAAACTTGGGATTTAGAGGATTAATTTTGAAGAAACCACCCCATTTCCTTGGAGGTATATAGCTGGGTTCTCTCACCGGGCAAGATGGGGCAGAAGTTAAGTCTTGGTCTCTGAGTACAGACGGTACTCTGTCTCACCCGGCTCCATTTCAGGCTGCCCAGGCCTTCCTAGACCCACTAGGGTGACTGCAGAGTGAGAGAAGGGGAGGGCTAGTAGGTGTGAGTATTTTAATATGCAGGTGGGAGTGGGGCTGAAGAGAGAAGGCCATCTAACATCTCCTCTTTGGGAGTTTTAGTCCAGGCCAGCTTGCTGTAGGTCTGGGTAGTTGGTCCTGGCTCCACTGGGATTGGATTGGAGGGATACAGCTTGAAGGGAGTAGGGAACAGTCACATGTTCCAGCTCCAGGACATTGTGCTCAGGAATTTGAAAATGCTGCTATACTTAATCTGGTTACTACATTTCTTCCACTCCCCGCTGCCCCTGCCGCCTTCCCAAGGCCCTCCACCTGTCGTCACCCTCAGATGGAGCCAGGAGCTCAGTTCAGTCTTGCCCACCCTTTGCACAGTGTCTCTGCAGGTTGCTGGTTGTGTTACATGTGCTGTTCCGTAGTGTTGACTTCACTAATAATAAACCTTTCACTCAACTCTAAATTCTTAATTCAGTATTACTCCCCATTCTTGTAAAATTCCTCCCCCGCTTTGGCCTTTTTCTCACCTCACGTCCCCTTCCTTTTCACTCTGTAGCCTACCCCTTTCTTACCACTAACCTCTGTTTTAAGAGGCTGGCTGGCTGGGATTAGTGGGCACCTCACATCTTTGCCCCGTGGGCGCTCCCACATCCTTCCCTGCTGTCCCCTGATCTGTAGCAGCCAACACGCTCGCTCTCCAGTAATCGGAATTCGGTTTTGTTCCAGGGTCTGCCTCTGCCCCTAATTCATGTCTTCTGTTCCTCGGGCTGGGGACACTTCCCACACAAGCTATTCATGTACCTTTTTCTCTTCTTCTATCTTTGCTTTGGAATCTGGGATTCCATCATAGGCAGGGAAGCCCCTACCATCAATGCCTCCCAACGGGGAAAGCAAATGTGAGGGAGGGAACCCGGAACAACCTGCTGTGGCTGTCAGACCTCCGGGCCCCTTCTGGAGGCGTCTGCTGCCACCTGCTCCCTGTCGTGAGAAAAAGAAAAAGTTCTTTTCCTTGAGTATATTATGTTTTAAATTTGTTGGGCACTTATCATGTACCAACTGTAAATCTAATAGTACTCTAGATACTCTAGTGGGGGTGGGCATAAGGGCTTTCCTGTGCCAACCCAATCTCTACTACTTTTTTTTTTTATCCTCCTCTACTACTTTCACACTCACAAGGTCTGATCATTAACTAGCAGCGAACACATTACAATATAGAGCATAAGAGGCGGTATATGTACTCTAGCGATAGCAGTAGTGCTTTTCTTCCCTAGTTTCCTTCTGATTTACTTTCAGAACCACCTACTGCTCGTTTTCCAATATCATGAAACGGTACCAAATCTTCCTGTTAGGGTGGATTTGGTTTTTGGAAACAATATTCAGACGATTCTGCAAGGAACTCACTGGAGTAGGTATAGGGGAGTTCATGTAGCAAAATGGCATCTACCTTCAAAGACTTACTTGCTAATGTAGATGATTATATAATAAGACATAATAAATGCCAGAAGTAGTTTCACAAGCAATAAGGAAGAGTAAGCAGAGGGAAGGAAGATAAAGCCACTGATTGAGAGGGGCACCAGGAAAGACTTTTTCAGAAGTGGTATTTGTTCCTGGGTCAGAGTTTGGAAAACTACAGCTTACATCTTGCTGTCTGCTTTTGTTTAAAAAAAAAAAAAATTGTATTGGTCTCAGCCGGCGTGGCTCAGTGGTTGAGCATTGACCTGTGAACCAGGAGGTCACGGTTCAATTCGCGGTCAGGGCGCACATCCCGAGGTTGTGGGCCGGATCCCCAGAGTGGAGCGTGCAGAAGTCAGCTGATCAATGATTCTCTCTCATCATTGATGTTTCTGTCTCTCCCCCTCACTGCTTCTCTGAAATCAATAAAAAAAATATTTTTAAAAAATTGGAACACAGCCATGCCTGTTTGTTTACATGTTGTCTATGGCTGTTTTTAGATCACAACAGTAGGGTTGAGTTGCACAAAACTATGACCCACAAAGCCTCAAACATTTGTTTTTTTGGTCCTTTACAAATATACCAATCCATTCCAAACTTTAAAGAATGGTTTATTGACTTTTAGAGAAAAAGGGAGAGGGAAACACCCATGTGAGAATATCAACCAGCCGCCTCCTGTACATCCCCTACCAAGGATCAAGCCGAATGCCTGGCATGTGCTCTTAACCAGGAATAGAACCAGCAACTTGCTGGTGCACGGGGAGATACCCAAACAACCGAGCCTCGCCAGCCAGGGCCCATTCTAAACTTTTTAAAAATATGTATATTGATTTACAGAGAGGGATAGAGAGTTAGAAACATCGATGAGAAGAGAAACATTGATCAGCTGCCTCCTGCACACCCCCTACTGGGGATGTGCCCACAACCAAGGTACATGCCCTTGACTGGAATCAAACCTGGGACTTTCAGTCTGCAGGCCAACACTCTATCCACTGAGCCAAACCGGTTTCGGCCCATTCTAAACTTTTAAGGTAAAAAGTATGTGTGGGAGAGCAAGTTGGTTGCTTTAATTTTTTACTTCAGTACATAGATTTAGAAAATCAACATTTTACACATTGCCAAAATAACCGCTTAATATGTTCTTAACCTAATACAAACCTATATTCATATTTCCCCAACTGTCCAAAGAAGTTTTAGAGCTAACTTGTCCAATCTGGGATCCAATTCAGGAACTATGCATTATACCACCTTAAGTGTCTTGACTCTTTCCTAATCTAGGTTCTTGGAACATTTTTGTTGTTTGTTAATCCTCACCTGAGGATATTTTTCCATTGCTTTTCAGTGAGAGCTGGAAGGGAATAGGAGGAAGAGAGAGAAAAGCATGGATGTTAGAGAGGATATATCAATTGTTTGCCTCCCCACACACAAACTGACCCACCGGGTGTGGGGCGTGAACCTGCCACCCAGATACATGCACTTGACTGGGAATCGAACCAATACCCTTCAGTGTGCAGGCTGATGCTCTAACCACTGAGCACACCAGCCAGGGCCAACACTTTTTTTTTTTTTTTTTTTTTTTTGTAACACCAACTTAAGAGGTTGGATGAGTTGTCCTAGAGAATGGTCTTTTGTATTTGACAGACTTTTTTTTCACATAGTCCTTCAACTTGTTCCTCTGCCTGCTATTTTTTGCTAAACAGAATTAGATGTAGGGTCAGAGATTCAAGTTAAACGGTCTGGGGGTAGAAGACATCACAGGAAAGATGTTCTTTATGTTGTGTAACATCAGGAGACAGAGCCGGGTGTCCTGCCACCAGCCTGATCTCATTGTGCATTTGCAGGGAGATCTTTTAAAGCTGGTTGGAGACAAATGTGTGCTCCGAGAGAAGGGGGCAGCTGGCAGTGCAGCTCTGGTTGGTTGCTGCTACGCAAGCAGAGGGGCCCAGTATTGCCAAATCCTATGTTTCAAGAACTTTGTTTATCCTAATGTTTATGCTAAATCTCACCACTTAAATGCTAGTTTAATTTCTTTTAAGAAATGCTTGTGGGCCAAAAAAAATGTAGGGTCTACCAGTTTGCAAACTCCGTTTTAGGCTGAAATAACAGCATGGACACAAACAAGCGGAGCCCGCTGGCGTGGCTCCGTGGCTGACGTCAGCCTGTGAACCAGGAGGTCGGGGTTGAGTTCCCGGGCAGGGCACCGGCCTAGGTTGCCATCTTGATCCCCAGGGTGGGGCATGCAGGAGGCCGCAGTTCACGGTTCTCATGGATGTTTCTCTGTCTTCTCTGAAATCAATAAAAACATTTAACAAAAAAAACACAAGTGGAGATGAAGGATATGTCAAAGAAGGAAAAGACAAGTGAATCTGGAGCATGGAATTTTTTGAAGGAAATAAGGCTAGAAATAATTTAGGGCTGATGCTTGGAAGGCCTTGGCAGGGTATTCGGACTTTAGTTTTATAGTAAGTTTTTGAGAAGAGGAGTGACTTCCAACTCATGACTTTAGTGGCAGTGGGAAGAGAAAAATTTTGTGACGATATTAATAAGCTTTGCAGTAATTTATGTGAGAGGTTTGGAACTTGAAAAAGCAGGAAAGAGGATAAGAGACATCCAGGGAGAAAAAAAATTGACAATGCTTAGTAACTGACTAGATTCACTCAGCCAACATTTACAGCATACTTGTCATGTGCCAGACGTGGTGCTAGGCATTTGAGATACACAAGTAACAGAGAAACAAGTCTTCAAAGCAGTGGTGGGAACCTGTTTCCTGCCAAGCGCCATTTGGATATTTTTAGCATCATTTATAACAAATAATCAATTTAAAAATTAGCCTGTTATATTTGATCAAACATTTTAAAAAAATATATTTTACTGATGTTTTACAGAGAGGAAGAGAGAGGGATAGAGAGTTAGAAACATCAGTGAGAGAGAAGCATCCATCAGCTGCCTCTTGCACACCCCCTACTGGAGATGTGCCTGCAACCAATTTACATGCCCCTGACAGGAATCAAACCCGGGACCTTCCAGTCTGCAGGCCGATGCTCTATCCACTGAGCCAAACCGGTTTCGGCTGATTGAACATTTAATGAACTCACCCCTAATGCTTTGGCAGGGCCAGACCAAATGATTTCATGGGCCTTACATGGCCCGCAGGCCAGACATTCCCTACCCCTGCTTTAAAAGAAGGTTCAGCTTGGTAGAAGCACTTGAACAAATCATGGGAAATACAGGATAATATATTGCTAGTAGATAAGGACTAAATGGGATAATGAGGAGGAAAAGGGTCAACTCCCCACCTGATGGGATGCAGGAGTCATTGGAGCCGAGTTCTGAAAAGGGTCACACATTGGCTGTGAAGAATGGCATTTGCTGAGTGCCAGGCAATAAGTTATTAAACATCTAGTCATCTGAACTTGATTAAAAGGCACTTTTGCCGAAACCGGTTTGGCTCAGTGGTAGAGCGTCAGTCTGTGGACTGTAAGGTCCCGGGTTCGATTCCGGTCAAGGGCATATACCTTGGTTGCGGGCACATCCCCGGTAGGGGGTATGCAAGAGGCAGCTGGTCAATGTTTCTCTTTCATCGATGTTTCTAGCTCTCTATCTCTTTCCCTTCCTTTCTGTAAAATATCAATAAAATATATATATATATATTTTAAAAGGCACTCTTATCCTCTCCATTCTTTATGTGCAACTGAAACAAAGGACAAACGTCACACAGCAATTAGGACTGGGGTCTGAGCCCAGAAAGTCATTTCAGAGTCCTTATCACTGCCCTTACCAAGGGGCACTTCACCAAAGAGGAGCCATAACGACAGGTCTCTGGTCTGTGTCAATGAGAAGACCGTGCTCCTAACCTGAGCAGGGAGGATGGATGCGCAGGCTCGGGGTGAGGGACCAGCGCACCGGGGGACACACATAGAAGAGCAGCTGCGGAGAAGTGTGGGAATGAAAATGTGGGTCTGGAGCTTAGGAGTAAGCTCAGGGTTAAAGTTGTGGAGTTGGGGATCAAGAAATTCTGAGAATTATGGAGTGGACAAGAAGGCTAAGAATGGGACCTCTGGGCAATTCCAGAAGCAATCTGGAACAAAACCTGGAAAACAGATAAATTATACAGTTGGCTACTGGGCCAGCTTTTTAAAAAAGTAACTTTGGTCCAAACCCGGTGTGGCTCAGTGGATAGAGCGTCAACCTGCAGACTGAAAGGTCCCAGGTCTGATTCCAGTCAAGGGCATGTGCCTTGGTTGTGGGCACATCCCCAGTGGGGAGTGTGCAGGAGGCAGCTGATCAATCTCTATCTATCTCTATCTCTCTTCCTCACTGTAAAAAAAATATATATATATATATATATATATATTTAAAAACAAATAATAAAACAATAATTTTGCTCTAGCAGGTTTGGCTCAGTGGATAGAGCCTCGGCCTGAGGACCAAAGGATCCTGGGTTTGATTCCAGCTAAGGCACACACCTCGGTTGGATTGCAGGCCCCTCCCCCGGCCAGGCCCTGGTTGGGGCTTGTGCAGGAGGTAACCAATTGTATCTTTCTCTCACATTGATATTTGTCTTTCCCTTTCTCTTCTACTCTCCCAAAAAATCAATGGAAAAATAACCTCGGGTGAAGATTAACAACAGAAAAGTAATTTTGAAGCAGTGAATCATAAACTAGCCACAATTCCGGAAGGAGTTCCAAAAATGTTTCATATAATGCAGCATTCCTGAAGCAAGCGTCAGCTGAGATAATTTCAGCTCAAGTCCTCTAATGATTTGCTTGACTGGATAAAATGCAGACATCCAAGCCTCTTAACATTTGGAACAAGTCAACAACTTGGAGGGTATAATGTTAAACTGTTGTGTGTTAGATCCCCACACATTAGCTTTCTAGTCACTAGTCACATGGGGAGACACCATGATCACGAAGATGGTTTCCCAGGGCGAGGCTTATGCATTGCACTCCGGATGTGCTGACCCCTGTGATTTCCCCAAATGTGGGAAACTCGACTGCATAATTTGTGGTAGTGGAGGACTGCGTTCACATTCTTCCCCTGGCCAAAAAAAAAAAATCAGTATGCCCAGCCAATGTGGCTCAGTGATTGAGTGTCAACCCATGAACCAGGAGGTCACGGTACAATTCTCAATCAGGGTTCCAGGCTCAATCCCCAGCAGACGGCATGCCAATCAATGCTGATGTTTCTCTCAATGATGTTTCTATCTCTCCCTTCCTCTCTCTTAAAACAAACAAACAAACAAACAAACAAACATTTAAAAACAATAATTTTAAAAAATCAGTATAGAATGGCAGCCCATCATCTTACCTAATAATAAACAAACATGTAAATTGACTGTACCTCTGCTACACCCACAGCCAATCAGAGTGAACATGCAAATTAACCCAACAAAGATGGTGGACTAATTTGCATATGCAGGTGTGGAAAGGTCCGGAGGGGCAGGGTGCTTGCTATGAGGGGGAGGGGAGCTGCGGAGGGAGCTACAGGAGCAATGCTCCGGTCAGAAGCGAGGACTTGCCAGCTTCCAGGTGGCTGGGAGTGAAACCAGGGGAAGGAAGGCCTATTCTTGCATGAATATCATGCATTGGGCCTCTAGTTGGTGATAAAGTGAAGAGGCAGGTCATAGCTGGTTTGGCTTAGTGGACAGAATGTAGGCTCTCGGACTGAAGGGTTCCAGGTTAGATTCCAGTCTTGATCACTGGCCTGATTAGTGTGTATGTTGGAGACAACCAGTTGATGTATCTCACATCAATATTTCTCTGTGTCTTTCTTTTTTTCTTTGTAAATATTTTATTGATTTTTCACAGAGAGGAAGGGAGAAGGATAGAGAGCCAGAAACATCGATGAGAGAGATACATCGACCAGCTGCCTCCTGCACACCCCCTACCGGGGATGTGCCCACAACCAAGGTACATGCCCTTTACCGGAATCGAATGTGGGACCCCTGAGTCCGCAGACTGACGCTCTATCCACTGAGCCAAACCGGTTTCGGCTCTCTCTGTGTCTTTCAACCTTCCTTCCACTCTCTCTAAAAATCAATGGAAAGCCCTAACTGGTTTGGCTCAGTGGATAGAGCATATATATATCTCAATGGTATATACATCACACACACACACACACACACATACACACACACACATCAATATTCTATTGATTTTTCACAGAGAGGAAGGGAGAGGGAGAGAGTTAGAAACATCGATAAGAGAGAAACATCGATCAGCTGCCTCTTGCACATCCCCTACTGGGATGTGCCCTGGACCAGAATCAAACCTGGGACCTTTCAGTCCGCAGGCTCTATCCACTGAACCAAACCGGTTTCAGCTAGAATATATATTTTTTAAAGTAAATAAATAAATATTTTTAAAAAGAAGAAGACTGATCTAGCAGAGTAGGAGAATCTGAACATATTATGGAAGGGTATTTGTAGAAGTTTCCTTAGGAGATTGAAATGAGTGGTATTGCAAGCCTAGGAGAGAAGGTAATTTAAGGGCGGATAAGCAAGGCCAAATACCAAACCAGAAGAAACTAAAGAATGCCAGTGGGGTAGGATGTAAAAATGGGGAGGGAGGTCTGATTATGCAACGCAAAGGAAGAGACAGGACTTGGGATAAAAGGAGAAGGAAGAAAGAATTGGGGACGGGTGGCTGTGGGGATGGTAACAGTGTGAACTATCTACTGCTGTTCATGAGAATTTGCAGTCTTGCCTCTCACCCCGAAAGTTACAAGGGGAGCATTTGAGAGTGGATTTCCTAAGTACCAAACCACTTCTGCCAGCTTCTCATTCTCAGTCCAGATCCTCCATTTTATAAAACCGTGGAGCCTTCTTCCTTTCACAGCATAGTTGTCGGCTGCCCTCTGCTGGTCAATATTGGTGTTGGCTCTCCAGATATTTAAGTCTGAGAGCATGCGCAAAAGGGGATTCAGTAGGAAGCCAAGCACTGAATCTGTTAGGTAATATTAGAGTATATATTTGATACATCTACATGTAAGACTTAGTAGACAAAAATAAAATACAATCCTAAATCCCAAGAATCTTATAGCACAGTCTGAGTGAAGACTAAAACATGTACACATAACCACTGTAAGAAGCACCCATTTAGAGAGGTGGGGGGGATAAGAGATCAATTGAAAGGTTTGTGTACATGCATATAAGTATAACCAATGGACGCAAAACTCTGGGGGGTAAGGGCATGTATGGGAGTGGGGGGGGCAATGGTAAGATATGTAATATAATATAATACCTTATAATAACACATATAATTCCTTAATTTAAAAATATGGGGGAAAAGCATCCATTTACTCAATAATTTTTTTTTCCTTATTGAAGAGCTTATAGGTGCCAAGAGTTTAAATTCTACAGAAGACACAATCCACATAATAAGATTAGGGCATAGGACATGGTGGGCGACAAGTGATCAGAGAATTGACATTTAAGTGGAGACTGAGTAGAAGGTGAAGCTAAGGAAGATTACTTCAGGCAGAGAACAGCATGAACAGGACAAATACTAGACCCAGAACTAAAATAATGCCAGTGGATGGCAGTAGGAAATAAGGAAGAGTGGTGAGAGAAAAGATGTCAAAAGCAGCTATGGAAAGTTGTTTCTTAAATATATATTTTTATTGATTTCAGAGAGGAAGGTAGAGGGCGAGAGAGATGGAACATTAATGATGAGAGAGCTCCATTGATCCCTTGCCTCCTGCACACTTGGGCATGTGCCCTTGACCAGAATCAAACCCGCAACCCTTCAGGCTGCAGGGCAGCTGTGGGAAGTTTTTTGTTTTTGTTTTTTTAGTCTAAATTAAGTTTATTAAAATCATTTATTGAAACATTTTTTTGAGCCCCTAGTACCTGCAGGTACTGTGTGAGCTATCTCACCTAAATCAGAATTATAAAATTCTAGAATTGTGGATTTGGACCTTGGAGACCAGCCACCTCAACTCCTTCCAAGAGACACAAAGAATGTAAGGTGAGGTGGCTTACCCACAGTCACAAAGTGAGGCAGGTCAGAGCTGAGCCGGGAGGCCCGTTCGTGGTCCGGTACCTGCTCTTTCAGCTAGCTGTGGGAAGTGCTAATGCTTCCGGCTACAGTGTGCAGGCTGTAGCACAGTTTTACATGTAGCTCGCGTAGTTCTCACAGTACCCCTACTTTCCAAATGAAGGCTCCAGCTAGCGGTGGGTCCAGCCTGCACTCGACCCTGAGAAAAGCGGACAGATTTGAAGATATATTTTCTTCTACCATTTGTAAAAATTAATTTTTGTAGAGTGTATTAAAGGAGATTCCTTGCATGCCATCTAGTGAACGGTGGTGGTAGACGGATAGGTTCCCGCTGGAGTAGTTAAGAGCCTCCACGAGGAAGAGCAAACCGGTGCAGCTCGGAAAGTGACCACGGTGGGGGGTGGGGAGGAGACAGGGGTGTGGCAAGCGAGGGAAGAACAGCATGAGCAATGGTATGAATCCCTGGCCCTTTGGGGATCCTTCTTAGAGAAGATGGTGCTGTGTAAATGAAATACAAAAAGAACATCCTCCACAAGTATCTTGGACATTCCCCACAATCAGAAATGGGAGTGGGGGTGAGGGGAGAGGTAGGAAGAACTGAGTGAGGCGAGTACAGGTTAGAGAAGGGATTGATTCCCCATCCTGGCGAACACACGGGGATTTAGAACAGCACCTGGCACACAATGAGCGCCCAGTAAAAAGTGCTGGTTACCCCACACTAGCTCCAGCTAGGTCTGCGTTGTTTGCTTCAATAGGCTACACCCCCAAGCCCCATGGCACTTGAGGTGCACCTCTTCAAGGAAATCCAAAAGAGAGCACTGCCCTGTTTCCTGGGTGTTCATTTGTAATCAGACCCACCAGACGTGGCTCCTGGCCACCAGATCCACAGGTGCCCTCTTTCCCCGGAAGCTCCAGTTGTGACTATTACAACACACCAGGCATTCACATTCCCAAACAAAACTCAACTCTCCTTCAGGTCCTTCGCTGTTCCCCGCCACAAGCTTGAGACAATGTCAAAGTTCAGCTAGCAAACCCGCAGTTACAGAATTCTGAAAGTGCCTTACGGCTGTGGATAGCAAGCTCCCCGAGATCACCCCATATTCCCCCAAACCCAAGGGCGAACGACCTCCCGGCTTCTAATTCCGAGGCGGAAAGGTAAGTGCACGGAAGAAGACGTGTGCGAAAACATGGGCTTTCCTTTACAAATCTTGAAGGGGAGGGAAGGCAAAAAAGCGGCCGTCACGAACAGGATTCGAACCTGTGCGGGGAAACCCCATTGGATTTCGAGTCCAACGCCTTAACCACTCGGCCACCGTGACTCCCAAAACTGCAGCCCGCTTCGCGCTTACAGGAGGAGTCCGCCCGCCGGGGGCGCGGGCCCGGCCCGGACACCCGCCCGCCGGCCGCGCCCCCGCCCCGGCTCCCCACCCCCTCGGTGCCGCTCAGAGGGGGACAGTCGGGGGGACCGGGGGCCAGGCGGGGAGGGCCACCCGCCCCGCCAAGATTCGGGGTCTCACGGGGCGCAAAGCTATTTAGGGGGCGACGGCGTTGCCCGCAAAGGAAGCAGTGGGGGGGCAGGGGCCGGCCCGGGGGTGCGGCTCGGGGACCCCTCCCCTCCCCCGGACTGAGGGGTGAGAAGCGGGGTGCTGGGTCGAGGCATTAGGGGCGGGGAGACTCGGGGAGCGTTTACACACGGGCAGCGCCCGGGGGCGGGTGACGGGCAGGGGCGTCCTGGGGACGGGGTCTGGGCTCCTGGTACTGGGTTCGAGAGGAGGGTACGAAGGGCCGGCCCGGAGGAGGGGGTGCTGGGGCCCTCCGGCCGCGGCGTGCCCCGGGGGGGAGTAGAGAGGAGCCGCTCCCCGGGCCGGGAGGCGAGAAGGACGGGGTTCGGAGCGCCCCCCGGAGCGGGCGCCGGCCGGGAAGCAGCCCCCGCGCCGCCGAGGCCCCCGCCGCCGCCGCCGCCGCCGCCTCCGGGGAGGCCGCCGGGGTCGGCCCCGCGCCCGCGCCCGCGCCCCGCGCCCCGCGCCCCGCGCCCGGCGGCCGGCAGGGGTCGCTGCGCGGGCCGGGACGCAGGCGGCGGGCGGCGGCGGCCGCGGCGGCGGCGGGAGGCGGGCGGAGGCGGCGGAGGAGGCGGGAGCTGAGCGGCGCGGGGCGGGCGGGCGGGCGGCGGCGGCGGGGCCCGAGCCCGAGAAGATGGCGGTGCGGAAGAAGGACGGCGGCCCCAACGTGAAGTACTACGAGGCCGCGGACACCGTGACCCAGTTCGACAACGTGCGGCTCTGGCTCGGCAAGAACTACAAGAAGGTACGCGGGCCGGGCGGGCGGGCGGCGCGGGCCGGGGGCGGGACAAAGGGGCCGGCCGGGCCCCGCAGCGCCCGGGCTCCGGCCCCGCTCCGGCGGCGCGGCCCCGCGGCAGCCCCCGCGCGCCCCCCGCCCGGCCCGCGCCGCCCGCCCGCCCGCCCGGCCGCCCGCTCCGGCCCCGGCCCGCGGCCCCCGCCTCCCTCCGCGGCGGCGCCCTCGGCCCCGGGTGTTCCTCGCCGCGCCGCGGGCCCCGGGGCCAGCCGCCCGCCCGCCTCCTCCTTCCGGCAGGGACGGCGGGGGTCCCCGCTCCGCCCCCGCGGGGTGCCCGCCTCGGTGCGCGCCCCGGAGCGCTCCCGGCCCGGGCCTCCCGGCGCTTTGTGCCCGGCCAGAGCGCGGGCGGGCGGACAGCCCGGGAGCAGGCCCTCCGGCTCCATCGGCGGCGCCAGGCCCCACCTGGTGGAGGTCACCTGTCCCCCGCCCGCCCCCCGCCGCGGGCGGCAGAGCCCCGGAGAGCCGCGGGCTCGGAGCTCCCGGGCAGCGACCCCTTCTTCCCACGCCATTGCTCCGCTGCACAATGAAGTCACCCGCCGCCGCCTGGCCCTGAGCGGCCTGGGTTGGGGGGGTTCAGAGTCTAGGCCACACGCTCTCTTATCCCTAGCCCCCCACCCCCTAACCTGGGGAGGATAAGGTGCTGAACAAAGGGTGGACGGAGCCCTTACCTGGCTCCCCCGCGGAACCTCTCCCCGCTGGTGTCTTTGTCTTCAGGCCTGTGGAAAGGAACACCTAGCTAAACATATGGCTTGTCTCCAGAGACAGCCGGCCGGCCTGCCTTCTCTCTGCTCCCAGAGAGGGGTCTGCCTCCCTGGGTTCCTCCTGCCCGGCTTTGCAGCCTGTCAGAGTGTGATGAGGGTTCCAGGAGAACGCCCCTCTGGGTCCTGCTCAGGGCCCTGGCTGTAGGGTCCTGACAAACAGCTGCCGGGTCTGTGCCTCGTCTGCACCTCCTCCCCGCCTGTGGCTCTGGTTCCCAGGCTCCTACCTTTGACCTTTTGAAAGGGAGATCAATCTAGGGGCTGGGTCTCTAGCTCTGGGGAGAGGGACAGCCTGTGACCTGGCTCAGCTTTCCAGCTCTGAGCTCTTTGTCACTTACCTTTTCCTTCGGGGATCTCTTTACACCTCCCGCAGAGAAGGAGCACTCTCCTCTGTGATTAGGGGTTGAGCAAACGGGGATCAAAAGGTAAAGAGAAAGTTAACCTGCTGGCTCGGTTCTAAATGAGAAAGGAAGGCGAGGAGGCTAGGTAGCATTAGCATGGGGATTTTTAAGAATGGCCCCGGGTTCCTTGTCTCAGCTCCGGTTTCCTCAGAAAAGACAAGAGGCAGTCTTGCTCTTTCCCACTAGGCCAGGTGGTAGCTGGTCCTTCCCACCCATCCCCGAGGGTCTGCAGAGAAGACGTACGTGCCCTGTTCCCAGCAGGAGCAGAATGCACAAGCTAGCAGAATGCACTAACCCTCTCGGTCTGTTTGCCCTGCCTCATTTTCTTAAGCCACATGATACGGTGAGCCTTGGCCTTCCACAAAGTTACCCCGAGAAATACACTGTGGTCTCACTTAGAGCCTCCAAGGTCTGAACTCAAGGGGTCCTGAGAATGTCACAACCCTCAGGGTAGAGATCCAGGGTGCACCTGGGCTGGGGCAGCACAGTTGCAACTTCCTGGTGAGGGGCGCGGAGGGTCTGTCTCCCGTCTGCCGTCTTCTTTATAGCAACTAGACGTGGGGGGAGAAGACGTGATTTTCTCTGCCCCGGAGGCTTCCAGAGCTCCTGGGGAAGAAACGGGGACGTGGTGGAGTTTATCTGGGGTCTGTTTTTCTTTTCTTTCCCTCTCTCTCCCTAGTATATACAAGCCGAACCGCCCACCAACAAGTCCCTGTCCAGCCTGGTTGTCCAGCTGCTGCAGTTTCAGGAGGAAGTTTTTGGCAAACACGTCAGCAATGCACCGCTCACTAAACTGCCGGTGAGTGCAAAATCCGGGGGCTGGATCCTCAGAACTGGGGAAGGCGCTGTTTTGTTGTTGTGCTTTTTAGGGGGAGGGTTTTTGTTTGTTTGTTTGTTTGTTTGTAAATTTCATAATTTTTTTAAATTAGGGTAATTTTTTACCATCCCTACTCCTGGTCAGGACACCGATACCTTGGCCTAGCCCCCAATTTACCATCCCCTTTGTCTTAGTAACACTTGGTGCAACAGGTTATTTCAGAGTATGTGAGCTCAGTGCATGAAACTCTCACGGCATGGTTGGAAGGGGATGAGATTTTGATTTGTGTTCAAATCCTGGCTCTGTCACTTGGTGTCTCTGTGACTTGGCCAACCATTTCACACCCTTTCACATCTCGGTTCCTTCGTCTCTACATAGGATTAGTGTGACTACACTATGGCCATTCTGCAATGGTCAGAGCGGTAACCCAGGAAGTGCTTGGCACAGAGAGGGGCTTTGTGAATTTTTGCTTCTTTCTCTCCCCTCTTCTAGGCTACGTGATACCGTGGCTCAGGGGTTAAAGAATTCCAGCTTTGAGAGGGAGATCACTTTAGCCTGGGATTTTGTGAAAGGACTAAGTAAAAGAGAATTTAGGATGTAACTCTTACATGCTTCTTCCCTGTCTCAATTCTGTAGATCAAATGTTTCCTAGATTTCAAAGCAGGAGGCTCCCTGTGCCATATACTTGCAGCTGCCTACAAATTCAAGAGTGACCAGGGATGGTAAGATGCCCTCTCTTGATGCTTTTTAATATGTTGTTTAGAGGGATTTTTCTGGGGTATATTTTTCCTCGGGGTCTTTCTGGGTTGGCAGAGCTTAAGTAGACATTTCCCTAGGTCAGAAATATGGCTGGGAGTCAGAGCCAAAATAGTCTCCAAGACTGAGTATATATGTGTGCATCAGTGTGTGTGTGTGTGTTGTAGAGGAAAAGGGGTTCTTAGGTTGGCATGGCAAACTTTGCTTTGTCCTTTGGACTCAGTACAGAGTGAGTTGAGATCAGTAAACCCCAATTTCTTTTAAAATATATATATATTTTATTGATTTTTTACAGAGAGGAAGGGAGAGAGATAGCCAGAAACGTCGATGAGAGAGAAACATCGACCAGCTGCCTCCTGCACACCCCCTACTGGGGATATGCCTGCAACCAATGTACACGACCAGCTGCCTCCTGCACAACCCCTACTGGGGATATGCCCGAAACCAATGTACATGCCCTTGACCAGAATCGAACCCGGGACCCTCCAGTCCGCAGACCGACGCTCTACCACTGAGCCAAACCGGTTTCGGCAGTAAACCTCAATTTCTAGGCATTTTTGACAATAGTGAACGGGATTGCCTCCTAGTTTCCCATGTTAAAAAGTCACGTACCCACTTTGACCAGTTTGGCTCAGTGGATAGAATGTCGACCTGTGGACTGAAGGGTCCCGGGTTTGATTCCGGTCAAGGACATGTACCTTGGTATCAGGCACATCCCCAGAAGGAGGTGTGCAGGAGGTAGCTGATCAATATTTCTCTCATTGATGTTTTTAACTCTCTATCCCTCTCCCTGTCCCTTCCTTTCTGTAAAAAAAAAAAAATAAAAATAAAAAAGTCACGAACCCTAACATGATCCCCTGACCTCCCTGTACCACTCACTGGATTATTGCCTCTTCACAAGGCGGCGTTACGACTTCCAGAACCCATCACGCATGGACCGCAACGTGGAAATGTTCATGACCATCGAGAAGTCCTTGGTGCAGGTACTGGTCGGAAGCCTGCCCCCTCTCACCTCCCCCCTCAGCAGGAATCCGAACACCCCGAGATCTCACTGCGTCTGCTTCTTCTCCCCACAGAATAATTGCCTGTCTCGACCGAACATCTTTCTGTGCCCCGAAATCGAACCCAAACTGCTAGGGAAATTAAAGGACATCATCAAGAGACACCAGGTGAGTGGGCCGGTCAGGAGGGGTTTGGAAGCTCCACGACCCTTTTCCTGATGTTTCCACTCAATGATTACCCAGAGGGGCCGTGTCTTCTGCTGCAGAGCACGTGCCTCCACCCACCTGGAAGATGGCTAGACTGAGGCCTGGGGCCACTCTTTCTCTGTCCGCTCCTCCCATTTCCCAGTCTTGACGGGTTTGGGTCACTGTTCCTAGAGACTGTCTTGGTCGGGGAAAAGCTTTCCTTCCACTGAACTAGAGATGGCCTGAGTTCAGAGAAATGAAATCTTTACTCTTTGGAACTCTAGCATAGCAAGCAGAGGTCACTGCTAAAGACACACCGTCAGCTTTCCAGTTCCCATGTGTCGGCTTTTTATTCAGAGAGATTGTCTGCGGCAGTTTTTAATAGTTTGACTCTTCTCCATTATTAGCACAATCCCAGCTACTTCCCTCCGCCATTCAGCTAGTGTGTGCTTAGTAGAGAGGGCCACTCACCTTAGTATCGTTCTGAGCAAAATATGATTAGGAAGGCAGATGTGGGGTTAAATCTTATTTGGGCTTATTTACACGGATGAGGATTTAGAGGGGAGTGCATTTACCTCCTTTTTTGTGCCATCCAGGGAACGGTCACGGAGGACAGGAGCAGCGCATCCCATGTTGTGTGTCCAGTCCCGGGGAACCTGGAAGAAGGTGAGACCGGCTCTCCGGGCACCTCAGGGAATGGCTTGGACCAGGAGGTGGAGGACTGCTCAGATCCCAAGCGGCGCCTGGGCTTCTCTCTGCTTTCATCCCTAAATTCTCCTACCGTCTCACACTCCCATTTACAGGTCCTCTGCTGCAGCAGGAGCTGTGTACAGAGTTCCTTTTTTGTACCCCATTAGCTTATATCTCTCCCTGCTCTGTCTCTATCCCCAGAGGAATGGGTACGGCCAGTCATGAAGAGGGATAAGCAGGTTCTTCTGCACTGGGGCTATTATCCTGACAGGTGAGGATGGGCTTGGGACAGATATAAGCACAAGAACCAGGCTGAGAAGTGGTAGAACATCTAGCAAAGCAGCAGGGAGTGATTTGGAGAAGTGTGTATATATACATATATATATATATTTCTTTCTTCACGTTAGTATCTTGAGGGGTTATTTTAGGATTGTTGGGCTATTTTTAGGTTTGTTAATTTGTTCTCCTCTTCTATGATGTGAATCCCCTATCTTGGGGAAGGTTGATATTTATCCTACCAGACTTAAGCTAAGAGAATTGGGGCTTTACATGCAAAATGGTTATTCCAGTATAATTTTGGATAAGTAAATATTAGAAACAATCTAATTGTTTTATGGTGAGGAAATGTTTCAGCCAATTTATATATCTATTTAGTGGGCTATTATACAGCTTTTACTTATTTTAAAATATGTTTTTATTGATTTTTAGAGAGAGAAAGGAAGGGTGAGGGATACAGAGATAGAAACATCGATGAGAGAAACATCATGAATTGGCTGCTTCCTGCATGCTCCCCACTGGGAATTGAGCCCGACACATGCCCAGGCACGTGCCCTGACTGGGAATCTAACCAGGGATCTCCTGGTTCATGGGTGGATACTCAACCACTGAGCCACACTGGCGGGGCTATAAGCCTTTAAATTTATAGAAATAACATGGATAATTTATTAAATGAATATTAACTGCAAAAAGTAGGGTATAAAATAACTCCAGTATCATTGCATTTAGGTTAAAACAAAATTGTACTGGCCTACCTGTCGTGGCTCAGTGGTTGACCATCAACCTATGAACCAAGAGGTCATGATTCAATTCCTGGTCAGGACACATGCCTGGGTCAGGCTCACTTCCTCCCTTCTCTCATGCCGGAGGCAGCCAATCGGTGATTCTCTCTCCCTCTTCCTTCCATTCTGAAATCAATAAAAATATAAAGTTACTGGGGAAAAGCATATACTGAACGTCACAGGTAGTTGTGTTAGGGTGATCCCTTTTTTATTTTTGAAATATTTTGTAATTGTTTTTATTACTTTATAAAGAAAAGATCCCAATATTAACTGGGGAAATAATTATACCAAAATAATAACCCAGCAACACAGTGCTTTTTATACGTGGAAAAGGTAAACGACTTCCACTTTTCTTTTCCACACTCTGGTTGATTCTCTGCTTCACGATGACTTTGCCACGGCAGTTACGACACGTGGATCCCCGCCAGCGAGGTTGAAGCGTCTGTGGAAGATGCTCCGACTCCCGAGAAGCCTCGGAAGGTGAGTGCCCTGTTCCCGCGCTGCCACCAGGCCCCCGAGAGGAGCAGCCGCGCCTGTGCCGGCTCCCTGACGGCCCGGCAGAGCTGTGGCCTCCGGCTTCCCTCCACACCGTCCCCTCTGTCCTTAGGTTCATGCGAAGTGGATCCTGGACACAGACACCTTCAATGAATGGATGAACGAGGAAGACTATGAAGTAAATGATGACAAAAACCCGGTCTCCCGCCGGAAGAAGATTTCAGCCAAGACACTGACAGATGAGGTGAAGTTTCCTCTTCTTTCTTCTTGGGGCCACTGGCATAAGTTTTGGAGTAAGTCTTCACTGGGGATTATTGACTCACATTTGTCCCAATTCCCCAACCTGCAGGTGAACAGCCCAGATTCAGATCGGCGGGACAAGAAGGGGGGGAACTACAAGAAGAGGAAGCGCTCCCCCTCTCCTTCACCAACCCCAGAAGCTAAGAAGAAAAATGCCAAGAAAGGGTATGCCAGCCCCTCGCTGCCCCAGCTTCACCGATCTCCAAACCTTCCCATGACCACCCGACCCTAGACCTCCCCCTCTTTAGCTGCCTAGTTGTTAGTTCTAGTCTCAGCCACGAGTAAACTCAAAGAGAGCTTCTCTCCAATGAAAGCCTGGGCCACCTCCCATTCTTCTGAGGTGATTGGTTTCTGTTTTTGCTCAGTTCTGCCCCTTGGGGTTCTCTCTTGTTTCCCATCCCTTGAACTTGGACTTCCAGGGACTCCTTCTCCACGGCTGACTAGGTTCTCTTTCACTCCCCTTCCTTCTCAGTCCCTCAACGCCTTACACCAAGTCCAAGCGTGGCCACAGAGAAGAGGAGCAGGAAGACCTAACAAAGGACATGGATGAGCCCTCTCCGGTCCCCAATGTAGAAGAGGTGACATTGCCCAAAACAGGTATGGGCCGGGCCGAGCTCCCGCCTGCCTGCCCGCCCCCACTCTTTCAGACCCCGAGGGGCTGATGGCCAGTCCCAGGTCTAGAGGTTCTTTCCATCACCATGGACCACCCTCTAACTGCACATCCATAACTGCAGTAACTTGTGGGCTGTGCTTTGTGCTTGACAGCAGTTGTCTCCATGTTCTATTTTTTGTGTGTTTTTTGTTTGTTTGTTTGTTTTTAATATATTTTATTGATATTTTACAGAGAGGAAGAGAGAGGGATAGAGAGCTAGAAACATCGATGAGAGAGAAACATCGATCAGCTGCCTCCTGCACACCCCCCACCGGGGATGTGCCCGCAACCAATGTACATGCCCTTGACTGGAATCGAACCTGGGACCTTTCAGTCTGCAGGCCGACCGCTCTATCCACTGAGCCAAACCGGTTTCGGCTATTTTTTTGTTTTTTGACTGATCGATTTTAGAGAGAGAGAAATATCAATTATTTTCCACTTATTTACACATTCATTATTTGATATAAATATATTTTTTATTGATTTTTTTACAGGGAGGAAGGGAGAGGGATAGAAAGCTAGAAACATCAATGAGAGAGAAACATCAACCAGCTGCCTCATGCACACCCCCCACCGGCGATGTGCCCACAACCAAGGCACGTGCCCTTGACCGGAATCGAACCTGGGACCCTTCAATCCACAGGCCGATGCTCTATCCACTGAGCCAAACCAGTTTCAGCCACATTCATTATTTGATTCCTGTATGTGCTCTGACCAGGAATCAAATCCACAACCTTAGCATATCGGGTCAACTGAGCAAACCCCGTCAGTAAAATATATCTGAGCACAAATTACATACATGAACTGTTACACTGCTCCTTTTAGATCATTATAAAACACAAGCAGACATTATCTAAAATGGGGAAAGGGAAAGGATAAGATTAAAAGACAAATATAAAGAGAAGTTCTGATATTCTCTGGCTGAATTGTAATGGACCATCTTGTGCCTCCTGTGTGAGAACCTCACATTGGAGACACTGATCTTTAATACTGTTAAAATCTGCGTTCTAGAGACTAGTCCCAGCTATATTTCAGGAGGGGAGTAAAGAGGGCCACGAGAGAGGAGTTCTGGCTCCCACACCTAATCGATCCGAGCAGCTCTCTGTCTGTGTTTTCTCCTGAGTTTCTGTGTATGAATTCAGTTGAGGAAAGTGTCCTCTGCTTTCAAAAATATTTAAGATCTGGGGGAGGGTGGGTGAGTGGGAAGAGAGCAACCAAAGAACTTGAATGCATTTGTGCAGAACCCATGGACACAGACACTAGGGTGGTGAAGGCTGGGGCGGGGAGCAGGGGGCTAGAAGAGGTCAGTGGGAGGGAAAGGGGGCCATATGGAATACTTTCAACAATGAGGACTTTTTTTTTAAAGCAAGGAAAAAGAAAAAATAATATTTAAGATCCAACCATTTCTCTGTAGAGTGATTTGGCCATGCTCTGTCTCACTTTATTAAGAACTTAACAGCCCTGGCGGATTTGGCTCAGTTGGTTGAGTGTTATCTCATGCACCGAGAGGTCACCAATTCTGTTCCTTGTCGGGGCACATGCCCGTATTGGGAGCTTGATCCCCAATTGATTTTGTGCTCTCACATTGATGTTTCTCTCTCCCTCTTCCTTCCTCTCTCTCAAATCAATAAAGACTTTTTTCTTTAAAAAAAAAAAAAAAAAAAGAACTTACACATAGGTGGGTATAAAGGCCTGAAAGACAAATGATACATGAATATCGATTGAGTAGAAAATGCTTCTCTATAGAAAAAAAGTTAAATGAATTTTTGGTTGGGAAGAGGGCAAAATGGCAAGTGAGTTTCCAAACCTAGACTGATTGTGGCTGAAGGAAGTTACTGCATTTTGTGATCAGAAGGAGAAAGTTTTTGGAGAAGATGAGAGCTTTAGAACTTAGCAGCGGAGAGGTGAGGGCCTGGAGAGGCAGAAGCTGTCTGATAAAACGACTCTCTCCCGGCAGTCAACACCAAGAAGGACTCGGAGTCGGCCCCGGTCAAAGGAGGCACCATGACCGACTTGGGTAAGATGGGGAGCCTCGGGGCAGGCCAGTCAGCGGGGTTCGGGGAGGCAGCTGTCACTTCCCCCAGCCTGCCGGGCTTTTCAGGAAGTAGGACTCTCCTCAGCCCGCGGGAGGCTTCAGCCTTCTGTCTTGCGGTCTCTTTCAGATGAACAGGAGGACGAAAGCATGGAGACCACGGGCAAGGTGGAGCCAGTTTAGCGGGGCCCTCCCTCTCTATGTGATTCTGATTTGTGGTTATAAAGTTCCCTCTGCCCAGAACTTCCCCTGCCCAGACATTCCCCGTGGACCAAGTCTACCTATTGCTCAGACTGTCCTTCTCCAGTCCCGGGGCCCATTCTGTTCATCCCACACCCATCTTCAGTGCCCACATTCCTGGGGTGCGGGAGCAGCAGGGGGTGCTAGGGGCAAGATGAGAATGCTGAGTGTCCAGCAGCCTCCATGTTCATAGGATGAGGATGAAAACAGCACGGGGAACAAGGGGGAGCAGACCAAGAACCCGGACCTGCATGAGGACAATGTGACCGAACAGACCCACCACATCATCATCCCCAGCTATGCAGCCTGGTTTGATTATAATAGGTATTGTGGCTCCGGCTTCTCACTCAACCCTTTTCTCCCTGCCTCCTGCGGTCAACGTGTTGTTCCTTCTCCTGCCGCTAAATGTTACCTCTTCCTCAGTCAGCTGGACCGGGGTCCACTTCCATTTCAGGGGAGCCCTGGGAGGAAGTTCTCCCCAAGCGTCTGATTCCTTCCTGCTGTCTCCAGCTGTTTGCCTGCCTCACCTTCTGGGCTCTTCCTCTCTGGGGCCCCGTCGCTCCTCTAGTGCCTTCTGAATGCCCGGCTTCTCTTGCAGTGTCCACGCCATTGAGCGGCGGGCTCTCCCCGAGTTCTTCAACGGCAAGAACAAGTCCAAGACCCCAGAAATGTAAGGACATCGCGGCTCATGAATCTCTCTCTCTCCCTGTCCCCATTCATTCCTCCCGATCCAGTAACATCCTGGTTAGCAACCATTTTTGTTGAGCTCTTCCATGAGCCGGGCACTTGTGCAGGCTTCCCAAGCATTGCTCGCTGCTCCCAGCCCCACTGTGACCACACAGCAAGCTCTCTAGGATTTGCCCTCTGGCCATCAGCCTGTTCTGTGCAAAACAACCACCTGCTCCAGTTCCTCCATTTCTTTTAACCACAGTGACTGATGTTGTCCACAATGCAAATCTCCCTAGCATAGCTTTGACTAAAATGTCAGTGGCTATTACCAGGCTGGTCCCTAAGAGTAGGTCTTTTTTAAAATATATTGATTTCTTACAGAGAGGAAGAGAGAGGGACAGAGAGCTAGAAACATCGATGAGAGAGAATCATCGACCAGCTGCCTCCTGCACACCCCCCACTGGGGATGCGCCTGCAATCAAAGCACATGCCCCTAACTGGAATTGAACCTGGGACCCTTCAGTCTGCAGACCGACGCTCTATCCACTGAGCCAAACCGGTTTTGGCAAGAGTAGGTCTTGATAGATAAACGAGGGGGACAACTATTAAGACCCATGTCTGTGAATTGAGGGATGGAGAAGACTTTCCGGAGAGAAGTGTTAGCTCAGGTGTGCGCTTGGGGCTCAGAAGTCCTCCCCTCCTTCGGGGTGTTGCCTCTGGCCAAACCTGCTTGGCTTCGGGTGAGACTTGGCGGTGCTCCGGGATCACCGTCATGATGAGATGGTGAGCCTGCTTGCCGAGCCACGGTTCCCCCGGGCGGCTTCCCTCCTGCCGCCCGTCTGCTTCGCTCCGCTTCCGGGACGGCAGCGTGTGGAGAAGTCTCACTCTCCGGGAAAACGTGACCAGTGACATGTGATCAACATGATTGGCAGGCAGCGTCAGAACTAGAACTGTTCCACGCTTTGTATTCTTCTTTTTTTTTTTTTTTTAATAGTTTTATGTTTTATTTTTTTATATGGAGAGAAACCAAATTCACCAGGAAGAGAGAAACAGATTTTTAGATCTGGAAGAAAGCTTATAAGTTGCATAGTTCTCATCACATTAAAAACTAACAACCTTAAGGCCTTTCAGGATGATGTGATGGCAGAGGAAGGCACAAAGCTGTGTTTTGGTGGCGAAGATGTATTTGAAATCACGTGTCCTAACTCACACTTGGCACTTTCGGCATACAATAGTAAATGATGATGATTGCTACCTTTACTGAGAGCTCACTGTCTCCCAGGCACATCCTACAGACGTTGACTAATTTAATCTCCACATCAGCTTTGGAGGAAGGTTATCATCATCTCCACATTACTGAAAGGAAACTGAGGATTAGAGAGGCTAAGTTACGTGCTTAAAGTCAGACAGCTAGTAAGCAGTAAAACCGAGATCTGAATCCTTTAGTCTGGGTTGTGGTTTCAGACTTTACACTTCACTATACAACAGCGATCTATCATTTTTCAAGCTGTACTAGACCGTCACAGACCTTCCTAAGCTTTAACAGACACTTCACTTTATAGATGGGGAAACTGAGAGGCAAAAATATAAGTGTCTTGCCCGAGGACATCATGGTAGAACTAGGATTTTAGCTCTTCCACATTCAAAACATACTCTTGGCTGACTAGTAGGATCCATGGATGTGGACCTTCCTCTACCAGATGAGACTTCTTGTTTTACGTTTTGATTCCTTATTGAAAAGTTGGGTGAATCACCTTCAAGGACATAATTTACTTAACTAAAACCCCATCAAGGAAAACGCCAGCCCCTGGCACCTACCCTCCTTGTTGACGGAATCTAATTGCCAACTCCTTTTATCTTGGTCACACAGGAGGAGTCATTAGCTCCTTTATCACTTTCCTACACTTCAGCCGGCAACAGACATTTATTTTTCTACCTCATTGTTCTCTCTCCTAAGCTACCTGGCCTACCGAAACTTCATGATTGACACTTACCGGCTGAACCCCCAAGAGTATCTCACCTCTACCGCCTGCCGCAGGAACCTGGCAGGTGACGTCTGTGCCATCATGAGGTGGGTTTTGCAGCTGAGAGGAAGGGGTATGTCAGGATGTCTGCCCACAGGTGTCTCTTGGCAGAAATAGAGGTGCCAGCAAGGGACATAGGGGAAGGAGCAGGAAAAAACACCCCTAGAGAGAGGTGAGGTGAGCTTCAGGTTCCAGGGAGTGACCTGAGGGAATGGCAGTGGTCCCGGTGAGGTGTGGAAGGAAGGAGAGTCCGTTTCGGTTTCACCGGCTGTCCCGGAGGAGACGTGGAACAGATGGATGAGTATGAAGAGAGGTCCTGACTGGAGAGGAAGGCTCGGCATTTAGGTGGTGGGAGGAGAGGATTCCCAGGAAGGAGAATGAGCAGAAAAAAGGGCGAGAGCGGGAGCTTCAGGCCACCTCTGCCCTCGGCTCCTCATGCAGCTTTCTGGTTGCCGTGACCCTGCTTCTGTCTCTCTCCTCCCAGGGTCCACGCCTTCCTAGAACAGTGGGGTCTTATAAACTACCAGGTGGATGCTGAGAGTCGACCAACCCCAATGGGACCTCCCCCCACCTCTCACTTCCACGTCTTAGCGGACACGCCCTCGGGGCTGGTGCCTCTGCAGCCCAAGACCCCACAGGTAGGGGGAGGGGCTGTAGGGACGGGGGTGGGGGGGGGGAGTGGTTGTGGTAAAACTGGGCTTCTTTGGACTTTTCTTTTTCTGGTTTTTAGGGTGTAAAACTGGGCTTCTTTGGACTTTTCTTTTTCTGGTTTTTAGGGTAATGGTTCAGGAGTGTTTTGAGGCTTTTTCCTTTTCTATGGGATGGATGCTCAGGGCGGCAGGAATCAGCCCCGGGTGTTTAGCGACCTCTCTCAGCCTCGTACCTCAGCCTGCGAGCACTTGCTGAGGGAGAAGAGATGTTCCTTGTCCTCAAGGAGCAGACAGACTCGTGTAGGGGGTGGAACAGATAGAGAAAAAAGGCCTAACATTCAGCCGCATGAAATTTTTTAGCTTTGTCATGCTTCCAACATTTTTTCATTTTTGACTCATAATTATTATCACTTCCATTTTTCCACTGCCATTTCATACATTACAAAAATTAAGAGGAGAAAGGTTATGTGGCTTGCCCAAGGTCACTGAGTACTAAATCTAGAACTAGAACCTAACTGTCCAGCTCCTAAGAAAATCTGTAAAGACATGTGAATACAAGCGGGTATCGTGCCTGATTAGCCACTCAGGGAGCACGGAGCAGTGGGTGAATGCCCCAGAGCTGCGACCACCCCGGGCTTGGTCCTGAGGCCTCTAGGGCCTCGGCCTGGTGTTCCCTGCCCAGCCTCCATGACGTCAAGCTCTGTCCCCCAGGGCCGCCAGGTGGATGCTGACACCAAGGCTGGGCGCAAGGGCAAAGAGCTGGATGACCTGGTGCCAGAGACCGCTAAGGGCAAGCCAGAGCTGGTAGGTGGGGCGCAGGCCCTGCTGGGCTTCTTATTTGCCCCTTTATTTGGGGGCCCCTGCCCGGGAAGGAGAGATGAGAACAGAGGAGCTACAGCAGTGAGGGAGGGAGCCCCGCCCAGGGGTGTCCCTGACTTTGGGGAGAAAGCTCCTTCTGTCTGTTTCTGTCTCTCTCTCTGTCTCTGTCTCTCTGTCTCTGTCTCTCTGTCTCTATCTTTCTCTCTCTGCCCCTGGCTCCTGGTGGTCATTTGTACTCACCCCTTTCTCTCCCTCCACAAATAGCAGACCTCTGCTTCCCAACAAATGCTCAACTTCCCTGACAAAGGCAAAGAGAAACCAACAGACATGCAGAACTTCGGGCTCCGCACAGACATGTACACAAAGAAGAACGTTCCCTCCAAGGTATGGGCGGGCGGTGACTCAGGGCCTCACGCCCCGAGGTCGAGGCCCCTCTGGCTGACCCCTCTCCTTCCCGCAGAGCAAAGCTGCAGCCAGTGCCACGCGAGAGTGGACGGAGCAGGAGACCCTGCTGCTGCTGGAGGTAATGGGGGCGAGGAAACGAGGCCTGTGCAGAAGTGGCCGCTGCCTACGCACTCGTGAGCGGGCCGCGTGGTCTTGCCCTCAGTCTCCCTCCTTCCCGATGCCCGTCGCACCTGCCCTAGGCAACAGCTCCAGGCCAGAGATTTGGGCCATTTCCTTAACGCCACGTCCTCTCTTAGTGCTACTGGGAAGTTCCTTTGGGACCCAGCAGAGCACACACATGCCACAGACAGAGAGAGAGCTCTGAGCCAGCTGTCCTTAGTCAGAGGGGGGAGTTGATCTTCAAGGAAAGTGGCTAAGTAAGCGAAGTTGTGTCTCCACCACCACCACCAGGCTCTGGAAATGTACAAAGACGACTGGAACAAAGTGTCTGAGCATGTGGGAAGCCGCACGCAGGACGAGTGCATCTTGCATTTTCTCCGTCTTCCCATTGAAGACCCGTACCTGGAGGACTCGGAGGCCTCCCTGGGCCCCCTGGCCTACCAGCCCATCCCCTTCAGTCAGTCCGGCAACCCCGTCATGAGCACGGTCGCCTTCCTGGCCTCCGTCGTCGACCCGAGAGTCGCCTCTGCTGCTGCAAAGTCGGCGCTAGGTAATGTGGAGGGTTCCTGGCCTTCTTGGTTTGCGTTTTTGTTTGTTTGTTTAAATATATTTTTATTGATTTTGGAGAGGAAAGGAGAGGGAGAGAGAGATTAAATCATCAATGACAAGAGAGAATCATTGATTGGCTGCCTCCTTCACGCCTTCAGTCGGGGATTGAGCCCACAACCAGGCATGTACCCTGACCAGGAATTGAACCCTGACCTCCTGGTTTATAAGTTGACGCTCAATCATTGAGCCACACCAGCTGGGCTGGAAGACTGGTTATTCAGACCTTGAGACCCTCTCAAGCATGGCTGCCTTGTTGGCCTTCTCTTCTGCCGGCATCAGCTCAGGCACCCGCCTGGCTCCATGCTGGTCTGGATGGAGAGGTGGGATTTCACTGGGGTGGCCAGAACCGCCTGCCCGCCCCCACTCCCATCCTCATCCTCTCTGGATCTTGCAGAGGAGTTCTCCAAAATGAAGGAAGAGGTGCCCACAGCCTTGGTGGAGGCCCATGTTCGGAAAGTGGAGGAAGCAGCCAAAGTGACAGGCAAGGCGGACCCAGCCTTCGGTCTGGAAAGTAGTGGTATTGCCGGAACCACCTCTGATGAGCCTGAGCGGATTGGTAAGGCTGGCCAGTTCCCAGATCTCCCCTCCACCTGGCTTCCCTGTGCCATTCCTTCTTCGGTTGGCCTCGGCACAAGACGAACGGGAGATTGGAGGGGGTTTCATTTTCCCCAGGACTTTACCTGAGGGACTATGGCTCCCTATTGACCCTCTCACTAAGGTTTTGGCTGGGGGAGGGGGCTCTGGGGAAAGTGCTGTAGAGACAGACTCTGTATCGGCCACTTCCCGTTTCCTCTTCCCACGGCCCAGAGGAGAGCGGGACTGAGGAGGCGCGGGCGGAGGGCCAGGCCGCCGAGGAGAAGAAGGAGCCCAAGGTAGAGCTGGGTTGGCCTGGGCCGGGGAGCTGGGGTGGGTGGCAGCATGGGATGGGGAGCTGGCTTAGTCCAGCTCCGGCGAGAGATGGCTAGGCTTCTGGAGCCAAACCATCTCCCAAGTAAGAGGTGTGAATTCATTTCCCAGCCCAGACCCTGTGTGAGAGCCAGTCACCCTGATACCCTCTACGTTTCTTTCCCTGGGGCTTCAGGAACCCCGAGAAGGAGTTGGGGCTGTGGAGGAGGAAGCAAAAGAGAAGACTAGCGAGGCTCCCAAGAAGGATGAAGAGAAAGGGAAAGAAGGCGACAGCGAGAAGGAGTCGGAGAAGAGTGAGGGGGACCCCACAGGTGAGCCCCCAGCAGGGTGGTTAGGCTCAGGAGAGAGAAGGGAGGCCGCCGCAGCACTAACGGCCCTTTCCCGGCCCAGCGGACCCTGAGAAGGACAAGGAGCCAAAGGAGGGGCCGGAGGAAGTGCTGAAGGAAGTGGTGGAGTCGGAGGGGGAGAGGAAGACCAAGGTGGAGAGGGACATCGGTGAGGGCAACCTCTCCACCGCTGCCGCCGCCGCGCTGGCCGCCGCCGCTGTGAAGGCCAAGGTGAGGGCCCAAAGCCCCAAGGGGAGATGCCCCTTCTCTGACCTCACTTCACCTGGAGGAAATCCTTCCTTATCCCTTGAATGAAACTGCCCATTTCCTTTTTCTTTTGATCCTAAGAGGGAGGGTTGGTCATCACTGTTCTAAGATTTTTTAAGCTTTGGTTATTTGATTAGAGTCCCCGTGGGGTCCCTTAACCTGACCTGTGCCCTCTCGCAATCCGGGACTCCTCGGAGGATGTCGGACTGCCTGTTATGGCCTGATCCCTGCAGGCCGGGCCGAGAGACCCCACTGTACACAGTGCATGAATCTGTGCGCTGGACCTCTAGTATGCATATAAGGTCTTTGGTTTAATTTCTTCTTGCACTCCCCTCGCCCCCCTTCCCTCTGAGATTCATCAGGCTGTTCCACGTTTCCATGCTTATGCATTGAGCATCTGCCCCTAGTGGTCATTGCATGTCATAGCTACTGGTCAAATAGTCAAATGGTTGCTTAGGTTTTATTTTATTATTTTTTAAAATTTTATTTATTTATTTATTTATTTGCTTAGGTTTTTATATATTGAGATTATTTGACCTTGTCTTATCCTTTGCCACACTTGATTTTTCTTCATGTTCTTTTAAAAATACCAAACCTGTTCTACTCTCCGGGCTGTGACCACAGCAAGTGTTTCTTAAAACCTGCCACCTCTCTCTGTCCCGGAATGTCTTCCACTGGGTCTTCCCACTGACGGGCCTTCCACCCTCCTTCCCCAGCACCTGGCTGCTGTTGAGGAGAGGAAAATCAAATCTCTGGTGGCCCTGCTAGTGGAGACCCAGATGAAAAAGTTGGAGATCAAACTCCGGCACTTTGAGGAGCTGGAGACGATCATGGACCGGGAGCGAGAAGCCGTGAGTACCGCTCCCGGGGGTTCGGCAGAGCCCGGGGCCGCCTGCATGTTGAGTCGTGCCTCCGTGGAGGGCGGGAGCGGGGAGAGGAGAAAGCCTGAGAGGGACAGGGCTGCAAAGCCAGCCCCTGGCAGGAAGGACAAGTGGCCCCCGGCAGAGCCGGAGGCTGCGGTGCCACCAGTGCCAGCTCCTCCCCGGGGCAGACGTCCTCTTGGTTGTTGATCAGCATCTCCAGGACCTTGAACAGAGCTTGGCCCATATAGACGCTCAGTATTTATTGAGGGATTAAACAAATGTAAGGCATGAGAGAGTGTAGAGGCTTCAGATCCAGGAGATGGACTGGACAAGGGGATGGGATAGGTAAGCTCTGGACCTCTTTGTCTTTAAGAAGTTGTAGAAAGAAAGAGAAGAGCCCTGGCCTGTTTGGCTCATTGGCTAGAGCGTCGGTCCTGGGTTCAGTTCTAGTCAAGGCCAGAAGCCTGGGTTGCTGGCTCAGTCCACAGGAGGCAGTCAGTCAATGATTGTCTCTCATCATTGACGTTCCTCTCTCTCCCTCTCACTTTCTCTCTGAAATAAATAAATAACATTTTAAAAAGAAAGAGAAGACAGGGCCCCTGCCCTCAGAGATTTTACAGTTTAATTAGAGTCATCAAATATATATGGTATGGAGTCATCAAAAAACAGTTATAATGCTTAAAGTACCTGACAGATTCAAATTAAGAGATTTCAAGTCATATATATATAAGTCCTGAGGCGATAACAGAATCAGGGCCAGAAGCTCAGAGGCTGGTGAATTAATCTGAGATGGCTCCCTAGGAATGATGAGTTTTTAGCAAGTTTTTAAGGAAGAAAAGAACATGAATTGCCAGGAGGACTGGAAAGGTTTTCCAAATTAATGACAAGTGCAAAGCTCTGGAGCTGAAATCAGCAAGGGCTGTCCCCAGATTAACACCGTTGCAATGAGAAGCTGTGTGGGCAGCGAGAGGATGGGGGGTGTGTGTGCGTGTGCTGAAGCCCTGATTTAGTTTTAATGTGTGAAGAACCACCGGAAAGAGAGGCTGGCTTTGTCAGAAAACAAAGCGGGGGAAGGTGCTTGCTTTGGGATCCTCTGAACACGGGTGACGGTACTCCCTTGGCCCCGGCAGCTGGAGTATCAGAGGCAGCAGCTCCTGGCGGACAGGCAAGCCTTCCACATGGAGCAGCTGAAGTACGCGGAGATGCGGGCCCGGCAGCAGCACTTCCAGCAGATGCACCAGCAGCAGCAGCAGCCGCCGCCGGCCCTGCCCCCGGGCTCCCAGCCCATCCCGCCCACCGGCGCTGCTGGGCCGCCCGCAGTCCACGGCTTGGCCATGGCTCCGGCCTCTGTGGCCCCTGCTCCCGCCAGCAGCGGGGTCCCTCCTGGAAGCTTGGGCCCCTCGGAGCAGATTGGGCAGACAGGGGCAACTGCAGGGCCACAGCAGCAACAACCGGGCGGAGCCCCCCAGCCTGGGGCAGTCCCCCCAGGGGTACCACCCCCTGGACCCCATGGTAAGTGATGGGCTCTTGAACTCTCGCTGACCAGAGCGATCCGGGTGAAGGTTCCAGGCCCCCTTGGAGGGACGACACGTGGTAGGACTGGAGATAGAACTGGCCTCGGTTTCTTCTGCTGGGCCCACCCCTGCTATAACCCTAAGCCGGCAGGGATCTCTCCCCAAACCCACATCCTTGGGGGTTTGCTCCGAGGATTCACCACCAGTTCTAGTGTCAGGAAAAGGGAAGGCGGTGCCCAGGACGGGCTAGATTGTTCTCCCTGTAAAAGTGAGTTGGTCAGTGAGATTTTCTGTCTCTAATCATCTGGTTCTCTTCTCAATTCCCAGGCCCCTCACCGTTCCCCAACCAACAAACTCCTCCCTCAATGATGCCAGGGGCAGTGCCGGGCAGCGGGCACCCAGGCGTGGCGGGTAATGCTCCTTTGGGTTTGCCTTTCGGCATGCCGCCTCCTCCTCCTCCTGCTCCATCCATCATCCCATTTGGTAGTCTAGGCGACTCCATCAGTATTAACCTTCCCCCTCCTCCTAACCTGCATGGGCATCACCACCATCTCCCGTTCGCCCCGGGCACTCTCCCCCCACCTAACCTGCCTGTGTCCATGGCGAACCCTCTACATCCTAACCTGCCGGCGACCACCACCATGCCATCTTCCTTGCCTCTCGGGCCGGGGCTCGGATCCGCCGCAGCCCAGAGCCCTGCCATTGTGGCAGCTGTTCAGGGCAACCTCCTGCCCAGTGCCAGCCCACTGCCAGGTGAGAAGGGTCCTGGAGGGGAGAGGGTGCGGGGAGGGTCCACACGGGGAGAGGAGGGCAGGGGGAAGGGCTCAGGGACGCTTTGAGCGCTCTGGTAAAATTAGAATACAGAGGAAGGGCTGTCCTCCGCCATTCCCCAGCCTGGCAGCTCCACCTCTGGGATGACGTGGGGCCTTTCACTGGTGGGTCGTGGAGGAGTCCTGTGGCACACAGCACCTCAGCTGTAAACTTGAAAAGCAGCTCTCTGATTGCATGATGATTGGCACCCCTTTGCTTGTCCCCGTCATGCTCAGATGCCCCCTTGAGGGTTCCCTTGGGGGCAGGAGGAGGATTTCAGGTCTGTCACTTTTCCCAGTGTGAGGTGGGAGAGGTTGTTGGGCAAGAAAAGTTGTAGATCGTGGGTACCTCATTCATCTACCCACCCATTGCATGCCTTGCCCAGTTCTGTTTGTCCGTGGTGCCCTCTCTCCTGCTCACCCTGGCTGATTCATCCTCCCTTTCTCCACAGACCCAGGCACCCCCCTGCCTCCAGACCCCACGGCCCCGAGCCCAGGCACGGTCACCCCTGTGCCACCTCCACAGTGAGGAGCCAGCCAGACCTCTCCCTCACCCCCGTGAAGATCAAGGTTCCAGGAACAGCCCTCCCCCCACCGGGGCTCCCCCCAGCTGGAGAGGCCATCACTACGTAAGGAAAGCACTTCCTGCCCCTCCACAGCCCCACCGCGGCCCTGCATTTTATATCAGATTATCAAGGACTTCTGTTTGAAAGGTCTTTCTAATGTCTGGGAGGAAGGATAGGATGGGGATATGCCCTCACAGGAAGGACTGGGGGAAGTATTTATACAAGGTTCTAATCAATCACTTCTAAGGGTACAACCCTCAAAAAGAATGCATTTTTTATGGATGAAAAAAATTAAGCCCTTTTAAAGGAAAGAGATTTTTTTTTTTTAAAGCTGCATTGGAGCTCCCTCCCCCATTAAAAAAATCCAACTTTTACATTTCTTGGAGGAGGGAGGTGACCATTTTAGGAAAGGATAATTAACATTCTGGAGGGAGCTCTGGGGCTAAAATAGGATGCAGAACCTATCTCCTCGGCCCCTCGGTAGTAACTAAGTCAACTCAGAAGCCCCTCAGCCACCCACCCCACCCCTGCTCATCTCCCCTGCTGCGTCCTCAGTGTTGCTGTTTTAGGCCACCCCAGCTCAGCCAATGCCCCGTTTCCCTCTGAATGTCAGTTTTTGTGTTTTTAAGTCAGCGATGTAGTTGATGTCAGCGTATGTGTGTTTGGCGGGGAACCTATTTTTGGAGATTCCTGTGGTAGATACAGAGGAAGACAGGGCGTTCGGGGGCTCCATCCTCCCGGGGTTTCTCAGTGGCTCCCGGACGCCCTGGGGAGGGCAGCTAGAAGATGGAAAGTTTCAAAAACCTGAAATTTTCAAGAAGCACTTAAGCACCTCTTTCTTATGACTCAGTGAATCATCCCCATAACCTCTTCCCTCCTCTACCAAGATCATCAGAGCCTTGACTGGTAGCTAGGGTTCCCCTGGGGTTTGGAGACAGTGGGGGTAGGGTTGCCCAAGCTTGGTTAGTGCTGACCCCCAGCTTGCAGCTCAGCTCAGCTCCCCAGATTCCAGTGCCTCACATACCAGCTCTCCCCTCTTCACCCCCATGTGCAGGCAGATGTGATTCCAGCTCCCCAGTCCCTAGCCCCGCCCACCAGGCCCTGGTTCCCGTGTTTCTCCTCCTCTGCGTCTTGGCACCTTCCTTCTGTTCAAAAGGTTTCTGTAAATTTTCTCTTTTTTTCTTTCTTTTTCTTTTTTATAAATTAATTTGCTTTCGGTTTTATCTTGTGGATGCCTTCTGTGTTCTCTGACCTGTGGCTGTCAGGTAGTGGGGTCGGGCTGGGATCACTGCTGGCGTTCTTCCTGGGGCGGCCGCTCCCTTAGGCCGGAGGCACGTGTCCCGCAGCCAAAGGCAGCTCAGCGGTCAGGCTGTGCTCCAGGCGGGAGCTGGGCAGAGGCTCTCACCTGCCCCCAAAATAGCTGTTTGAGGCTTGGAAGGACATCCTCAACCAGGAGACCTTGTTTATTTACCTTTCAGAAGTAGTGGTTTCATTTCTTCCCTTATTAGGCAGGGAGAAGGCAGCCACCTCACCCCTTCTGTTGCTATTGGCCCTTAGCCCTGCTGGGTGCCAGGCTCTGGCACTGCCAACGTGGCCTGGCTTTAGCTCCAATAAACAGTCTACAGGTTTCCCCCACCAAAGGTCTGCAGTGCTTGGGGAGTCAGCGTTGGATTTAAGGGGCTAGAGTGCGAGGCGAGGACTCGGTCTGATGTGGGCTGAACGAGGCTGGCCAGCCCTGGCCCTAGAGATTTATGACTTCCTCATCCCCCAAGGGGTGGCCTTTGTAGCAGCAGTGAATGTGGTCAGCATTTCTTCAGTGAGGCCCGGGCTCCTACGGGCCCTTCCCCAGCCCCTGGCCCCTTGATCCTGGACTGTCTCCCCTTCACCCTGCTCAGGGAGTAAAGCAGAACCGCGCTAAGGGCACAGAAAACGTGTTTATTTGGTGAATGCTGATGCAAACATCATCCAAGAGATACAAGCTGGGAAAGTGCTGTGACAGAACTTAGGAAGCCTTCGGGCTAATACAGTCTCACACAGGGGAAGGCACGGGCTCTGGGCACACTGGGAATGTCTTCAACCATTCAGCACCATTCGGACGAGCTCTGTGGAGAGGAGAGAGCATAAACCGGGGGCAGGGCCCAGGGGAGGGGACCACCGGGGGCCAGGAGACCATTGAGACCACCAAGGTGGCACATAAGGGACGTGCCTGCAGCAACCAACCTGGCGGTCAGTTTGCAGAGGGGTCACCTTGAGTCTGACCGGTTCTCTAGGCCCCCAGCCCCCCTCCCGGGAGCTGTTAGTTCCCCATCCCACCCCGCCCTGAGCAGCAAGAACACAGCAGAGGCAGGAAAGTTCTTAACTACACCTAAAGCTACTGTCAGCCACTGGCAGGAGGAGAAGACAGAGTTTTGGGTTAGGGTACCTCCAAGCTGCCCAGCAGAAGGGGAAGAACTGTTCAGCTACAGCAGAACAATGGGGCAGGCAACCCGCCCCCTATGCCAACCACCGCTGCTCCAGGGCCAAAGGATCACCCTAAAGCAAGACGGGACAGGTGTCAGGGCTCCCGGCACCAGCACCCGAGGCCCTAGAAGTAAGACTTCAGGGCCCGCTCTAGGAGAGGAGGTACCACACCCCCAGGCTGTCTTCCTCTTTGAGGACCCTCCCTTCCCCAGTCAGCTCCATGCAGAAACATGCCAGAAGTCAGATGGTAGTAGGGGTAGGGCAGGGGCCAGAGAGCAAGGTGGGAAGAAGAACACTGGGGGGATCAACTAGAGAAGGGGAGGCTGGGAGGAGCCGTACCCGCCCCACGGGCCCGTCACCCCGACAGGATATGCCTCACAAATGCTGCAGGAAGGAAGAGACATTAATGGTGAAGACAAGACACACACATGGGGTGAGGGGGTCAGGCAGTGGGGACATAGACATTCCATTTATTTTACTTCCCATTCCTTCCCCACCCTTCACGCCACATTGCCCCTTCCTTTCCTGTCACACACCCCTGGCCTCCCGCTCCTGGGCTGGGCAGGGCCCTGCCTCTTGCCTGGCACTTTGTGAAGCCCAAGTCCAGGGGCAGGGAAAGCCCCAAACTGTACTTGACCCGCCCCAAATGGCTGCTTCCTCGTCTGCCCCTCACCTTCATAGTTGATACAACCATTGCTGTCCTCGTGGCCGGCCACCAGCATCTCTACTTCTTCCTCTGTCATCTTCTCCCCTGCAGCGGGGAAGAAAAGCATTGTGGGAACTGCGGGACAGGTGGCGTCTCTCAGGGGGCACCTCACTCAAGGAGAAAGGGCAGAGCCTCACCCAGTGTGACGAGAACATGCCGGATCTCGGCACCCATGACGGTGCCGTTCCCCTCCTTGTCAAACACCCGAAGGCCTTCGACGTAGTCCTCATAGGTGCCCTGGTCCTTGTTCTTGGCCACCGTCTGCAGCATGGGCAGGAAGTGCTCAAAGTCCAGCACCTTCACGTTCATCTCTGCCGTAAAGGAGGCAGAAGGGAAGTCACACAGATCCTCAGAACTGGGGGGGTCACAGGGATCACAACCAGACAGACTGCTCCCACTCAGAGCAGCAGAAATCCATGGGATTTGCTAGTTGAGACAAGACCTGCCTGAGTTTGGGGCCTACAGAGACAAAGGAGGCGCTTAGCTGAAGACCCGGGCCCCCACCACACGGAGGAGTTGTTCTCGAGGACCCTCACCATCACTCTTGGGGTTCCCCAGGACTTTGAGCACCTCGGCGTTGGTGGGGTTCTGGCCCAGGGCCCGCATCACGTCCCCACACTGGCTGTACAGGATCTTGCCATCCCCTGTTCGGTCAAACAGCTGGAAGGCCTCCTTGAACTCTGAGGATTCAGATAAACATCAGCTCTGGGCATATGGGGTTAGACCACGCCCTCACGGTGTCCATTGCCCATTCAACTTTAATCATGCTAAGGGAACCGGATATTTGGCCCCCTGTACACCCAAGTCCGCTAAGAGGTTCGGGCCCAGTGTCCATTACTCCAACTCAGGTATCCCAGAAGACACAGCCTGGCTCCCCCCAGGCGGAGAGTCACACCCACTTACACACTCACCCCCCGCCCCGCCGGCAGGAATGCGCCGCCGCCCAGGCCGCCCGGCCTTATAAGGAAGTGGGAGCAGCGGCCGGGCAGGGGTCACCCCGGCGGCCGAGGCCCACCCGGCCCGTCAGCGGAAGTGCCCTCAGCAAACTCCCCGTCCCCATTTTTTACAAAGTAGCAGGTCACTCATTTTTAGTCCTCACAATTCCAAGCGGGGAGGGGAGGATGGTCACGGAGGGGGAGGATGGTCACAGAGGGGGAGAGTCAGAAGAAGCAGATTAAGGTCGGAGGCGCCCGGCAGCTTCACACACCCTCCCGGCGCCCACCCCGCAGGCAGGAGGCGACCAGGCGGTGTCACACGCCCACACCACCTCACTCACCCGGTGCCTGGGCTCACATCTGGAGTGGAAGGAGAGGGAGGAGGAAGAGTGAGAAGAGAAAATGGAGGCTCCAGGAGGAGGATCGGGAATCCAGGGGGTGGCCCTGGAGGCGCGGAGGAGGTGACAGGTGGGGCTCAGGGGCTAGATAGAGGGGTCTCCCTCCGCGTGACCTCGGGCGGGGTCCGCCACCTACCTGCGGTCTGGTCCTCGGTGAAGTCGCACTGCTCGGAGGAGAGGGGAGCAGTCAGCGGCTGGACTCCAAACCCCAAGCTCCCAGCCCAGCCCAGCCCCACACCCAGCCCCAAACGCCGGCCCCGCGCCGGCGGCTCCTTCACTCTCAACCCTGCCTCAGTCTCCCGGGCCCTCGGGGTCCCTCTGCCTCCCCCCCCACACCCCCCGGCTTCCCGCCTCTCGCCCCAAACCCCGCGCGTCGCCCCGGGCCCGGGCCCCACCATCTTGGCTGCCGAGCTCCGCGGGACCCGTTCCTGCAGTAATGGCTCCGGCTCCCGGCCCAGCCCTAGTCTCCGGACGTCCCGGTGACGTCACCCTCCGCGGGCCCGGCCAATAGGATCGCTGGCCTGGGCTTATGCAGATGACTCGCTGCATTAGTAATGAGGTGGGCGGGGCCGCCGCCGCTCCCCGCCCCGGAGCCCCGCCTGCGACCCAGAAGCCGGGCCCGCGGAGGGGAGTGGGGGGAGCGCGGGGAACCCGCTCTTTGGAGCCGCGGGAGGACCGAGAGAGGATGACGATGGGAGAGAGGAGAGCCCTCGCTCCCCGCCCTCCCACCCCACGTCTGAAGAAAGCAACAGTCGGAGGCGAAGGGAGGAACCGTGTCTTTATTTTGAAACAATGGGTGGCCTCCTAGTGGTGGGAACACGCTTCCGCCGGCGGGAGGGCCGGCGTCCGACCCCGCGGCATCTGTGGGGACACAGGAGAAGTTGCCAAACCCCAGCACTCACGGGAGGAACAGGAAAACGCCCCTCCCGGCTTTTGTGCCCAGGCGGGGGGGCCGGGGGAGACCGGTCTCCCCGGGGGCGGGCGAGGAGGAGGGCCTACCTGGAGAGCTCACACGCTGAGGATGTGCTTCAGGAAGGCTGCGGGGGAAGAAGAGGGGCCTCAGATGCCGCGGGCGGGGGACAGCCTGCGTCTGACCTCAGTGATCCCGGCCCCGGCCTGCCCGCACCGCGCCCCGGGGCCTCCTGCCGCCCCTCCTCCCCTGTCCCTCCGGCCCTCTGCCCCTCACCTTCATAGTTGATGCAGCCATTGCTGTCCTCGTGTCCTGCGAGAACGGACTCCACCTCCTCTTCAGTCATCCTTTCTCCTGGGCCCCAGACGCAAGGTGTTAGCTGCCGCCTTCCCTCCCTGACCCACCAGGCCACCCTGCTCTGGGTTGTGCCTCCCCTCCTCCCGCCCTGGAGATTTGCCCGTGGCCAGAGCGCGCCAAAAGAACCCTCTCCTTATGTAATGGTAATGCCGTGGATGTGTTTCTGCATCCTGCTCTCCATTTCACCTGCATTCGCACCAGGCGGAAGCTTTGGCAGTGACATTAAGTTCCAGAGAGCTAAGAGAGAGTACCAGATCACAGAGCACCACCGGCGTCTCTCCCGGAAGGGAATCTCAGATCTCCCACCTCTCCCCTTGCCCTGCCCCCCCCCTTTTTAAAAAAATATATTTTATTGACTTATTACAGAGAGGAAGAGAGAGGGATAGAGAGTTAGAAACATCGACGAGAGAGAATCAGTGATCAGCTGCCTCTTGCACACCCCCTGCTGGGGATGTGCCTGCAACCAAGGTACATGCCCTTGACCGGAATCGAACCTGGGACCCTTCAGTCCGCAAGCTGATGCTCTATCCACTGAGCCAAACCGGTTTCGGCTGCCCTGCCCTTTGGGAGGCACCTGAGCCCTTCTCGCTTAGCCTCTGCAGGAAGAAGCCCTTCGGGTTCTGCCCCCACGGCTCTGACCTTCTCCGTCTCCTGCCCATGACCTACAGGGCAGTAATCCCTCCCTGGCTGCTCCTCCTCCTCCTCCTTTTCGGTCCACTCTCTTCTCTCCGTCCCACAGTTCTGGTCTGGGCCTCACCCAGGGTGGTGAGGACATGTCTCAGCTCCGCTCCCATGACTTTGCCGTTCCCTTCTTTGTCAAACACGCGAAGGCCCTCCAGGTAGTCTTCGTATGTGCCTTGGTCTCGGTTCTTGGACACTGCCTGCAGCATGGGCAGGAAAGTCTCGAAGTCCACACGCCGGGACTTCAGCTCTGGAGGTCGAGAGGCGAGGGAGGGGTCACTGCGGTGCCACCGAGGACCCCGCTCCCATCCCAACCACAAAGGCGTTGATCCTGTCCCACGTGCAGGCTATTTGTCTGCCCCTGGCGGACAGTTTCTGAAGTCACGAGGCCCACCTCAGCATCTCTGTCACCTTACCAACACTCCTCTCTGTTCCATCACCACACTGAAAACCCCCACTGTGCCCGTGGTCCCCTCACCATCACTCTTGGGGTTCCCCAGAATCTTGAGGACCTCGGCGTTGGTGGGGTTCTGGCCGAGGGCCCTCATCAAGTCTCCACACTGGCTGTACAGGATCTTGCCATCCCCTACTCGGTCAAACAACTCAAAGGCCTCCTTGAACTCTGAAGGAGAAAGAGAAATCAGTGTTGGCCAGGGGTCCCATCACCCCCAGACAGAGAGGAAGTTCAGAAACGATGGGTTAGCGCTGGGCAGCACAGGGGGCCAGGGTGGGAGGTTTCGAGGTCAGGATGGGAACAGGGGGATAGAACGAGAATCTGACCAAGGCCTTGGGTCTACAATGGGCTCAGGGGACCAACTTCTCCTCACCCTCCAGCTGGTCCTTGTTAAACTGGATCTGCGGGAGAAAAGAGCAGGTGAGGAGGGAACCCAGGGCTCGTTCTATTCCTCCGCAGCACTCCTCCCAACCAACTGCCGGCTGCTTCTGGGGAGGGGCTCACAGGGACCCGGCGGGGCGCCCAGCCGCCTCAGGCCCATTCCCAGATCTGGACTTTGGGAGAATCCCAAGAGGAGGAATTATCAGGGGGGGGAGGGTTTCCTAGGAACAGGGTTAATCCCATGCCACCTGTTCCCCTCCCTCCACTGCCCTGAGCCCTGCATCCCTCACATAACTGGGGGCTGAACAAAAGCTAAATTTACTCCTGGCCCCCAGCTGTGATTGTCTAACAAGTCTGTCCTCTGCAGCCCTCCCTGCGGGGGTGCAGAGATGTGGCCTTTAGAGCTGAGCAGTCAGCTAGGCACGGGCGGTGGCCCCCTCCCTTCACCTTGAAACTGTCCCCGGAACCCAGATGTTCCCCATCTCCCAGTCCCCGCCTCCAGCCGGGGCGTCCGTGTGGAGGTACGGGCGTACGTACACACGTGTGTCACCGGTTAGCGGGGAGGACAACAAAGATACCAGCAGGGTCGTAAGCCCCGATGCTTCCAAAGGATAGGCCACGAGGAGCCCCCCGATATCATTCCCGTGCCCACTGATTCCTACCTTCTGGACACCCCCTCACTCCCTAGGCTGTGTTCCACCTTGTACCACCCCCTCCAGATTCTCTCTTCACTTTCTGGGCACTCACCACCACTTTGGAGAGGTCCATGGGGGGCTCCCAGGTTTTCTCGGGGGCAGCTGCCGCCGGCTCAGCCTTGGACTTGGCGGGGGGCGCCCCCGCTGCTGGCTTGGCGGCAGTCTTGGCGAGAGGGGGTCCCGCTGGTTTCTTCACAGGAACATCCTTCTTGGGAGGCATGATGTCGGGTGGCCAAGGGACAGTGTGCCGATGGGGGCACCCATCTCTGTTTAAATAGCCAGGGAGTCTGGGATGTTAAGGGGCGGGAGCAGAGGCAGGAAGCCAGTTGGCGGCGGGGAGGGCGAGACAGAGGAGAGATAGGCCGGCCGGCTCTCACTCCCCTGGCCTCCTAGGGTTCAGGACTCCTGCCCCAAGGTCTTCTTCTCCCTTCCGTCTCCCCGGCCCCAGAGGCTGGCCAGAACAACGGCCCCTTTAGGGGCCACGGAAAAGAAAAGAAAAAGCAGAGACTGCCCAGAATGGGAGAATTAACCTCTCAGGGAGCACACAGGATGCTTGCTAGTGACGCTGAGGTAGGGGTGAAGCAGCAAAGGGAATCCAACAATTCCAGGCCCTCAACCCCTTGACTCAGGGTAGCCCCCTTTTCCTAGCAGCTTTAGACTCTTGAAAGATGGGCAGAAGGGTAGGGGAACTTGTGAACTGAAATAGTTAAAGTGGAGTTGGGGAGCAGAGAAAGGATGAGAAAAAAACAAGCCTCCTCACCCTCCCCTCTGACCACGGGTGAGGAGGGGGTTCGTTGACCCCGTGCAGCCTAGTAATCCCCAATACTTGTAATTACTGCCTTCCTCCCTCCCAGCCCCGAACTGGGGCTGCGCACAATATAGAGAAAGGACAGTAACAGAAAACTGCGTGTGACCAGCACCCACTGGCTCCGGTGCCATGTAGTTTTAAGTGTGGGGGTGGGGCAACCACCAGTTTGACACCCACCACCCCCACTCCCAAGGAAGAAACTCTCAGCCATTAAAGTCAGACAAAGGTAGCCAGCCTGCCCAATCTGAACCTGCAGGGATTCCATGGTGGCACCCCGAGGGGAAGGGCAGGCTCCGGCAGACAAAGGGCCTAGATTCTGAAATCTCTAATCCTAAAGGATGTGGGAGATCCTGTGGGCCCCAAGAGTACACACCCCTCCTTCGCCCCCCAACCAGAGAGATAACAAACACCTTGGTTCAGGTGCCAGATTACAAGCCTTGCTGGGGGCACAGGAGAGGATCCAAGCCAGCGGCCTCAGGGAGAGGGAGGGGTTGCTGGCTACTTTTGTTCTGGGGAGAAAGGGCGGATTTAGGTAGCATTCTGAGGCCCACAGAAGGGATTCCATTTAGGCCCGGTGGTTCGGAGAATAGCTGCTGTCTTCCACTTGCAAAAAACCAACAACAAAACAAACAAACAAACAAAAACACATCCAAACGTCTGAACTGCATTACTGCAAATTGTCCCATTTCAGGAAAATCAGCATCATTTCTCTGGAATACATTACACACACACACACACACACACACACACACACACGACTTAAGTAAAAGGGAGAGTCCTTTCGCAGCCCTACAAAACTCACCCCGCAGGATCCAGGTGAGGGACGGAGGCGGGGCGCAGGGTGGCCGCGGGCCGCGAGGGGTTAACTGCGCGGCCCCAGAGCATGCCGGGAGTTGTAGTCCGCGCGCGCCCGCGGGCTCCCGGAGCCGCCGTTCTCCAGCTCGGAAGGGACGCTGGGGTGGTGACTTCCGGCCGGTGGCTGCGGTTAGCGACTCATTTGCTTTGAGGCGAGGTGTCTGTCCTGGAACTGCAGGGCAATGAGCCATTTGCAGTCCTCACCCCTGACCCTAAGACCGTGCGGGCCGCTCCGGGGAGCCCCTGGCTTAGCCCCGAGCTCTCCGTGCGGCGGGCGGGTGTGCTCCTGCAGCCGGCCGGCCGGCGGGAGGCGAGCTGTGGCCGCACTGACCGCCCTGGCGAGCGTGGCGCCGCCTCTCTGGCCCTCGCTTCCCATTTAGTAGAGTGAACAGAGCCCACTGGGTTGCTGTCTGACTTGAAACACTAACCCCAACAAAGTGCTTATTTTTATTTTTTTTAGAGAAGGGGAGAGAGAGAAACATTAAAGATGAAAAAGAATCATTGATCAGCCGCCTCCTGCACGCCCCCTACTGGGGATCGAGCCTGCAACCCAGGCATGTGCCCCTGGCAGCAATCCACGCTCTATCCAGTGAGCCAAACCGGCCAGGGCAAATGCTTTTTTTAAAAATTATTATTAAATTATTATCTGTGTACATATATTACCATTGCCCCCCCCCCAACATTCCCTCCCTCCCCAGAGTTTTGTGTCCATTGGTTATACTTATATGCATGTGTACAAGTCCTTCGGTTGATCTCTTATTTCCCCCATATTTCCCTCCCCTCCCCGCTGTAATTAGACAGTCTGCTTGTTGCTTTACTGTCGCTATATTTAACTTATGGTTCATCAGTTTATAATGTTCTTTATTATTCATAAATGAGTGAGGTCATGTGGTGTTTCTCTTTCATTGACTGGCTTATTTCACTCATTTTTTTTTTTTAATGAGATGGTAAGATTTGCAATTAAGCCTGCCCCAGTCTCACCCAGGGGAGGGTTTTTCATACTGCAGCCGCCCATGCCCCAGCCACCCCCGAATAACCTCACGGGTCTCCTTGGAACTGAAGTCTGACTCTGACAACTCTGACCCCTCTGCCCAGTGATGGACAGACAGCTCATTCCCCCAGACAAGTGCCAAAGGTCTCCTCTGTGTTGGCAGGGAGCCACCTTCACGCACCGGATCAGGAAATTCCCTGGCGAGCATCTCCTGCTGGAGCCTGGGGCTGCCTGGTCATGTGAGTCAGCGGATGGAGGGCCGGAGAGCTTAGGCATAAGTGAACGTTCTGGGTGGTAAAAGGTGTTTGTTAGCTGCAGAACGCTTCTCAGAAGATTAGTAATGGGTTGTATAACAGAACTAAGGATGAGGAGGAGTTAGCAACCATTCCTGGAGGCCTCACAAAACAGGCACTGCATGGGGGGCCAGGTTACCTCAGAGAGGTGTCATAGGGGGAGCTGGAGAGTGTGGGCTCAGCCCAGCCGGTGTGGCTCAGTGGTAGAGCACCACCCTATGAACCAGGAGGTCACTGTTGGATTCCGGGTCCGGACGCATAACCGGTGGCAGCCTTGCAGGCTCCATCCTCAGTGAGGGGCATGCAGTCGGCAGCAGGTGAATGATTCTCTTGAATAACTGATGTTTCTCTCTCCCTCTTCCTTCCTCTCTGAAATAAAAAAAAAAAAAAAAAAAAAAACCTAAAAAAAACCAGCGTGGGCTCAGACCAGCCTGCTTAGATTTGAATCCAGGTTCTGTCAGGTATTTACTGGCAACCGTCCAGCAAGTTTTGTTCTCTCTGTGCCTCAGTTCCCCATCTGTGAAATCAGGATAAATCTACCTCATTGGGCGGATTAATTATGCTAATCTTTATAAAGCACAATGGGCCTGGCACAGAGTAAGTAGTATATAAATGTTTTTTAAGCCAAACCTGGTTTGGCGCAGTGGATAGAGCATCGGCCTTAGTGGGGACTGAAGGGTCCCTGGTTCAATTCTGGTCAAAGGCATGTAGCTCGGTTGCGGGCACAACTCCAGTAGGGGGCGTGCAGGAGACAGCTGATTGATGTTTCTCTCTCATCGATGTTTCTAACTCTATCCCTCTCTCTTCCTCTGTAAAAAATCAATAAAATATATTTAAAGAAATAAAAAATAAATGTTTGTTAAGTAGATTTATTTTAATCTTCCCAATATATGAACTAGCTGGTATTTTCTCCATTTACATCCATAGAGGCCACTAGTCATGAAGAGATGGATAGTAAGAATGAATACATTTCTCTTAAGTGTTTGATTATGAGATTGTTTGGGGAAGAGCCACATCACAAGCGCCTTTCTGGGTCTTTCATCACTTCCACAGAAGTTATTTTATGTATATGGCTTGTCTGATTCTCCTTTCTCCTCCTTCCTTTCCTCAACCTATAGCCCTTTATTGGCACTTTGCCAAGAAGAGGTCTTGGCATCATCTGACTTTCTAGCATTTTTGTCTTTTTTACAGAGAAGTGGTGCAAAAGGGAGAGATGAAGACACTTGGCAAATATGGTTGGAGGACTAGCCTTCTTTCCGTACTATCCGCCTTGTGCCAACAGGACTGAATATGGCCTTACCTGGCAGAGCTGATTTACATGTATTGTGTGTGGATTTCCTGTAACAAATGCCTATCTTCTTTTCTTTCCCTACCTAGCATGTGACTTGGACGTTCTTAGGGATTGCATATTTATTCTACTATTGGTCTCAACATAAAATAATTAGGAAGGACATATCTTTAACAAGAAAAAGAAGCATACTTTTAAAATCCAACAGAACAATTTTTCAAATTATACAGTACTATAGATTTTGAGTAGCTTGAATAATTGTGGATTCACTTATACAGCTTTGCTAACCCTTTAACGTGTTAGTATGTTTAAGTAAAGGGACGTTTATTTCCGAAGTAAATAGGAGTTTGTTAAGAAAGATGTCTAGCCGAAACTGGTTTGGCTCAGTGGATGGAGCGTCGCCCTGTGGACTGGAAGGTCCCGGGTTCGATTCCGGTCAAGGGCATGTACATTGGTTGCGGGCACATCCCCGATAGGGGGTGTGCAGGAGGCAGCTGGTCGATGTTTCTCTCTCATCGACATTTCTAGCTCTCTATCCCCCTCCCTTCCTCTCTGTAAAAAATCAATAATATATTTTTTTTAAAAAAAAGAAAGATGTCTATAGTCCTCTGGTATTCTGGCCAATAAATGCTGCTGGTGGCAACTCATAAAGGAAAGAAGAGGGAGGATAAGGAGGATGTTTTATGATACACAGGTAGTTTATAAGATCCTTTCCAAGTCCCATTTTTTTATTTTATTGATTTTTTACAGAGAGGAAGAGAGAGGGATAGAGAGTTAGGAACTTTGATGAGAGAGAAACATAGATCAGCTGCCTCTTGCACACCCCCCACTGGGGATGTGCCTGCAACCAAGGTACATGCCCTTGTCTGGAATCGAACCCAGAACCCTTCAGTCCACAGGCTAACGCTCTATCCACTGATCCAAACCAGTTTTGGCCCAAGTCCCATTTAAAAAATATATTTTTTTAATTGATATTTTACAGAGAGCCAGAAACATCGATGAAAGAGAAACATCGATCAGCCACTTCCTACACAGAAACATCGATGAGAGAAAAACATCAATCAGCTGCCTCCTTCACACCCCTGCAGGCTGACACTCTATCCACTGAGCCAAACCAGTTTTGGCCCAAATCCCATTTTTATAGGCCCATGATAGATGCATGATATAAACCGAAAATAAGTGTTATGATATATAATGTTAGTTTCATTTTGTAATGTTCTAAACCAGTGGTTCTCAGACTTAGCTATTTTTTCATAATCTCCTGGGAGTTTTGTAACAGACAGACTTTGAGACTGTGCCCCTAAAGACCTGTGTCGGGGCCTGGAAATCTGTTTGAAATGTTCAGCTCTTTGGAAAGCACACGGTAAACTAACCCACACAGGTAACCACAGCTTTAATAGAGGAGTGGCCCTGACCGGTCCGGCTCAGTGGACAGAGCATCAGCCTTTGGGGGGGACTGAGGGTCCTGGGTTCAGTTCTGGTCAAGGGCATGTACCTCGGTTGCAGGCTCGATCCCCAGTAGGGGGCGTGCAGGAGACAGCTGATTGATGTTTCTCTCTCATCTATGTTTCTAAGTCTCTATCCCTCTTCCTTCTTCTCTGTAAAAATCAATAAAATACATTTAAAAATAAATAAATAAAAGGAGTGATAAGCTGGCTAGTGTGGCTCCAGGCGGTTGAGGTCCCGGTTTGATTCCAGGTCAGGGCACATGCCTAGGTTGCAGGCTTGATCCCCAGTTCGGAGCATGCAGAATGTAGCCCATCAGTTATTCTCTCTCATCATTGATGGTTCTCTCTCCCTCTCCCTTCCTCTCTGAAATCAATAAATAAAATAAATGTTTAAAAAGGAGTGATATTTTCAAAATGTACATTTGATTGTGTCATCATCTTTCAACTCAAATCCTTCCATGTGTTTTGTGTGTTTTTTTTTAATCTCACCCGAGAATATGTTTTTATTGATTTTAGAAGGAGAAAGAGGGAGAGAGAGAAACGTTAATCAGTTACCTCCTGCACATGCCCTGATTGGGGATTGAACCTGAAACCTGGATATGTGCCCTGACGGAGATTAGAACCCGTGACCCTTTGGTACACAGGACGACGCTCCAACCAACTGAGCCATGGCCCGTGTGTGTGTGTTTTTTGTGTGCTTTTACAAATGTTTTTATTTTTATTGGTTGGTTTGAGAGAGGGGGGAAGAAGAAGAGACAGAAAAACATCAATTTGTTGTTCCACTTATTCACTTATCGGTTGCTTCTTATATGTGCCATGACCGGGAATGGAACCCGCAGTCTTGGTGCATCTGGATGATGCTCTAACCGGCTGAGCTACCCGGCCAGGGCAGGTCCAGGTGTTCTGATAAAGATTAAATCCTCACATTGGCCCGCAAATGTCAGCACGGTTTCAAACACTCCTTGCCTGTACCAATCACGCCTCTGTATCAGCCACACCTCATAGCTTTCAGATCTTTGTCCTCTTTGCTCATGTTGTTTTCTCTATCTTTTATGTCCCTGCTCCCTCTCCCCACCAACACACCCTGTCTCTAGGACCAAAGCACAGTGTCTGGCGTGTACTGGGCCCTCAGCTATCTGTAGACGGAATGGCTGAGTGAAAAGGAAAACTCAAGGATGAACACCGATACTAGCAAGTCAACAGGGAGATGGGTTGGGGATTTAAGAGACTGAGAGTTCCCATGTATTGAACTCTTAGTTTTACCCTGAAGTGGAAGGTGAGGCGATTGATTTGCTACGAGGGGAAGTAGAAGGAGGTGACCTGAGAGAGTAGTAAGGGTCTGACGTAGGTACTATGGAAGACAGCAGACAGTTTACTGGGGACCAGTTCACAAATGCTCATGTAATATTTGCTAAGTGCCTACTCAGAGCTTTGCCCAGGAACTTGCTTAGCAGCGTGGAGGGTGGTTGCAGTGGGAGATCATGAATTTGTAACGGTGCCAATCTACAAGGCACCTTCCTCCAGCAGAGCCCAGCTGTTTGTACGATCAGAGAAAAGAGGAGCTGGAATGGTGATGGGTTGGAGTTTGTGGAATAGAGATGGTGGGTCAGCATGGGATTGAGGGAACTGAGAGTCTGAGTAAAAGAGTATTTATGATCCACAGCAAATAGAGAAGGAGTGAGTGTAGCAGTGACTTATGAAGTTGAGAGAATATGGAAAGTCACTAAAGGCCGGAGTTTCAAGGAGGTTGGAGAAGTGAGATCGTTGGAGCGGAGTTGTAGTTGTAGAAAATGGTGCATTTGAGATTAATATTTACAAGGCTATACAAGAATGCAGGAATACTAGGGTGAGTGGCCACGGGAAGGAATGATTGGAAGGGTGTGACGTGAAGGTCAGTGGATTTGAGGATGATGTCTCTTAAGGTCCTTTGAATTGCAAATAGTAAAAAATCTGACTAAAGCTGGCTAAACAGTAAAGAGAATTTAATGGCTCACGTGAAAAGTCAAGAGGTTGTGTGGGTTTTAGGCTCGTTGTGATCCAGAAGTTCAGGCCATAACAAAAGGGATCTATCTGCTCCCTAATTCTAGAGCCACTGTTTCCCATGTGTTAGCACCTCCTTGGGTCCCTCCTGAGCCTTTCCATCTTTCTCACGTTCACGTACGTGTTCACTCACGTTCACCTGCACTCTGCTCACCTGGTCACCCTGCTCCTTCCTAGATTTTTTGTTTCTTTTTTTTTTTAATCCTCACTCGAGGATGTGTGTGTGTGTGTGTGTGTGTGTGTGTGTGTGTGTGTGTGTGTTATTGATCTTAGAGAGAGAGGATGGGAGAAAGAAAAATATCAATTTGAGAGAGAAACATCAATCATTTACCTCCCGCATGCATCCCAACTGGGATTGAACCTGCAACCGAGGTATGTGGCCTGACCGGTAATGGAACCTGTAACCTTTTCGGTGTACCCGATGACACTCCAGTCAACTGACCCTCCCGGCGTAACCAGAGCTGCCAGTTCCTATGTGCCTCTCAGAGCCCCTAGGCTCATGTACGTAGATGTGTTTGATATAAATGGGTGTGTACACACATACTTCTACCCACAAGCACACATTTCTCTCTATCTCCTTCTTAGTTCTTTTTTTCAATTGAGGGATAATCGATATAGTACTTTCAGGTGTACAATATAACAATTTGGTATTTGTTTAAATATATATATACATATGTATATGTATATATATATATGTATATATATATATTTATTGATATTTTTTTAATAGAGAGTAAGGAGAGAGGGATAGAGAGTTAGAAACATAGATGAGAGACATCGACCAGCTGCCTCTTGCACACCCCCTACTGGGCATGTGCCCACAACCAAGGTACATGCCCTTAACCGGAATCGAACCTGGGACCTTTCAGTCCGCAGGCCGACGCTCTATCCACTGAGCCAAACCAGTTTCAGCAACAATTTGGTATTTGTTGCAAAATGATCACCACATTGTAAAAAAAATTGCTGCAGCCCTAACCATTTTGGCTCAGTGGATAGAGCGTCGGCCTGTGGACTCAAGGGTCCCAGGTTCAATTCCGGTCAAGGGCATGTACCTTGGTTGCAGGCACATCCCCGGTAGGAGGTGTGCAGGAGGCAGCTGGTCCATGTTTCTCTCTCATCGATGTTTCTAACACTCCCTCTCCCTTCCTCTCTGTAAAAAAAAAATCAATAAGATATATTTTTAAAAATCACTGCAGTAAGTCTAGTTAATATTCATCACCATATGTAGTTACAAAAAATTTATTTTCTTGTGAGGAGAACGTTTAAAATCTAGTTTCTTAGCAGTTTTTAACTATGTAATAGAGTATTATTAATTGTCGTCACGATGCTGTATGTCATCCCCAGGACTCATTTTATCACTAGAAGTTTGTACCTTTTGGCCCCCTTAACCCAATTTACCCATCCCCACTCCTTCACCCCTGCCTCTGACCTCCATTCTGTTCTCTGTATCTGAGCTGCTTTTTAAACAAATATATATATTTTATTGATTTTTACAGAGAGGAAGAGAGGGAGAACATTGATTGGCAGCCTCCTGCCCGCAACCCAGGCATGTGTCCTGTCCAGGAACTGAGCTGGCAACCTTTCGGTGCACAGGATGCCGCCCAGCCCATTGAGCCACACTGGCCAGGGCATTTTTGTTTGTTTGTTTGTTTGTTTTTTTAGGGTTCTATATATAGCCCTGGCCAAGTAGCTCAGTTAGTTGGAACATTGCCCTGATATACCAAGGTTGCATGTCCGGTCTCCAGTCAGAGGACGCACAAGAATCAACAAGTAAAAGAGAAAAGAGGGAGGAAAAAAAGGAGCAGTGACTCCACTCTCCCTCCCAGGAGCACACCTGCACCTTCCTGTTCCCGCTCCTTCCCCGGAGGCAGGCATCTTATGAACTCTAAGGGACGCCACAGGCTTGCAAACAGGGAACAACGGACAAGCAGCAGTTCCTCCCAGGCAAACCTGACCCTGTCTCCAAGGCCCTCTTTTTAATATCTTTTTATTGATTTCAGAGAGAAGGGAGAGGGAGGGAGACAGAGAAACATCAATGATGAGAGAGAATCATGGACCGGCTGCCTCCTGCACGCTCTCTACTGGGGATCTAGCCTGCAACCCCGGGCATGTGCCCTTAACCGGAATCAAACCTGGGACCCTTCAGTCCGCAGGCTGATGCTCTAACCACTGAGCCAAACCAGCCAGGGCCAAGGCCCCCTTTTCCCTGACTGCTGAGTGAGCCAAAAGCAGCCCAGCTTACACTCATTCCCGCACGTAGTCCCTCTTCTGTTGCTTCTTCTATCCTAGGCCCTTCCTTGTCTCCCTGTCCCCAGCTTTAATAAATATCTTCTGCCGAAACCGGTTTGGCTCAGTGGATAGAGCGTCGGCCTGAAGGGTCCCAGGTTCGATTCCGGTCAAGGGCATGTACCTTGGTTGTGGGCACATCCCCAGTGGGGGGTGTGCAAGAGGCAGCTGACCGATGATTCTCTCTCATTGATGTTTCTAACTCTCTATCCCTCTCTCTTCCTTTTTGTAAAAAATCAATAAAATATATTTAAAATGAATAAATAAATAAATAAACATCTTCTAACAATCCTATATAATAAAAGGGTAATATGCAAATAGATCGAACAGCGGAACAAACAGAACAACTGAACAACTGTTTGCTATGACATATGCTGACCACCAGGGGGCATGCACAGAACATGGTGGGCATTGGCCATGGAAGGATGGTGGGGCAGGTGAGCGGGCTGGGGTGCCAGACCAAGGCGGGGTGCCAGTTGCTGCCATGGGGGCCAGCCTCTGGTGGTTACTGAAAATACTTTTCTCCTGTGTGCTGCAGTACCACCCAGTCCTTGCACCTGCTGCCAGCACTGGCCCCGCTCACACCACAGCCAGTACTGGAGCCGCCACTCGCACCCACTGCCGGTGCCCGGTGCCAGTCCCTATCGCTCGGCACCATCAGTGGGTGTGAGCAGCGGCTGCTGGCCAGCCCTGATCACCCCTGAGGGCTTCTCTACCTCCCCCTGCTCCTGAGGGGCTATTGGGGTAGCAGCTACTGCTCGCACCCACTACCGGCACCAGCCCCACTCTCACCTGCTGCTGGCACAGGCCCCGATCACTCAGTGCCTTCAGCGGGTGCGAGCAGGGCCCGCACGTGGGAGTGGCTGGCAGGAGCGGGGCTGTTGGCAGACAAGGGACTGGGGGCCCTGCGGCCAGTGGGGGGTGAGGGGGAAGGCAGGGCACGGAGGATGGGCCAAAACCCGCCCCTGTGCCCACCACAACCTCAGGGCCCACAGTTCCTTTCAAGGTGCATGAATTTGTGCACTGGGCCCCTAGTAAAAATATAGAAAGGATCAACCAGTTAGTGCATGGATGCCTGGAGCAAACCCATGTTTCTTTTTTCCTCTCTTTAAAATCAGTAAATAAACATTATATATAAAAGCTTCTATATATAAATGAGACCATAAGCTATATTTTTTCCTCTGCCTGCCTATATTTTACTTAGTATAATGCACTCAAGGTGCAACCATGTTGTCTCAAATAGCAAGATTTCCTTTTTTTTTATTTTTATGGCTGAATAATATTGCAGTTTGTGTGTATGTGTGTATATATTCACATCTTTATCCATTTATTCATTGATGAACACTTAGGTTGCTTCTGTCTTGGCAATTGTAAATAACACTGCAGTAACCATGGGAGTACAGATGTCTTTTCAAATTACAGTTTTTCATTTTCTTTGGGTAAATACCCAGAAGTTGGATCATATGGTAGTTCTATTGTTAATATCTTTTTAAATATAAATTATTCTTTAATTTTTAAAAATTTCTTTATTGATTAAGGTATCACATATTTGTCCTCAATCCCCCATTCCAATACCTCCCCTCCCTACTCATGCCCCTACTCCCCTATTGTCCTTGACCACTGGTTAGGCACTGGTGTGCATATGTGTGCACACAAGTCCTTTGGTTGGTCTCTCCCTTTAATCTCCACCCTCCCTCTGAGGTCCAACAGTCTGACCCATGGCTCCTTATCTCTGGTCTGTTCTTATTCATCAGTCTATGTTGTTCACCATTTCCCCTAGATGAGTGAGATCATGTCCTACTGGAAATACACTTATCTAAGAACCGAAAATGAGACAAGCAGTAATGGCTATGCTGAGAGGCAAATGAATCAGTCTGTAGAGTTTCTTTCTGGGCCAACAGTTCTTTGAGACCCAATTTCAATGTCAAACAGTTCCTTGTGTGTATATGTCAGCAATGATATTTCAGTTCTGGATGGTGGGCAAATGGTGGTAATGCATGTCCGACCCTCTCTGGTTTGGTCCTGGGCAACCTGCAGTGACACACAGCTACTGACTGCTATTATATTTTTTTTTTTTTTTTTAAATATATTTTATTGATATTTTACAGAGATGAAGGGAGAGAGATAGAGAGCTAGAAACATCAATGAGAGAGAAACATTGACCAGCTGCCTCTTGCACACCCCCCCACCGGGGATGTGTCCGCAACCAACGTACATGCCCCTGACCGGAATCGAACCCGGGACCTTTCAGTCCGCAGACCGACGCTCTACCACTGAGCCAAACCAGTTTCGGCTGCTATTATATTTTTAATATCCTGAGGAAACTCCATGCTGTTCTCCATAGTTGCTGTACCAGTTTACTTTCTCATCAATAATAAACATATTTCCATATCCTCACCAACACTTCTTGACTTTTCCCCCCTATTTTTTATTTATTGATCTTAGAGATAGAGAGGAAGGGAGAGTGAGAGAGAGGGGGAAAAAAGAGAAACATCTACTTGTAGTTCCGCTTATTTGTGCATTCATTGGTTGGTTCTTGTATGTGCTTGGACTGGGGATTGAACCCACAACCTTGGTGTATTAGGACAATGCTCTAACCAACTGAGCTACCTGGCCAGGGCCCTTCTTGACTTTTTGATAGTAGTCATTCTAACAGGTATGAGGCGATATTGTGGTTCTTATTTGTATGATTATTGATGTTGAACACCTTTTCATATACCTATTGATCATTTATATGTCTTATTTGGAAAAATGTCTATTTAGATCTTCTGCCCATTTTTTAAACCAGATTGTTTGTTTTTGCTATTGAGTTGTATGCATTCTTTATATATTTTGAATATTAACCACTTACCATACATATAATTTTTTCCCAGTCAGTAGTTGCCTTTTCATTTTGTTGATTTTTTTTTCTGTGCAGAAGCCTTTTAGTGTGATATACTTACTTATTTTTGCTTTTGTGGCCTTTGCTTTTGGTGTCAGATTCACTTATAGTTCTTTAGGGCAGTTTTACTTTTATATTTCAGTAGTACCTACTTAATACAATGCTCCACAATTGTTATTTGGATTCCAGCCCAAGATCAGAAAAGAAAATTGACAGGAGGGTGGGAGGAGAATTGCTGCTGGGGTGAGGGCTTCCTGGACCAGGAAATGACGCATGGTTATCTGATGGAAAATCTATGAAAGTAGGCAAAATTTTGCCCATCAGTTGGCAAGAATTTTTTTTTAATTAAAATATCCAGGAGAGCCTGGCCAGTGTGGCTCAGTGGTTGAGCATCAACCCATGAACCAAGAGGTCATGGTTTAATTCTCAGCCAGAGCACATGCCCAGGTTTCAGGCTCAATCCACAGCAGGGGATGTGCAGGAGGCAGCCAATCCATGTTTCTCTCTCATTGATGTTTCTATCTCTCTATCCCTCTCCCTTCCTCTCTCTAAAATCAATTTAAAAAAACATATTTACGTTTAAAAAGTTGTTAAAATATAGAAGTTGACCCACTAATTCTACTTACTCTAAATAAATTGAGATATTAGAGAGAGTGGAAGGGAGGAAGGCAGGGGGAGAAATAGATAAACATTGATGTGAGAGAGACACATCAATTGGCTGCCTCCCACATGTGCTAACTGGGGCCATCCGGGATCAGATCTGCAACCAGGTATGTGCCCTGACAGGGGGTCAAACCCGAAACCTGGGGGCATAGAGATGACGCTCTAACCAGCTGAGCTACCCGGCCACAGCGGGCACTATTTTTATTTCTGACAGAGAATCAAATTATGGTGCAATCATTCTATGGAATTATACACAACCATTATAAATTATATTTTCTTTTTAAAAAATATATTTTATTGATTTTTACAGAGAGGAAGGGAGAGTGATAGCTAGAAACATCGACCAGCTGCCTCTTGCACAGCCCCCTACTGGGGATGTGCCCGCAACCAAGGTACATGCCCTTGACCGGAATCGAACCTGGGACCTTTCAGTCCTCAGGCCAACACTCTATCCACTGAGCCAAACCAGTTAGGGTATAAATTACATTTTCAAATAATATTTAATGAAGTGTAAAATGCTTATGTGTTAAGTGAAAAAAGCAGGTTATAATATGATGCTAATTTATAAGATGGGTACTCCTGTATTAGTGACCTCGTGGCCTTAAAGGCTGCTGCAGCTTCTGCTCCTCCTGCTGCAGAAGAAAGGGGCAGTGGGGGCTCTCCTGTTGGTTCTCCAGGCCCCCCCGACTTCCTCTTACATCTTGTCCATCATAGCTGGGTCGCAGAGCCAGTTGCAGGGGAAGCTGGGAAAGTGACTACATAGCAATAATAATTGTGATTGTCCTAACCGGTTTGACTCAGTGGATAGAGTGTCGGCCTGCAGACTGAAGGGTCCCAGGTTCGATTCCGGTCAAAGGCATGTACCTTGGTTGCGGGCCGAATCTCCAGTGCGTGGGGGTGGGGGTGAGAGTGGTGGGGGTGGTGAGGGTAGGCAGCTCATCAATGTTTCTAACTCTGTCCCTCTCCCTTCCTCTGTGAAAAATCAGTAAGATATATTTTTAAAAAAATAATTGTGCCAAAACCGGTTTGGCTCAGTGGATAGAGCGTCAGCCTGCAGACTGAAGGGTCCCAGGTTCAATTCCGGTCAAGGGCATGTACCTTGGTTGCGGGCACATCCCCAGTAGGGGGTGTGCAGGAGGCAACTGATCGATGTTTCTCTCATCGATGTTTCTAACTCTCTATCCCTTTCCCTTCCTCTCTGTAAAAAATCAATAAAATATATATTAAAAATTGTGATTAACCCATTGGAGCTGACACACTGTCATAGGAATGCTCTGGGTTTTCTGGTTATAGAGAAGAGGGGGAAAGTCTAGTCTAGTGGCTAGACTGTCTTGTTACGGAACTATAGCAGTTAGGGCCAATAAAGCCACATTCTAAGAGGCCAGTATTTATATTAGTGTTTCCATATGCACCTGTATTTGCCTTTCTCTGGAAGAGGTAGGCATCATGTATGTGTCAGCGTGGAAGGCCAGCTGTTTGAGAAATAACGGTACAGTTGTCAAATTCCTGTGATTAATGACCCTTAATTTGTTTAATCTTTGTATGTATAAGTGCAACAATGTATTAAATAATGTATTTAATATGTAGATCAATACTTCCTCCCTTATGTATCCTGAACTTGAGAAAGCTGGGAGAGTGGGGACCCTTCTGGAATGGAAGAATTCGTGCCATGACCTCTGGTTTTCTGGAAATGTTTATGACTGGAAGTGGTGAACTAGGCCAAGGGTGCTTCTTAAAGTCACACTCTGCAAGATCATCGGCTGTGCGAGCCGAGGCCAGCTAGGACAGGAGGCCTTGGGCCACACGCCCAGTACTGAATATAAAAGACAGAGTCCTTAGGACTGGAAGTTCCTCTGTCCTGTTTTGGGGGTTCCCCCTTAGTTTGAGACCTCTTGCGCAAGGCCGGTATTGGAATTCTCTTACGTGGATGAGAAGGGGGCAGACGGCCAGGACCCGTCATGACCACAGAGGAGTAAGAGGAAGAAAGCAGAGGCTGAGCTGGGAGGTGGCATGGAGTCCACGCTCAGCTTTTGCTCGTCAGGAGCAACTGGGCAACGTGTGGGACTGAGCTTAGTGCTCCGCGCACCCCACCCCCTCCGAGCTCAGCTCCTCCCAGCGGACTGCATCCCTCCCGAGATGATCTCTCCCAGTGACCGTGCTCCCTAGTTGACTCTTCCTCCGTCCCATGCTCCTTCCACGTGGCTGGCGGAACTGATGGAGCACAGCCACGGAGCTTGCATCCTGGGAAGGATCCCGAAAGGAGCCGAGTTCAAGGTGAGCAGACCCGAGTGGGTCTCAATTACTCCCATCTCACCGCCCGTGGGTCGGGCCTGAAGTCTTTTGGTTACGGGTAAACGTACCACCGAGACACCGAGACACCGAGCCTGTGCTGAGGCAGAGACCCAGGTTCCAGGGTTTGGGAACGAATCCCTTTCCTGGAAAGCCCGGGAGACGATGGCCAGCGACAAGCTGGGGGGGCAGCACACGCCATCACCGTGACGGGGAATGAATCTCGCCAGAAACTCGGCAGCAGCTACTCCCTACAGGTCCCCTGCCATTCTCAACAGAAACTGCCACAATAGGTTCTGACCATTCATCAGACGGACATGAGCTGTAGACGCGAGCACAGGCTTTTGACACTTGGAATAAGCACCTAACAGGGAGGCGGGATTCCCTGTCCTTAGGAAAGGAGCCATGCTGGACTGAATATAATGTTTAATGTGAGATACAGTGAACTGGCGGCGCTGGTACAAAATGACGAGATTCAATTCTAGTCAGTGAGCAACAGCCTAGGCATCTAGAAAAAAATCGCCCTGCTGTTCCCAGCCCTCCAAGGCGCTCTGCTGGAGGCCCGCAGAGTGCTAGCTGCTCCTGAAGGCGTGGGGAGGAGCCAGGCGTTCCCCGTTCCCAGAGAGGAACCGGGAGACTGGCCGGCCCGTCCCCGCAGCAGGTGTGACACGGGACAGGCTCGAGGGGAGGGGGGTCAGAAATGCACACGGGACTGGGGTGCTATCCATTCGCTACATGCAGGGGTCCAAGAGGCTCGGAGCTGGAGTGGTCAGCTGCCCACGTGCCTACCCGTGGGCTTCCCTTCTCGCTTACCACAGGGAGGAAGGCCGTTCCCTTGAAGACAAAGGCCTCCCTAGAAATGTGTTTGGCATAAGCTGGTGCCACTGCTGGTGCGGCCAGTGGCCAGGCACAGGAACGAGGCCCTGAGGAGTGGGCGGGAAGGAGGCTTTGCAGGCAGAGCAGCAGAGAGCCAGCTCAGGTCGCTGCCTCGGGAGCCCAGAAGGACAAAGGCCGTGCAGTGAAGAAAGGGTTCCCTCTTTGGTCAGGCAAAGGCCCTGGCAAGGGCCTGGGAGGTAAGAGGGCCGAGGGGCCCGGGCGCTGCCTCAGGCCCTCGCGTTTGGCTCAGCACATCGAGGCGGCGAGGCGGCGGAGGCAAGGCAGAGAGACGGCAGAGAGGCTGGGTCCCCCCTGCTCCTAGGAGCTGCCCCTGTCCTTGTCATCCGTGAGGTCGTACCTGTGGGCGCAAGCAGAGGACAGTCAGGCATAAAGCGACTCTTGTGTCTTTTTAGAATTGAGATACGAGTCAAAACTGGTTTGGCTCAGTGGATAGAGCATCGGCCTGCGGACTGAAAGGTCCCAGGTTCAATTCTGGTCAAGGGCATGCACATTGGTTGGGGGCAGATCCCCATTAGGGGTGTGCAAGAGGCAACTGATCCATGATTCTCTCTCATCAATGTTTCTCTCTATCCCCCTCTCTTCCTCTCTGTAAAAAAACAATAAAATATATATATATTTTTAAAAATGAGACATGATCTAAGAGCTTTTTGGTTCCCGGCTCAGTTTGCACCCTTTTTCCCCTTCCTGCTTGGGATTTCTCCTACTTACTATCCGGGCCCCTCCCCCAACCGCAGGCACTCACCACTGGGCCGCACCCTGGGAAAGGTCTGTCTCCGCGAGGTCCAGCTGCACCTGCGTGGGAGGTCGGTGAAGGCAAGATGTGACTTCGATGGCCCCAAAGCCTACGCCCCCCACCACACTTCCTGCCCTACACCAGTGCAGAGGGGACGGGGTGGCCCACCGAGCAGTGCCCCTGGGAGAGCTTCCTCCCTCGCGGGGACCGCAGCCTCGGTGCCAGCGGCTTCACACGGCGCTCACTCTGCCCTGCCGCGCTCACCTCACCTCTGCCCTGCCGCGCTCGCCCTCTCACCTTTCCCAGCAGCTCCCGCTCTCTGGACATGAAGGAGGAGCTGGACTTCACGGTGACTTCCAGCTTCCGCCGGAGCGCCTCCTCCAGCGGCAGCTCCCACTCGAACCTGGGGAGGGAGGGGCGTCAGGGCGGTGTCCTCCCCGAGCCCCCCGCCTCTCACCTGAGCGCCCCCCGACTGACCGCTCGTTGAATTCAGGATTCAGGGTCCTCTTCTTCTGCGAGGTCTTCCTCTTGGTGCCCCGGTTCTTGTCCGGGTGCAGCAACAGTGACACGTAGGGGTCGGGGGGATCCCGTCCGTTCTGCCGAAGGGACCTGCAGCAGGAGGACGGAGGTGCTGAGGCCACACGGGGGGGGGGGGGGCGGGGGGCGGCGAGGACCCGGAGGGAGGGCCGGCGGACGGGTCTCACCGGCAGCCGTGAACGATGCCGATCAGCTTCCGATCCTCGCTGTAGTACCAAACGGTGAGCCTCACCTGGCCCAGCGGCCCGGCCGGGGCCTCCAGGGGACTGTGGAGAGACGGGGACGGGTCGGAGGAGGCAGACGGGTTGGGAGCCTGCAGCTCATCCTTTACGTTCCCGATGCGCCCGTCTCCCCACCCCCGGCCTCACCTGTCCCCGTGCGTGAGGCGCTGCCGGAGCTCCGGGGCCGAGGCGGCGGCGGCGTGCGGCAGGCCCGCCCAGGACTCGAGCTCTTCGCTCACGGACGAGGAGCTGTGGCTGTGGCTGTGGGCCTCCACTCCCGAGTGCTGGGACACCAGGATCTAGGAGGTGCGGAGCGCCGTGAGCCGGGCAGAGCTCCGCTCCGCTAACCCGCTGTGACAGAGGTGCAGCCCTCTGTTCCCGCCCCCGCCCCCCTCCGGCCCCCCGGTGCCGGCACTCACCCCCAGCTGCGCCCTCAGGAGCACCTGCCCCTGACCGTTGCTGAGTGTAAACCAGCGGTCCACGCAGAGCTGCTCAGCCCCGAGGAGCTCCGAGAGCGGCAGGGATAAGGAGCCCAGCGCACCGGTCCCCTCACCCCGAACCTGTGGAGCAACCGCACTGTGGTCAGCGGACAGAGGACCAAGTCCCCGGCTCCGGCCAAACCCCAGGGCTCGGCCAGTGCTGGGGAGACGCCCTTCTGTGGAGGACGAGGGAGCCCTGGGAACAGCTGGAGGTCTCACGACCTCCCTTCCTCTCTTAACCAGAGTAGGTCATCCTATCTTTACTTCCCACGCTTTTACAAACTATACCAGTAATCTCTGCACAGGGAGGAGGAAAGAACAGTAAAAACCAAATTACATTTAAAGTAAACGTCTTCTGCCCATCCTATCTCTATTTTCACACTCCAGATATTAACATTCAAAACCTCCCAGTTTCCTTTGTTCGAACATAATTCCAATTAACGTGCCTATATCTCTACTTCATGATGTGCCAACTTTGGTACCCACCGGTTCCCTGTAAGATGAGGAATTGAGCTCATAATAATCTCTACCTCTGCTCGTGTTGTTATAGTTACATTATCTTTCTTTCTTCAAAAAATATATTTTATTGATTTTTTTGACAAAGAGGAAGGGAGAGGGACAGAGTTAGAAACATCGATGAGAGAGAATCATCGATCAGCTGCACTGATCAATGTGTCTCTCCCATTGATGTTTCTAACTCTGTTCAGGCCCTTACCTAGCAGGGCCTCTTGCACGCCCCCTACTGGGGATGTGCCCACAACCAAGGTACATGCCCCCTACCAGAATCGAACCCGGGACCCTTGAGTCCGCAGGCCGAGGCTCCATCCACTGAGCCAAACCGGTTAGGGCACATTATTTTTCTATCAACGTTCGAAGGTATCTGGTTACTCCCTCAGAGGAGGAAGTCAGCTCTCCTGCGTGACCTTTCCCCTTCCCTGTCCCTACCTCCCATACCTCTTCACACTTTGTTCACCCTTCAACCCACTGATACCTGGTTTCTACTCCGTTTATCCCGCCGACGTTGCTGCAATAACCAGTGACCTCCTGGTTTTCAAAGCCAATGGATAATTCTCAGTAATCTAATTTTACCTCGCAGCAACGTCTGGCCACTTCCTGTCGTTTGAAACACTCTCCTTTCGGTCCCTCTCACCCACTCTTTCCTGGCGAGGGTCCCGCTGCCCTGGCCACGCCTCAGGCCTGCGAGGAGCTGACTCCCCACCTGCCCTGCCCTCGTTACCGGGCCCAGCACGGCCCTCCTTTGTCCTTTCACAGACAATTTACGATGTCCTGCGCACTCATGCCGACAGCTGCCACCTGCTGCTTGCTCATGATGCTCAAAGAAGGAGGGAGGGGAAGAACATCAGAACAGGCCATAGATCTACCTCCTGATGGCTCTGAGATTTCAAATAAAAAAACTCCTCCTTTGTGCATTCCCAGTGTTGACAACGGCACCTTCGTCTGTCCAGACACCCAAGCTAAAACACCAGGAGGCGTTGGCATGGAGACTGCTGCTCGCTCCTCCTTCCCCCTCCTCGCCAAAACCACCACCACATACCATCCGGCCTCTGTCACTTCATGCTTCAGTTGCTCTAGTTTCTTAACTGGTCTACCTGTCCCCAGCGTTGTCCATTCTTTTTTCTTTTCTTTTCTTTTTAAAATTTATTAAGGTATTATATGTGTACATAGCTTACCATTGCCCCCCCCCCACCTCCCATTCATGCCCTCCCTCCCCAGAGTTCTGTGTTCATTGGTTGTACTTATAAGCATGCATACCAGTCCTTCAGTTGTTCTCTTATCTCCCCCCAGGTCTCCTTCCCCTCCCTGCTGTCATTTGACAATCTGCTTGTTTTATGGTGACTATCTCAGGACCACATGAATAGAATCCGCTCCTCATTTGGCAGTCTGCTTGTTTTATGGTGACTATCTCAGGACTACACGAATAGAGTCCGCTCCTCCTCTGGTTCACACTGCCCCTCCCCCCCGGGTCCCACCGCTTCCCCAGGGCACACGGCTCTCCCGGGGCACACGGCCCCCTGGGGCACACGGCTCTCCCAGGGGCACATGTCTCCCCTGGGGCACACGGCTCTCCCGGGGCGCGTTGTCCTTTATCCTGCTCCTCAACTGCAAACCTGCATATGTCACCCCTCATTCCTTCACCTGTTTCCCTATACCTTTAAGATAAAATCCAAATTCTTAGCATACTATTCAACCGCCCTCATGATGGAATAGTATGCTCCCTGCCTGCCTCCCGAGTCTGTAATTTGCCTTCTTTCTCCTCCAGTCTTTTCTCAGGCTGAAGAGTTTTCCTATTTATCCGTCAGCTCAGGGGACATCTAAGGATGCCTTTCTTACTGCCGCCCCTTCCCCCTAGATGGAGCTAGAATCCATCTCCCCCCTCCCCCCCCCCCCCGCAGTGCTTTTTACCCTGTTTCCCCGAAAATAAGACAGTGTCTTATATTAATTTTTGCTCCCAAAGATGTGCTAGGTCTTATTTTCAGGGGATGTCTCATGTTTCCATGAAGTAGGTCTTATTTTCGGAGGATGTCTTATTTTCGGGGAAACACGGTAGTTCAGCAGTTACCAGTCTGGAAGTATTCTCTGGTTATTTTTCTTCCAAAAGAGAGTGTGAGCTCCACAAAGATAAGGCCTAGGCCTTTTACCTCTGAGAGCCCTGCGCCCAGAGGCTCCATACCTCAGGGGTGAGGCACTGGCCTCGGAGCGCCCTGTGGGTCACCACGGGCCCGGCACCCTTGTAGGAAGGATGTGCGGTACCTGCACCTCCAGGCTCTCCGCGTTCGGTTTCCTGATGAGGAAGGAGGCATACTCGTCCCAGATGGGGGCTGCGCTCTGGGGGACAGTCTGGGGGAGAAGGGGGAAAATGAACAGTGGCTGGTGGTCTCTCCCGGACTCCTCTTACCCCACGGTGACCAGATTTTTGGAGAGGATCTTTCCAATGTTTCCAATGTTTCTAAAAATCGGGACTTTTTTTTAAAACGCCGTGGGACGCAGGAAAAATTGTTAGAAATCGGGCCTGTCCCGCCAGCACCTGGATGATCTGGTCACCTTACCCTCCCCTCCCCCCCCCCCCTTTCTCCTCCCTGCAGCGTTTCCCGGTACCTTCGTTTTATGAGAGGTATCTCCCACGGTGATGGTAGCATAAGAGCTGGGAGGCTTGGTGCCTTTTCGGAGCTAGAAAGAGAATATGATATTAAATATTAAATATTTAGTATTCAGTATAAACGTTGAAAATTGTCTTAAGGTGGGAGCCCGTTGGGCAGATTCACCTCCTCTCACGAGGCCTGCCCATCGCCAGCCTCATGCCCCTGTGCTCACTTAGCAGCCTCCACCCTCCCCGGACAGACAATTCTCCTGCCCCAGCGCCTCCCTGGGAGAGAGGAATTCGGAATTTACTGTTATTCCAAACACACAGGAACACCCAGACCCGAGGAGGTGGAGCAGGGCCAGGGGGCTCCGGGGCGGGGGGAGAAGGGGGGTCTCACCGGAAGGTCCTCCGCCCGCTCCACGTAGACCGACAGCAGGGCGGCTGCCAGTTCTCCGCTCTTCTGCGTCTGGATGAGGCTGTTCACCTGCAGCACCTGGGGGCGGGGGGTGGGGGGTGGGGACTAAACCCTGGGCCTTAAAACCAGATGGAATGTTTACCTGGACCCTCCGGGGGGGCCCCCACCCCCCGCCTTCCTCCCGCTGCCCTCCGCACCTCCTCTAAATCGGCAGCAACGGGGCGCGGGGTCAGACGCTCCAGACGCAGGTGCAGGCGGCCCGACGGGACGTCCTCCAGCGTCAGCCACTGCGGCAGGCAGCGGGCAGGGTTAAAGTCGGCGGGTGCGGGGCCAGAGGGGCTGTGGGGATGAGGCTGTGTGGGTCAGGACCAGGAGGGGCTGCTGATTCTAATCCCAGGCTCACCTCATCAAGGAAGCCGCTGTTCAGGACTGCGGTGAGGCTCACTTTACACCTGTCCGAACAAGAGAGCCGAGAGAGAGGTCAGCCGGCGCCAAGCCCGGCTCCCAGAGGCCAGACGGAGTCCAGGGCCTGCGGGGGCCACGCCCGCCTCTCCCTCCCCTGCCTCCTCCTCTCTCACCTGCCCAGAAAGTCGTCCTTGTCCAGGTCCTTGTCAAAAACCTCCACCCCCAGCTCCTGGCCTGGAATCGACGTGACAATCACCTGGGGGAGAAAACAGAGCGGACAAGGGGGTTCTTCTCCGAGTGACCGGAACCTCTCCACCCAGCCTCCTGCGGGCCGCGCTCAGAGACGGGGAGGAATGCGGCGGGACTGGGAGGGGTCCCCGCCGCTCGATCGGACCTCAAAAACCTCGTTCCAGCGGGGGTTGAGGTCCTCCCGCACCACGCGGCTCCGGAAGCTCCGCCCGGCCAGCTTCAGTTTGACGTAGGGGTCGGACTTGCCCTTCACCAACCCGCCCAGGAAGCGGTCTTTGGCGATCAGGTCCTGGGCCTCCAACACGTGGATCCGAAGGACGTTCTGCAAAAGGGGACGGAGGCACCAGCCGGCGGTCGGGGAGGAGCCCGTCAGAGCCGGCCCCACACGGGTGGGCGCACGGCGGTGGGCACACGAGACTCACCTCGGTCCCGAAGTGGCTGTCGGGAGTTGTGTGCCGGGGCCGGGGCGGGGCGTCCACGCTGCTGCCGGGCTGGGGGCTCTCGCTGTCCAGGTCGGAAGCGCCGGTTGCCGCGGGGAAGCGCACTTCCGAGGAATCCAAGTACAAGATCTAGGAGGAGCGGTCACTGTGAGTCAGAGAAGGGCAGCCAGCCCCCAGCAGGCCGTCCGTGGGGGTTGGGGGCAGAGCAGAGGCTATAACGGGGAAACCAGGCCCCATCTTTCTGGGCTCCTCTCTGTGGGGTTCCCTCCACACCTATCCATCCTCCTCAGACACCATGTCCTCCCCCCGTTAGATGGACATTCTTGGTGTGCCTGCTAGGTGGTTCCACATATACCAGCTCATTTAATCCCAGAGGTCCCCCCCACCCCCACCCCTTACTCTTCGTACCAAGGAACCCACGAGAGCCTTCCGCACCCTCGGCACCTCCCCCGCCTCCGTACCCTCATAACCACTTTCATGTAGAGCCGGGAGCTGGGGCCAGAGCTGCTGAGCTGGAACCACTGGTCCAGGGTGAGCTCAGAGGCGGTCAGCAGGCGGGCCAGGGGCAGGGTCAGCGCCCCCAACGTCACCGCCCTGGAGTCGTCCTTCACCTGCAGGCGCGGGGGGAGACGCAGTGAGGAGACACGGGGACGAGGGAGGCCCGGGGACTGTATGGCAGCACCTTCCTTCTCTCGGGGCCAATCACAGACCTGCTCTGCTGGGGGCCATCTCTGCACAGTCCCCGCCCACTCCATGCCCTTCTGCCTGTGCTCACTCTGTTCCCATTAGCTGGGCACATCCTCCTCTCTGCCTACTTAAATCCTATCACCCTTCAAGGCCCACATCAAATCCTACTTCCTTCACAGAATCTTCAGCTGCTCCAGCCTCTGCACCTTTCTCTGGCCGTTCTTAGCCCTTTAAGATGGGTACTTTGCTCCCACTGTCAATGTCTAACCCTCCTTAGGGGACTTTCCCTGTGCATGTCTTGTCTATGAAAGTAGCTAGTAGGCGTCATGAAGGTGGGCGCTTTTCCTATGACCTTTCAAACACTAGGTACCTGAGCCTGGCTGAGTGACCTGGGGACTCAACTGCTTAGAGCATCATCCTGATATGCCAAGGTTGTGGGTCCATCCCCAGTCTCCATACACTAAAAGGTCACCAGTTCAATTCCTGGTCAGGGAACAAGCCCAGGTGGCAGGTTCGGGAAGCAACCAGTCAATATATCTCTCTTACATTAATGTTTCGCCCACTTAATCCTCCCCACCCATCTTTCCCCTTCCCTTGCTCCCTTCCACTCTATCTAAAAATCAATGGAAAAAATATCCTCAGGTGAAGATGAACAACAAACAATAATAATACTAGGTACCTTATAGATAATGTTCTTTGTTTTTAACTCAAGCACAATTTATAAATTTATATACCATAAACATCACTCTTTTTAGGTGTACAATTCTCAGTTATAAAAACTAGAGGTCCAGTGCGTGAAAATTCCCTCAGCCCAGCCGACCCCCTCAGGGGCAGGAAGCGACTTGGCGATCAGGGGAAGGCAACGCCCCCATCACATCTTTGCTGCTGCCACTGCTGGCAGCATGAGCCTCGGCCGGCCCTGGGTGGCTGGGGAGCTGAGGAGACGGAGAGGCAGGTGCGTGGAACAGCCAGACCCGCCTGGGGACAGGCCTGGCCATGCTGCGTGCCTGCTGCCCTCGCGGGGCACAGGGGACTAGGCGCTGCCATCTGGTGGCTGTGGGCACCACCATTTTTGAGGGTGTGGCAATCAATTAGCATATGCCCTCCTTATTGGCTATGGGTGCCACCATATTTGTGAGGGTGCGACAGTCAATTCCCATATCCCCTCTTTATTAGGAAGGTTCTAGACACAATGGGGAACAGTAGAGAGTAGAGGTAGAATCTAGAGAGATGGATTAAAAACAGAGATGAAAGGAGAACATGGAGAAGAAACGGTACAGATCTGAGAAGGCAGCACGGACGACTGTCTCACCTGTACGTCGAGCTCCTGCCTCTGAGGGTCCTGCAGGAAGAACCGGAAGGCCTCCTCCCACACGGGGCAGTTGTTGTTGTAGACGGCCTGCAGGTGGACACGATTGAGGGTACAGCCCACATAATAAACCACCCCAAACATTTTTTTAAAAAAGATTTATGTCATAGTACTATTCCTGTTTCTCAAGAAAGCCCTTACCATTATCGGCTTTCCAAAGGGGAAACTTCATCCCAAGAACAGGCCTCCGCCCAGCCTCACCTACAAATGCCACTTCCCACAATGCCCTCCTGGCCTCACCTTGCTCTCCCGGGTCACGTCCTGCACGGACAGCTGTACCATGGGGTTGGGTTCCTTGTTCCCCTTCTTCAGCTGTGGGAGGTAGAATTCAGACGTCACGCTCACGGGTGTTTTTGTTTCCGTGAAGGAAGGTGGAGCTCTTCCCTGAGGCGGCTCTGATCCCCCCCGGAGCCCTGCGCTACAGGACGCTACTTCCGGAGCAAAGCGGGCAGCGGCAGGGAAGGGCTGGGAATGCTACGTGCCAGGCGAAGCCACACTCACAGGGAGATCCTGGGCCCGATCCAGATAGACAACCAAGATGGCGGCCGAAGGGGGCTCCGGCCGGGAGGAGACGCCTCGATTCCACTGCAGGACCTGCAGGGGTGGCGGCAGCCCGACCTCAGTCCCCGCAGGTCCCCGCGCTGCCTGCCCGATGACCTCTGCTCCCTGCCCTCGCCCTGCTCCCCACGGTGGTTACCTGCTCCAGTTTGTCTGCGTCTGGCAGAAGTGACAGCCATTCTAGCTTTAAGTGGACTTGGCCTTGCCCGCCTTGCAGAGGGAACCACTGGGGGAAGTGGGAGAAAGCGAGGTGCAGTTGAGATCAGATAGCCGCCCTGCCTCGTCCCCACCGATGTAGCAACTTTTGTCTGCTGTGTGGGCGAGCCCACCCCACCTTCCTCTTTTCTTAACTCACGTCATCCAGGACGCCAGCCTGTAGCACCTTCCCCACGTCCAGCTTCATTCTGGGAGGGGACGGTGGAGGGAGGAGGGGAGGGTGGTGATTAGTAGCATGTCGCTGGCCCTCCACTCACCGACCCAGAAATAACCAGCGCATCGGACTCTCTTCTCCTCATACTCAGGAGAGGATTGTGTGTGCACACGCACACATGCATGTGCCTGTGTGTGGGTGGTGGTAAGGGATGAGAGGTTGGGAAGGAAATCAATACACAATTTCCAGGCCTGGGAAAGGATTATAATTAGCCCTAGGTGGTTTGGCTCAGTGGATAGAGTGTTGGCCTGTGGATTGAAGGGTCCTGGGTTCGATTCCAGTCGACGGCAAATACTCAGGTTTCAGGCTCAATGCCCAGTGGGGAGACATGCAGGAGGCAGCCAATTAATAATTCTCATCATTGATGTTTCTGTCTCTCCCTCTCACTTCCTATCTGAAATCAATACAAATATTTTTTTAAAAAATTTGTAAAGAAAAGGACTGCCCTAACCGGTTTGGCTCAGTGGTGGATTGAAAGGTCATAGGTTCGATTATGATCAAGGGCATGTACCTTGGTTGCAGGCACATCCCCAGTGGGGGGTGTGCAGGAGGCAGCTGATCGATGATTCTCTCTCACTGATGTTTCTAACTCTCTATCCCTCTCCCTTCCCCTCTGTAAAAAAATCAATAAAATATATTTGAAAAAAGAAAAAGAAAAAGACTGCCGAAACCAGTTTGGCTCAGTGGATAGAGCATCGGCCTGCGGACTGAAGGGTCCCAGGTTCGATTCCGGTCAAGGGCATGTGCATTGGTTGCGGGCACATCCCCGGTGGGGGTTGTGCAGGAGGAGGCTGGTCGATGTTTCTCTCTCATCGGTGTTTCTGGCTTTCTATCCCTTTCCCTTCCTCTCTGTGGAAAATCAATAAAAAATATATTAAATAAAAAAAGAAAGAAAAGGACTATAATTACCTTTGTGACCCTGCTAGCACTGGGGCTCTAGAATCCTAACACAGGCAGAGACTCACCTGCCCAGAAAGTCATCCTTGTCTGGGTCCTTGTCAAACACCTCCACCTCCACCTCCTGGCCTGGGACCTCGTGCACGATCACCTGGGGAGCAGAGGAACCAGGGTCTTGTGGGCTGCAGCTTGAGGACCACCCGTCAGTATCGTCCCTCAGCCGTCCGAGTCCCCCCATTTCACACAGCCCTGTTCCCCGGCTCTCCCACCTCGTAAGTCTCTCCCCACTGGGGGTTGAGTTCCTCGTCGATGACACGACTACAGAACGTCTGGGTGCCCACTCGCACAATTGCATAGGGGTCTGACTTGCCCTCAATCAGGCCCTTCACATATTTGTCCTTGGAGCTTAATCCTCGAGCAGCCAGCAGGTGGATCCGAATAATGCCCTGAGGGTAGAAACCAGAGCGTGAGAAACTAAGGGCCGGACTGCCACCGGGTTCCCGAGAGAAGCATCTGTTTAGTAGGGGAGAGAGGCCATACCCTGGGAAGAGGGGAGCGCAACTGGGCCACATCGTGGAGGTCAGGCACAAGGGGCACCAGTAATCGGTTGGGCAACACCAGGAAGGCAGAGATGGAGTCCATGATCATGGTGTCCGAGAGCGAGCTGAATCAGGGGGCAGAAAAGGAGGTGAGGGCCCGGACCCCAACTAGGTTTCCCTCAGCCAAGAGGCCTGCGCCCGAAGGAAGTCCGTTCTTGAAGCTCTTCTTGCTACTCTCCGCCCTAATTCCCCGCCTCCTGCCCTGCCCCTTCTTCACTGCCGTCCCAGCTCGTCCTCCTCCTCTACCAGAAGGAAAGCCATAGCATGGTACTTCTCAGGGGTATCTGTCTTTTTTTTTTTTTTTTAATATATATTTTATTGATATTTTACAGAGAGGAAGGGACAGAGAAAGAGAGCTAGAAATGTCGATGAGAGAGAAACATCGACCAACTGCCTCCTGCACACCCCCCTCCGGGGATGTGCCCGCAACCAATGTACATGCCCTTGACCGGAATCGAACCCGGGACCTTTCAGTCCGCAGACCGACGTTCTACCACTGAGCCAAACCGGTTTCGGCAGGGGTATCTCTGTCTTATCTCCCCAGCTCGGCTCCAGGCCCCGAAGGGCCCGCTGCATCTTTTGCTGCTCTGTAACCCCTGGGCCAGGCTGCAGCACTCAGCAGGTGCCCAGTCCGTCTTGATACCTGAGTCCTGGGATATCCAACAGGTTGGTCATCCCGGTCCAGTTGATATCTAGGGTCTGGGAGGAAAGAGCGTGTGGAGGCGTGGTCAGACCCAGCCGGCAGCTGCCAGAACTCAGCCTTCCTGTCAGTTCCCTCCTCCATTCCCCTGGGTGGCCCTCCCACCCTCCCCCTCCCAATCCTCTGCTTCCCCATCCTTCCCCAACGCCTCTCCTTACCGGGCGTCGGATAAAGAACATGGACACAGCCCCCACGATAGGAAGGTCTCCCATGAGCGGCTCAAGAATCACCCGCAAGACACCATGCAGCTGGGACAAGAGAAGACCGAAGCCTCTCCTCAGAAAAGGCCTTCCCTCCCCCACCTCCCAGCCTTGGTTCTTCCACCTCCACATCCGTCCCCACATCCATCCCCACATCCGGGGAAACTTAGGGCAAAGGCTCCCTCCTGGGGCCCTGACATCTGCCCCACCTGCATGCCCTTGATTCCGGCTTTGCAGAAATATTTCTTCACCTCCACATCAATCTGTATGTCGCCTACGTAGCTGGGGTTGGTGAGGAGAACAAAAAGTTAGCAGGAGGCGAAGAGGGGGCAGGGGCATGGGGCCTGTAGAATGGGAAACGGGAGAGGGGTGAGCGGTGCTACCTGACGTTCAAGTCCAGCAGGATCTGCTGTTTGTTCTGACCCGGGTGAACTTTGACTCCTAGGATGCGCAGCGGCTAGAGAGAGATGAATTCTTGAGCGAAAGGAAGGGAAGGGGAGGAGTATCTCAAGCTCCCCTGGATCCCCCCCCCCCCCCCGCCCCTGCTGCTTTCTCCTCCTCCCATTACTTTCCTTCTCTCACACACACCTTTTCACCCAGTTCCACTCGGGTGAACGTAAACGTCTGTAAGTGAGGGTTAGAGCCTCGGACAGCGGGGGCCACCGTCTCAGCCAAAAGCTTCTCCATGTACTGTCCCAGGAAGGGCCACACCTGGGCCACAATCTGGGGGAAAGGGAGCCGGTCACAGGAGAGCCCAGTCCCCCCTCAGAGGACAAGTTCCTCCAGAATGGTACCCACGGGGAGCACGGGGGACGGGGCTGGGGCGGGGCTGAGCGCGGCAGAGGACGGCAAGGGGAAGGGCCCCGGTGCCCAACCTGGGAAAAATGAAAACTACAGACAACCTCACCTTATTGATCCATTCCACCTTTTCCACATCTGGGAAGCTGACCTAGAGGGGGAGGACAGAGTACTGAGCACAGCCTGCGGCTTCCTGCGAAGATGCTGAGCGAGGAGGAGAGGAAAGCGTGAGGGCCTCCTCCACAGGGCGGGGCGGGGGGCACCGAGGTCTCCGCGAGAGGAGCTGGGTGGGGCCGGAGGGGGGTTAGCTGCTTTGCGGCAGCTCAGGATGTGAAAGGACAGCTGCAGGGCAGGGAGGAGGAGTGAGACGGGCACATTCTTTCTGGAGGGGGAGGTCGGAGTTTGAGGAAGAAATCCTGGGCTTGGAGAGGCCTGGTTCCTCTGTGCAGCCTGCCCTCCGCTCTGACCTCCCCTCTGTGCCAGGAATGCCACGGGGAAGCGCTTCCTTGAGTCAGGGAGGGACCAGAAGAGCTAGCTGCCAGCCGCAGGCCCTGGCCTTTTTTCCCTTTTTTCTTTACTTCTGTGGATCAGTGTGACTCCTGTGGGAAAGGGCACCTGTGCCCTGTTGGGGGAGGAGTGTGTGTGTGGGGGAGAGCAGCCTCCGAAGGATCCATTCCCGGGAAGAGCAGAACAGCAGGGGAACAAAGGACAGCGGCTGCCGGGCTGCGTGTCCCCAGGGGCCGTTTCTTCCCCTCGCCTCTCCCGTCCTGGGCCTGGGAAACATGGCTGTGCCCGTCCAGTGCCAACTTTGATTCCTCCCTCCTGCCTGGTTCCTCTAGGCTGGCACCTCTGCTGGGAACAGGCAGAGGGGCAAGGAGGGGTTGGGGGGCGGCTCTTCTCGGAAAGGCCAGAGAAGGCATCAGGCTCCCTCCCGGATGGATGAGGGCAAAGAGATAAGGATCTGGGCCTCGAACAAACGCAGCCCACACTCCGGAAAAGGGTGGGGCTGGCCGGGCAGCGGGCGAGGGCTGCGGGCACTGCAGCAGCCGCGCTACCCCTCCCGCACCCGCCCTGCAGCCCGCATCCTGCATCCCCTGCGCGGCCGCTGCGGCCGGAGGGTGCGGCCAGGTGCAGCGGGCACCCTCCTCCCGGCTCCTCTCGGTCCGTCCGGGCAGTGCGCCCGGGGCTGGGTCCCGGGGGGCCTCGGGGGTGACAGCGGGAACAGAAATGGGGGTGGGGGTAGGAGTGAGGGAGCCCCGAGGGCAGGAGAGCGAGGGAATCCCTCTGAGCGAGCGGCTGGGGCAATGGGGATGCCCAGGAGCAGCAGAGGTGCCAGCGGCACAGCGGGCAGCAGGGAGGGGCCGTCCCGGAGGGAGAGCCGCTCCGCTCGGGCCCCCGCGCCGAGGGGCCGTCCGGGCGGCCCCGGTCCCGGCGGGAGCGGCCTCGGGGACGCGGTGCGGAGCCGGGCGGGCCGGGGGGGGGGGGGGAGGCCGGGGCGCTCACCCAGGCGGGGAGCTCCCGGTGGCTCAGGTACAGCGTCTCCGCCGTGAGCCGCTCCTCGTCGTCCAGCAGCAGCCGCGCCACGCGGAGCCTCCGTTCCTTCCCTTCGCGGACGCGGCGCCAGCCCAGGTAGAGGGCGAGGCCCACCAGCACGAAGCCCACGCTGAGCCCCATGGCCCCCGCCAGGTACACCGGCACCAGCACCAGCAGCCGCCGCCCGAACGAAGTCAGCGCCGCCAGCGCCTCGCCCGCCGCGCCCGGGCCGGCCGGCGGGTCTCCGGAACTCGGGTCCGGCGCGGCGGGCGCGGAGCGGGGCTCGCCGGCGGGGTCGGAGGGAGCGGGGGGCCGGTCCTGCGGGCTGGGGCTGGGGCTGTCTCCCGGGGGGCGCTCCATGCTGCCTCTTGGGGTGGGGGTGGGGTCCTCCGGACCAGAGACCCACGGAGGCGCCGGATCTCCGCTCCGGCTCCCCCGGCCAACCGTAAACCTAAATAGCCGGGACTCCAGAGCCACGCCCTTCCTCCTGATGGTTGGGGCCGGTCCGCGCCGCAGAGACCGAGGTGGAGTCGGAACCTCGAACCCCGCCCCTCTTCCGCCGGGGAGGGGGGGGAGGGAGGGCCTCCCGGATTGGACGCGAGCGCCGAAGGGGCGGCCTGAGGGGGCGGGAGAGGGAGGGGAGAGGCTCCGGAGCAGCGCCGGACTGGCCGGCGGGACGAGGCGGTCTGGTGGGCCATTTAAACCGCGGGGGCGGGCCCAGGAGCCCCCCGCGCGGGATTGGGCGGCGGCGGCGTGACGTCACGCAGAGCCGCACCTCTCTGTGAGGGAACGGGAGTGGAGGGCTAGCGGAGAGGCGGGACTCCCTTCCACCCCATTGGGCTTGGCAGGGTTTGGTCTGCGATTCCTACAAGTTCGTTCGCCAGCTTTCCCTACGTCCATACCCTAAGCACTTTCCTTCAGTAGGCTCTGGCTGTCCTTAAAACAGGGAAGGAGATTACCCTATTTGGAATGAAAGTGTTCCATGACCTACGCTGCCCGTCCTGTCCTCAGCCCTCTGTGTAGTGAAGCGGCAGGCGCTAGAGAGAAAACTGGGGAATCCGAGAATTACCGAGCTGAGAGAATCCTGTCTTCAGGGAAGAGGGGGGAAAGAAAGCAGGGCGAATAGGAAGTGAGCCTTCCTTTCTTTTCAGAAATCTCCAAGAGTTATTTAGTCCGTTCTAGTATAGATGGCCGATTAAAACCAAATCGGCTCCAAAAAGGGGGAGGGAGGCTCAGCTGCAGCAGAAATTATTACATTTCCAGACCCTGACAACTGACAACATGAAAATAAGAAACGAAGGGTAATGTGACGATTCCATTTCTCATTTGCCGGAGTTAGAAGACTTGGGACATAGTCCTACGTAGAACTAATGCAGTTCTACATTGTATGTATAGGTTTAGGAGGGGGCAATGCAAGGTACATTGCTGAGGACCACTACTAGTTAATGGGATTCAGAGGGTGTTGCCTGGGGACAGACACTAGACTAACTGGCCCCGGCTGGTGTGGCTCTGTTGTCATCCCATGCACCAAAAGGTGGTGGGTTTGTTCTCACTCAGGGCACATATAGGGTACACACCCAGTTTGGGGTGGAGGGATGTACAGAAGGCAAATGACTCATGTTTCTCCCTCTCCCTTCCTCTTTCTCTAAAAGCAATAAAAACATATTTCTCTTAAAAAAATGGACTCACTGGAAGCCCTAGAGGGAAGGGTTGGTCATAAAATGGTTACTGTTTAATGCAGTATTTGTGGAGCTTGTATTATTCTGTTCAGTGCAACAGAGGAACTAGGGTTGATCTTTGAGCAAAGATTAGGTCTGCAGCGGATGCATTTTATCTGGCTCTGCAGGGCATAGATTTCATCAGGCTGTTTCATCAAAGCTGCTAAAACCATTCCTGCCCAATCTTAAAATTTTCCTCATGTCCCTTTCTCTACTTCTCTGAGGCTTACAGTATCTACATTATTTCATTCAGCTTGCAGAACTACATAAGGAACCATTTTCTACTTGCCTCCCATGTCCTCCATATTCTCAGAAGTGAGCAGGTAGGAAAGGCGCTCAAGGAGTTTGGAGGAGATAGGATCTGCTCCCCAACTGATGAAGCAGAACTAGAGGAGAAAAACGGGTGACGTTCCTTACAGGGAAACCTCCCTATAAACTGAAATTTGCCAAGCACTGGAGCCCTTAGGCTGGGAGATAGGGTGGCCTATGGAGGCTCTTTTTCAAACATCCCTCTTCACCCATCTAGATGATCAGACCCTCCTACTGAAGATGGCTTATGGAGCACAAAAATATCCTACGCAGGTCTCTTCCCAGCTGGCTCAGGGGCCAAACAATCAGCAGCTGCATTGCGGGCACCAGAGCTAGTCAACAGGGTGGGACTCACTGACAGTTCTGCTGCCCAGGTGCCACCTGGTGGTGACAAGCAATAAAGGGTCACAGGAAAAATGGTCCCTTTTCCAGTGTCTAAGTGAGCCCGAGTGCTGAGGCTTCCTGGATTTGCAATTGGCATTTATATGTGCACTACGTTAGCCTAGGAGGCAGAGGACTGAACGTGGTCATCTGGTCCCAGCTCACAAGATGGAAGGGGCGGGGCAACAGAATTGGGGGAAATTCCCTCTGTGTTATTCCTTGCAAGTTACAGCAAAGTGGCCCCACTGTTGGATGGCTCTACATTAGAACTTGGCTCCACACCTCACTAGACGTGGAACCCTGAGCCGATTAACCTTCTTTAAACCTGCTTTCTCCTCTGCCACACCGGTATGAGAATAATACCCATCGTATTGTGCCAATTAGATATTGCAAGTAAAGTGCCTTGCCTTACGTTTCAAGTACTCAATAAATATTAGCTAGAACTTCTAGAACTCCCTGTTTATTTCCTAGGCAGCAAACAGGACCTTTTCCTCCACTGGGAAGCCCTTCAGATATTCCAAGTTATCTACTGGGTCTCCCTCCGTCTTTTCTTATCAGTTTCTTTCAGCTCCTCCACTGGTTTGCCAGTGGCCCCTTCACAGTCGCATTGAGAAGAGTGCACAATACGCTAGGGGTTGTTTCACTCAGACAAGGAAGAACTTCTGTACCTACAATGCATGCCTGTGGTTCTGTTATCCTGTGGAGCTCCTAGAAAAGCGCCTGGAACATAGCAGGCTGTCACTATTTATGAACTGACACATTATAAGGACAAATACTTTTTAGCCAATTGGAAGTCCGGTGTTATTCTCTCATTGTTCCTGTGTTGTTCTCATTTTTGCTATTATAGACCTTTGAATTTATTTCTCAGACAGGCTCAAGCAATTTTTTTGTTTTGTTTTTTGTTTGTTTTGGTGCCCTGACCAGGAATGGAACCCGCCACCTTTCAGTGCACAGGATGATGCATCAACCAACTAAGCCACAACCAATTTTTTAGAGGGAGAGCCAATCCAAATTGACCCGTTGGATTTAGTCAATACAAGTTACAAACATTTTCAATATTACTTAATATGTCCTTGTGTTACTGTTGATAACAGAGCCTTCCATATTTTTATACAAGTTTTCAATAAAATATACCTCTTGGGTATATCACTAGATTTCTCTAACATGAATGCACTAATCAACATTTATACATATTCAGTTTGGATTCCACCAAACTCTACTATTAACGGAACCATAATTATTATTTTATTTGTAATGGTTGCGGAGGTGAGAAAGAGGAAAACAGCTCCTGACATTTAGGAACTGGCCTGACACAGCTAGGCTTCCGAGTTGTTAGGGGCTGGCCTGGGCTCATACATAGGAAATGGTGCTCTACTATTGGACACAAACTCACAAAACACCAACATAGGACAAGGGCATTCAGTGACTATCACAATTTTGTCTAAGTACAAAACAAGGTCAGTGGGCAAACCACAAGATGGCCAACATCCCTCTCATCCAGCTGAGTGACTACTGTTTCATTACCAATTACAACTTTGCTTCACTCTAGTCTGCCCTTTATCATGATACAATAATCATAGAATTATCTATCCCTGCTTTTCAGAGATCACTCAATCCAGAATGAAGTCCCACTTCCTTAAACCTTCCCCCAAATCAGTTAACCAAAATGTAAGTCCTATAAATCCTACTACCCTTTCACTTTCTACAGCCACCGTTCCCCATGGCATGCTCTCTCCATCACTCCTGAGCATCAAACCCAACTTGTTCAACTGCAGGTGTATTCCTGGTGGTCTTTAGCTGGAGGACGTTAATAAAGGACATAAAATGTATAGTTTCCCAAATCTACCTCTTTAGAGGTACTTGGCAAGAAGAAAGTAAAGTTAATGGGTCAGCATTTGGCTAGGATGAATTCATGTCGGTATCTATGATCACACTTGTCTTTAAATATTCATAAACCATCTCTTTTAATAATCCAAATTTGTGTCAGAAAATCAACATTTAACTTATCAATAGGTGGTTTTTAAAATCCACAAACAATATTTTAGTATTTGCCCATTTTTAGTCTTTAGATTCTTTTTTTTTTTTTACTGGCATTGCCTTGACCTAGCCCACCAACTCCAACCCCAGGTATATCCTGAATGATCAAGCATATAAGAGAGCAAGAGGTAGAAGGAGAGAAGATGGGGGAGAACAACCCAGGATCACAGTCTCTACCCCCAAATCCACAATCCCATTAGATTGGACACCTGAGTTGTTTCCCGTATGTATCAGCTGTGAGCCGAGGAGGAGCTGAGGTTTGGCTCTTGAGGCCCTCCGCCTTGACTTTTAATTAGACTTAAAACCAATGTGGTCCTCTGTGGAAGCAGAGGGAAGGCATGGATTCTGAGACTTGTATCCCCAGAACTCTCCTTTCCCCAGCACCTCCCAAGCCTTAAAGGTTGAAGGCATTGGTAACTAAGGAAGGGATAAGAGGGACATTAACTGCCATCAATAACTCAAGACAGCAGTCACCACCCGCCTCGCTCTGTTTGCATAAGGGATCTGTCAATACCTATTCCATTCCCATTTCCCAGCACATCCACCCTCCTTAGCACCTGCCCCCCTAAATGACCCCAGGAGCCCTGGTTACTAAGGCAACCTGGGAATAGTTCATGCAGATAGAAACCAGAACAGATGGGACTATTTTTAAACTGGACTAGGTGGCTCCAATGCTTTTACCTCACCAAGTGCCTTCCCCAAAGTCTCATCCGGTCTTTTTCTGGGTCCCTACCCTTCTTCACTGGTCTCCATCCAACTTGATCCCACTCTGAGGGTGGAGGGTCTTTAATCCCATTTTGGCATGACGTCTATTTACTGCTCCCATATTCCACACAGGATATCTAAGCAAGCTTTCACTGCCTTCATTTGTTAAAAACAATTGTTTTTTTATTTCTTTGGAAAGTGGTGGGCCCTGCCCTGTGAATCTCCAGGCCAAGCCAAGGTAATGAACGCTCCCCTAGTCTTTGGGCCGGATTACTATGGTCCCCGCCTCGCTACAAGCCCAGGAGCAGTTACTGTCCAACTCGACTACGTCCCAAATTGTCTGAAGGCTCCTATTAGGCCTCCTCTTCTGGCCACCCACTTCCCAATCTTCCCCTCTGCTACTGTTTTCCTCCAAAGCCAGTGCTGGAACCTGTGCTGTGCAGGAGAGAGGACAGACCAGGCATGCCCCCATCTTCCCATCAGGGGACATCCCACCCCTCGGCCAGTCCTCTCTGCTGGCTGCAGACTGCACTCCTATGCACGCCCCCTCTGTGAGACTTAAAGATGGACAAGAGGGCCCTCATACAAGGGAGGTGAGAGGAAACCCACCAGCCCAACCCCTTCTCAGAAGTGAACTCCTCGTAGTCTCTTGTCCTAGTTCGTGAATAAGCCTTAAGACAGGGCCTGGGAGGGCTAGGTGAGTGGGGGGTAAAGGACTCCCTGGATCCCAGCCCTGGGAGGCTACAGCAGGGGTGTCCAGCAGTCGCCCCATCAGTGTGGCATGGCCGTGATACGCATGCTCTGGGAAGCAATGGGGTAAGTCACCATGGGAGTGGTGGTGTGGCTCATTGTGATTCCTGCCAAGGGTTGGGCCATCGATACAGCCACGGGGGCCACAGGGGCCACAGATACAGCCACAGGAGCCATGGAGACAGGTGGGGGTGCCATTCCCTGGGCAATTGTTTGAGCCAGAGCAGCTGACAGTGGCGTGATCTCTGGATTCAAGTGTGGGGGCGGGGGTGGTGGAGCAGCAGGAGGTGCAGCATTAGTTGGGGGAGCAGCTGGAGCTCCAGCGGGGGCTACCAGTTCTTGCTGAGACACAGGCCGAGGCTGTAGAGCCTGGCTGCTGAGAGTAGTGTGAGTCTGGGCAATGCCATGGTTAAAAGTGGCAACAGTACCCACAGTGGGAGCCAGAGTCTGCTCAGTTGCTGGTGCAGTAGAGCTCAGGGTCATGACCTTGGCCTGATTGCGGAACTGGGCATTTTGTTCCAGGAGTACCTCATTGGTAGCCAGAAGGTTGCTGACCTGCTTCTTTAGCTCCTCTACCCGCTTCCTGAGCATGGCATTCTCCTCCTCCAGCAGCCTGCACTCCACCCCTCGGGGTGGAGCCAGGCTATAGTCATAAGATTCAAAATGGCCATCTGGGGGACAGCATCCTCGCCGGCGCTTGGGACCTGGCTCATGGTCCTCAAAGCCCCTGTCAGAGAGGTCAAAGATATCATAGAGGTCGTGACGTCGTCCTGGGGGGACTGGGCCTGTTGAGCCCCCCCCACCAGTGCCGCCTCCACCCCGAGTATCAAATTCAAAATCCCGTTGGAGGTGACGGAACTTGCACTTGGCTCCTCTCTGGCAGTCACCTTTGAGAAAATCCCGGCAGATAGGGACCTCCTCCTTGCCATTCGGTAGGTCGGCTGGAGAAAGGCCCAGGCCTGCTGCGACTTTCTGCCTCAGCCGAGGGGGAAGCTCTCCGGTCTTCTTATAGCCATCCTCATCCTCTTTGGAGCCATGGATGAATCGGCAGTTTGGGCGACTACACTCCTTGTTCTGGAAGTCGTGGCAGAAGATGAACTCATTTTTGCTCACCCCCAAGTTAGACACCTCACTCATGTCTGGATGGCGATATCGGCAACGCTTGCCTCGTTTGCACACATTCCTCAGGAAGTCTCTGCAGATGGCGTCTGAGCTGGCCCCTCCGCTGCCTGGCCCGGTTCCACTGGCCTCCTCGCTGCTGCCGCTTCCAGGGCCTCCGCCGCTGCTCCCAGTGCCGTTGGCATAGCTGTCCCGATCAGGCATCCTGGTCCCCCCCAACTCAGGGCTCTCTTCTTTTTCTTGCCACCCTTGGTGACCGCTAGGAAAGAGAAGGACTGTGTCAAACAAGAGTCCTCCAGGGAGGCCACACTCTTCCGGCCTTAGGGTAGGCAGTCCAGCAAGAGGCAGGCCTGAGGGGCAAGGGCTTTGGAGATGGAGAACCTTGGGGGTGAGAATCCTGCTCAGACTGGCTGGCTCGTCAGAAGTCCCGCCCAGGCTCTTATGCACCTGGTCTGGGACGGAATGATTCACACTTGCCTGGCTTAATAGAGAAGGGAGGGAGCTGGGGGTGAAGCCATCTCATCTCACTTATGAATGCGGGCCAAGTGGGGGGCAGGGATAAAATAGTACTGGATTTTATTTCCCCTCTTGAATTGACCTTATTAAAGTTGTGGGAATGAAATTAAAACTGTCAGTGTCTGAATAGGCTAGGAGGGTACTGGCAATTGTGGCCAAGATGGACTGGTGAGCCACTAGGGCTGTGGATACGGAATGCTGGTGACAAAACTTCCCTTCACCCCCTCTTCATGGGATTTCAGATAAGGGCTCTGTAAAGTATCATAGGACCCCAGGAAAGCTTGAGTGAAGAGACTTGTGTCACCACCCTGAAGGCAGTCCATAGACCTGTCATTTTTTTAGTATTCCCTCCCAGCTCAATACTAATATCTACACAATATCTACTCCAGTGTGGTCAGCTCCCTCTCCATTTCAGGGGAAGAGTTCTACGGCTAGAATATAGACTACCAAAGGACAAAACCTATAAACTACGGAAGGACAAAAGCAGGAAGAAGGAGTTAATTTCACAGGAACAAGTGACCTTACTTTCCCATTCTATCCCCTCCTAACCCTCCATGGGAAGATACCACTGACATCAAATCACACCATTCCTCACCCCATAAAGATCCTCTTTATTTATAGACGCTATAAAAGCTTCTTAAGTCTCATCTTTCCCAAGAGAGCTCTGGAATGTCAGTCCACTGCCCTGGTCTAGCCCGCCCCTCACCCCCCCCCCCCCCCCAAGACTGGGAGTCCTGGCTACCATGTGTCTGACCGGGTAAACCTTTCTTAGGCAGTGTTCTGGCTCCCCCTGCTGTTCAAATAGAAAAGCGTCATATCGTTTCATTTCTCTGGCTTTGATCTCCCATAACCACCACTTGGTTGCCTTGACTTTGCCTTCAGATCTCCCTAAAATGAACCCACCAACGGTCAATGTTACAAGAGACTCTGTAAAAGAAGAAAGGTCCTTTCCCTCCAAAGGGAGGTAGTCCCAGGATAATAGAAACAATCAAGGGGTAAAAGAGGAAATAATGAACTTTTACTAAAAAGGTAAAGGACCTGGGGAAAATTAAATGCCATCTTTCCAAGGCTGGCCCACGCCGAAACTGATTTGGCTCAGTGGTAGAGCGTTGGTCTGCGGACTGAAGGGTCCCGGGTTTGATTCCGGTCAGGGGCATGTACATTGGTTGCGGGCACATCCCTGGGGGCAGGGGGTGTGCAAGAGGCAGCTGGTTGGTGTATCTCTCTCATCAGCGTTTCTAGCTCTCTATCCCTCTCCCTTCCTCTCTGTAAAATATCAATAAAAAATATATTTTTAAAAAGGCTCCAAGGCTGACCCACGGTGCAAGTCCCACTAGACACAGATGAGATATGGTATTCCTCCCACCCACTCTCCCAGGATTACTCAATACCTGAGGTAGCTCAGGTGAAGTCCGGGGCTCCTGTGGGTCTCCACCGCCACATCACTGCTGGGTTCTGAACAGGAACAAAACAGGTACTTCGGTGGGAGAAAGGACTATGGGCTGACGGTTAAAAGAAGTTAGTCTGACAAAACGGCTCTGGGCACATCAAGATTTCCTGAACTTCACCAAAGGGAGAAGTTGCAAGTAAGAAAAGCAAAAGATAAAACGAAGTTGGAGAGCCTAGAAGAATGGGTTGGATAACCAGCCCTGGGTGAACGAAAGGTGAGGAGAGCCCTGCCTCAAATGGAGGATATGGGGGTCAGAGTCCGGCTTGGGGTTGGGGTTTGGAGCTCCGCATGTGGAGCTGTGCAAGGGCCGCGACTGACAGTGCAGTGGGATGGATGGCAGACTAGACTTGGGGGCAGTGATTATGACGCTTCGCAACATCCGAATTTGCGAAAAGTCCTAGGAGTTTCCCGCAGCAAATCTTCTGGCTTGACAGGTTCCGTGCGGTGCCACCAGAGCCCAGCCGTGGGCCAGGTGAGCAGGACATTAAGTGAACACGAAGTGAAGCCGGGAGCAGGGCTGCGGGTGACATCAGCTGAGGGGATGGGCAGGGCTGTGACGTCATGGAGCCAGCGTTTGCTCGCAAAGCGAGGTCAGTTGGAGAGGGGCTCGGCGCCGGGGCATGAGAAGAGCCAGCTCGGTCCTGGGGGGCCTCGCGTAGCCGGCCGAGCCCGGCCGCTGGGCCGGCGGCGACTCCTCCCCTCCGGGCGCGGCCTCCACCTGTCTCCCGCCTCCCTCACCTGCTACCGCCGCCGTAGTTGCTGCTGCCGCCTGCCGGTCCTCTAGCTTCGACAAAGAGCCGCCCACCCAGCGGCCCTTCCGCTTCCTGCGGAAGAGATGGCGCTCTAGCCACCGGACCCGGAACTATACTCTATGGTCTGTACAGTACTTCGCGCCGCCACAGGAAGTTCCCAGCAAGCTTTGCGCGTCACCATGGTAACAGGACAGCAAAAAACGTCGAAAACCCCGTAACGTGATGTAGATCTAGAGACCAGTAGAGACGGAACCATTCGCCCAAGAACTATCGCGATACCAGTCCCCAGGCTTCCGCTACTCCGCAGGCCCGGGACCAGACGCCGGGTAGGGGCAGGACCCACACCGCGGGGGGCAGCTTGTAGATCGACAACCATATTGTATCGGGTAGTAGTTAACAGGGCCCGCTGTACTGACAGAATCCCCAGCCAATGGAACCATAAAAACCACAAAGCAGACATTATCTTTTCCTTCAGCTAAGACAGGAGAGGATTTATTGTGCACGTTACATTCAGCCACAACTGTGAACAGAACCAGTCCAGAGTGTCAGGGGTCCAGGGAAAAGATCCAAGAGACTGTTTTAGGAAGAGCAGGGTGGGTCTCTCAAAAGGCGGTGGCGGCGTTCAGATGGCCCGTATGAATGTTCCAGATCCCACGGAGACGTTGTTAAGAGTCAGCAGGCAGGCAGTCCGGCAGCTTGGACCCGGCCCCCGGTCTCCGGCTTCCCCCTTCTGCTCCCGTGGCTCCCCCGGGTGCACAGCTTGCGGTTTACTTGGACCTCTGCCTCATCTTTCTTCTTTTGCGCTTCAGCCTGAAAAGCAGACACACAAGAGGATACAAATACACGCCTTGCCCTCAAGCTCACAACAAGCCCCCACCCCCACCCAGTCTTACTGTGTGCACAACACAGGGTGGTGGCAAGATGAAGCACTACATTCTCTTATGTGTTCAATCCCTGGCTCTGACAAACTGATGCTCAAAACGTTGACTTGTTGGTCACTTAAAAATGCCTTTAGATTTCTAAACCAAACGTCCCTCCCAAGTTTTGTTTAAGGCACGCACCACCTCACTTCCCTCCTCCGGGGCCTGCAAAGTCTCAACATACCTGCGCATTCGCTTCTTCCTCCACTGGCCGATTATAACCAGAGGCAAGGAATAAATAAATAAAAAAAATTCGTTAGTTTTTGACAGGTTTAGATAGGGATGTGGAGAGCCTTCTTTGGAATCAGGCACGTTCTCGACCAAATTATGAGGGCTTAATCGCAGTAATCACGTCAGTAATTTGGCCTCCTCACCCCACACCTGAAGTAAACTCCGAACTCCCCAGGCGCTCTTTCCTCACAGCAGTTACCCAACCACCCCTTCTGCTTCTCCACAAACCACCCTTTCCTCTCCCACCTCTCGGACAGCCTGGAGAACCAGCGGCTCGGGAGCCATGGCGGACTTCCCTGGCCGGGCCTCCACCCCCCACCCTCCCCATCAAGTCCCACAGCCTCAGCTTACCACCGGGGAGGGCTTACCTTGGCTCTCATGGCGCAGAGGTTTCTACGGGCAGAGAGAAAAAGGTTACCGTTAGTTGGCTGTGGTGATGGTCCGCGCAGAGACCAGATGTCAATGGATTGTACGCGGAACCACACACACAGCCAACAGAAACACCCACCTGAGAAGATGGCGCTAAGGCCGAGAGAGCGCACAAGGCCCGCCTCCGCTACTTAAGGGCGCGCCCGCTGTCGTCACTTCCGGCGCTCAGCCCTCCTTCCGGGGGAGTAACAATGGCCTCCGGCCCCTTTCAGCTACCTCACAAGCGAGGCCGTCCTCTCGGGAAACGGGGTATTTTGAAGTTGAGCTACAAAACTCTCCCCGCCCCGTTTCGTGGTGAGGACGTTGTTATCTAAACGCGAGCACCTGTTTCCAGTAGGAGGCCTCGAGGTGCTGGCGAGCGAGATAGCGACTTCCTCCTCCTCCTCTCTCGTTGCTTCATGGGAGTTGCAGTTTCCCGATGACACCCTCCATTTTATTACAAATAGGTGCGTACTTGATAAAGATTCCTCATTTGTTTACTGGCTTGCCTTATTTTTAAACGAAATTACTGCGGGGAGACTGTATCCCAGAACCTGCCCCGAAGGGCTTAAGGTTCCAGAATATGGAAAAATGGAAAAAGTTGGGTTGTCAAGAAAGCTGTCCCATTACCAAAAAAAAAAAAAAAAGGTCGCTATTTTATTTTTTTTATTTTTTTTTTTTAAATATATTTTATTGATATTTTACAGAGAGGAAGAGAGAGAGATAGAGAGCCAGAAACGTCCATGAGAGAGAAACATCGACCAGCTGCCTCCTGCACACCCCCCACCGGGGATGCGCCCGCAACCAATGTACATGCCCCTGACCGGAATCGAACCCGGGACCCCTCAGTCCGCAGACCGACGCTCCACCACTGAGCCAAACCGGTTTCGGCAAAGGTCGCTATTTTAGATAAACTTTTTCCTAGCCAACCGTGGTGTTACCAAACAGTGCCTGAGGCCGAATGCCGTTAGGTTCCTTGCCACGGTGCATCTTATTCAGATTAAGTGATTCTGCCAACAGAGAGGGGAAGATGGCTTTCTTCTCTAGGGCAAGGATGGTATTTGGTTTTAAGGTTACTCTCAGGGTAGAACAGGTGAGGGGCACCCAGTCAACAGATTTGGACAGTTACAAAGGATGGGGAAAAATCTTTAAGCCGACTTGGCCTTATTTAATACTGCAAGGTTTTTATCTTTTGTTAATTCTCACCCGAGGATATTTTTTCCATTGATTTTTGGGTAGAGTTGGGCAAGGGTGAGAGAGAAACATCAATGTGAGAGAGATACATCCATGTAGCCTCCTGCTCTACCAGACAGGGTGAGATATCAAACCTGTAACCAAGGCAACAGCTTTTGACCAGAAATCCAACCTGGCCACACAGTTCCGGGGTACAGGCAGGTGCTCTAACCATTGAGCACACTGGTCGGGGCTTGCAAGGTTTATTATAATTCCTTTTTTGATGGTTTCCCTTTGTAACTTATGCATTAACATATCACCCTTTTAGCTCTATTAAAACAAGGTTTTTAAAACTTGGGGCCCTTGTTCTAAGTGCTTAAGTAGTTGTAGTATTTTATCACAATTGTTTTTTTGAAACAAATTCCATCGAATTACTTCATTATCAAATATCAAATCCACCAGGCTTTCACCTATTGACTGCCTAGCCTACAAGCTCTTCTGAAGAGCTCCATGTTTTGCTCACTGTAGTATCTGCAGAACAGCATGCCTGAAATGTAAGATACTCAAATCTAATTATTCATTTTAGGCTGGCCCTGACAATTTGTGTAACACTAAAGGCATTTTTTCCTGGCTTCCTAAATCAAAACACTTGTATAGTGTTTTGTTTTTTTCAGTACACATTAAATGTGCTAGTCCTGAACAAAGTTTCAGCAGCAAGGTTGATGGTTTTATTTTTTATTTATTTTTTTTAAATAATATTTTTCACATGGTCTTTAACGGTAATCATTACCAGATATCAAATGTAGAGTCTATGATTACTTTAAAAAATATATATTTTATTGATTTTTTTACAGAGAGGAAAGGAGGGATAGTGAGCTAGAAACATCGCCCAGCTGCCTCCTGCACGCCCCCTACCAGGGATGTGCCCCATAACCAATGTACATGCCCTTGATCGGAATCAAACCTGGGACCTTTCAGTCCGCAGACAATGCTCTATCCACTGAGCCAAACCGGTTTCGGCTGGTTTTACTTTAGAAAATTAAATCAAGCTCCCATAGAAAATTTACTACCTTAATTCAGAGTATTAAGGATTTATGTCCTTGGGTTGAGGAAGTATTCTTTTAGAAAGTTAGTAAATAGCAACAGAGAAACAGCTCCAAATGATCACTTCAACTAACACTCCCCCACCTCCATCAAATAAGAGCAGCAAAGGCACACGATTATGAGCAAATCCAAATTTATTTTAACGCCATGTCATTTTCAGTGTTTAAAAACCTCATAAGTTAGCGGCGGGAGCCCTAATTTCCCTGGGACAGCATGCCAGAGGTACTGAATGAAATTCATCACCTTTCTCTCAAAACCCCTAGCAATTCATCCAATTTAAGTCCACACAGCTTAGAAAGCCAGGAGTTGTCTCTTCAGTCAGTCTGCTCCTTTGGTTCCTGGTCTTTCTTTCGAGGGAGGGAGGTCAACATAATTCAGACAGGGACCAGAACCGTGTTGAGCTTTCAGCTCAGGTTTGTAAGATGGAGCAAGGGAAGACCCCACTGACTCCAGAGAAATGGACCGGCTAAAATTAATTCCTCCTTTACATTTTTTTTCTTTTTTCTTTTTTTTTGGGGGGGGGGTTGGGGGGTTAGGGGAGAATAGTCCTACAGAACAAAATGATTATAAAGATTTACAAATGAGGATCCGTTTCATAGATGAGAATCCCTTGGTAAGTGCAAGCTCCAGCTCCTAAAAAAAGGAGGGGCCTGGCCAGAGCCTGGATCAGAGAAGGAACCTACCACGTGAGAATAAACACCCTGAGGAACAGCTCCTCTCTCCTCTGAGGCCAGATAGAATACTCTGGAGAGCAGGAAGAGAGGAACAAGCCCCAGCAGAAGGGAAAATGCTGACACCAGAGTATAAAATTTCAGCTGAATCTTAGTGGTGGTGGCTCCTTCGGCCTCCTCCCTGCTCTGCTGTAGGGCCATAATCCTTTACCAAGCAGACAGTAGTAGAAAAAGGCTAGAAAGAGGGGCTTGAAGACGATGGATTTTGATTCCTGATTTTATTGTTCAATTTCTCTTTTCTAGTTAAGTAGTCTTCGGTGGCTGGGAAGCCAGGCCTCCCAAGACCAGAGTCAGTTGGAGCTGGTTCTTGTTGGAAGGGGGTAGGGTGGGAGACTGGGATGGGGGCAGGGAGACCCCTGCTCTGCTGGCGGTCCTGGGTGGAGAAGATGAACTGCGCTTCGCAGAGCCTGGGCCTGGTGGGGAGGGGATGAGGCAGGAGCGGCTAGCTGGGGAGGCGGGGCCCACCTCAGTCCCCAGCTTCGTTATCTTCCAATGTTTCCCCACTGGTGGCATTCTCTGCAGTCTTGGAGGCCTATATTCATGGAAAGAAGATAGAGATGTGTAAGTTTCCTTGGGGAGTGTTTGGGGGACCATGGACAAAAATATCCTAATTCTCTAGGACAGGCCTGAGAAGGGAGGAAATAAGGATATGCAAAAATCTATGCCCCACCACAACCCAGGAAGGTGGACTAAGAAGGGATCAGGTTCATCCTGCCGAAGAGGGATAATCACACACCTTCTTTTTTTTCTTTTTCTGGGTTTTCCGACTTGCAGAACTCTGGAGGAGGGCCTAGGAAAATAGGAAGAAGGAAAACAAATTTGGAGGATATTGGAGAAAACAGTCTTACTGTCAACACTGTACCTCTTTTTCAGGACTTGGCTTACACTTAGTCCTCACTTTCAGGACAGGTTCCATGCGCTCAACCACTTTCCAGCCCACACTAACCTTTAGCTCTGCATCCTGGACCTCCTTGTCAGACTTGTAAAGGTCAGGTTCAAAGGGACCACTGGTTATCCGCATGGGGCCGTTGGGCATGAGCAGAACTGTAAATTTAAACTGGGCAACAAATTCGCCTATGGGAGAGAGAAATGTTTTGATAAAATGTTCCTTTGTTGTATCCTTTTTCTATAAGCTATAGGGAGAAAGGAGGGACCATATAACCAGATCCAAAGTGAAACTCTCCTTTTAGAACTTACCCTCCTTCTCATAGAGAACATTAAATGGCTGCAGCAGTTCATGTTTGGCGCATTCCACCACACCCATCCGGGCCTTCTTCTCATCTTCAAATGCTCTGGGTTGGGGAAGACAAATTCATGTATCCTTAGCTCCCCATCAAGTCTCACCACTTAGCTCATGCTTTTAAATAGATCCTACCCTCAGGCAGAAATCATGCTTAGGATTGCTCTTTTATATTCTCTTCAATGGGGGAGACGGGGAGCATAAGAGAACCCTGCATGCAGGCTGGAGCTGCAAGTCCAGGCAGGAGGGTCGGGGGAGGCAGCGAGGGGTGGGGGAGGGAACAGTATTCCTGGGTGTGTGGTCTATGAGTCACACTAGTGCCAAGCCCGGGCCTTGTGACGTGCAGTACCTTAAAGTAAACGGCATGGCATCGAAACGCCTTTCAACCTCACTGAAGAAGGCACGTGAAGTTTTCATTTTCAGGCCATATTGCTTAGAAGGATCTCGTTTATAAATGGTGGTTCTCTGTCCTGCATCCTTGGCCTAAAAGAGTAAGTTAGGTCACATTTGTTCAGGTGCTCCTGGAACAAAACCCCAGTCCTCCCTCTTTGCTAGCTATGTAAACACTCCTCACCTTGCCCTCTCCTGAGCTGACGAGAACATCCACAGCGTATACTTCATGTACCTCAAATTCAGCTTTCTCGTGGTCCTTTCTGAAAGGAATAAAAAGGGAACACCATAAGCAGTTCCTGGAGTTTGGAGTTAGGCTGGAAGCATAGAAGAAAGCATTCACCACTAGTCTTGTATGGTGGAAAGTAAAGGGTGGGATTGGCACCTACTTCTGCTGGTCTGTGGGATTCTGGATAATTGTTTTCTCTCCATCGATGACATGCTGCTTTAACTGGTGTGACAGCATACCTGTGGAGAGGACAAAGCTTATGGTACCAACCATCCAGAATCCCAAAAGGTTTCCAAATCCACCCACCTAAATAGTTTGATGAGGCGGACAATGAGAGAAAAGCACCTGGCTATAAACTAAGGGCACTGAGGTTTTTGGCTTAGACTGTGCTAGAGCCAGGATGGATCTCAAGGGAGAAAACAGCCTTAATTATGCTAAATCACTGGCACTTTAGACCCTCAACCCTGTTATCTGAGGTCTCACCTTCTATTGGCGTGCAATTAAATGAATGGGCAACTTTGTTCCAGGCTTCGGTCACTTGTGTGTTCTAGAAGTACAAGATCAAATAAAGGGTGAGATGATAGGGGCTAATAAGTTCTCTACTGTGTGAATAAGAAGCATAAAGAACTGAAAGTTCTAATATCCTCCATCAAGTACAAGGGTTTTTCATGTCATAGCCCTATCAATCTCTACAACCTAAATATATCTTACCCTTGCATCTCCTTTACAAAGAGCTTTCACAAAGATGGTCCAATCGAACAATTCTGGAAGGTGAACAGAGGAGATCTATACCCCAATCTAGAAGATGAGGAATTTGCTCAGGACTAAACCAGTTAACAGAAAGAACCTGGTACAAACCCAGGCTTTATAACGATAAGCTTTGTTTATTCCATTATACCTGACTTTCTAAACTGTTGAGGAGGGACAGCAAACTCTTTCTTTGTTAATTCTCACCCGAGGATATTTTTCCATTGATTTTTAGAGTAGAAGGGAGGGAGGAGGAGAGAAACACTGATGAGAGAGAGAGAGAGAGAGAGAGAAACAAACACTGATGTGAGAGACATATCACTTGGTTGCCTTCCATATGCCCAGATCAGGGCTAGGGACCGAGTCTGCAACCTAGGCACACACCCTTGACCAGAATCAAACCCGGAACCCTTAGGTCCACAGGCTGACCCTCTCCCACTGAGCCAAACTGACTAGGGCAAGGGACAGCAAACTTTATTTTCCCCTTCTTACCTCTCAAACATGATCTGATCCTTAAACTACAGTACTTAGACAAAAAGAAAAGTGAATAACTAATCCCAGCTAATATTACTAAACTTTGTACCAAGTACGGGATAATCATTTTACACATGGTTCATCTCAACTGTTAAAACCCTATAAAGGAATAAGGAGGAATTTTATTTTCTCCATTTTACAGATGAGGAAACTTAAATTCAAAGTTATTTTTAAAGAGGTGGCAATAAGGCAAGAACCCAGAAAGTCTGATGTCATAGCTAGACAACACTACCTTCCAGTGAAGATACACATAGTTAAGTATATAAACAAAAATAAATGTGAAAACAATAAATAAAAAGAAAAAATAATGATAAATGTGTTAAATCATAGTTGACACAAGTGTTTACTATATGCTGGGCATTGTTCAAAGTGCTTTTTAACATCTGTGAAGTAGGTATAAAAAAACTGAGGTTTAAGTAAAAATTATGCAATTAAGTAGAAATGGGGATGAAATACAAATTAAAAGAATGAAGAACAGATGATATAGAAAGGAAGTAAGAAAAGACAATACTTTTAAACACTGAACAAGTCTCACTTAAGTGTTAGAAAAATGTCTTCCCGCATAGTCAAACACACTAAATTGTATTAATTCATGAAAGGTTTATGTGCGAGGTACAGAACTAACTTTTGGTCTCCCTTTGTCACCAGTTTACCAGCACTATTACAGTTTATTTAAAACCTTTAAAAACATATCTCTGTGTTATTACACGCTATCTATATCAAACTATTTTCAGGGAAACAACGCACATCAAAAACACAACAAGGAAAGATCACACATGGGGCATATGTAAGCTCCATATCCCCCACACAGTGAGCACGGGAGTGTCTGTGACAGGCAGTGAGGGTCTGCTGCTTACTACGAGGCTATTTAGCTCCTGCTTCATCTCTTACAGAACTCCCATCCTAAGAGGTAGCTAATTTAAAAAAAAAAAATAAAAGCTTTTTATTGATTTCAGAGAGGGAGAGGGAAAGAGACAGAAACATCAATGATGAGAATCATTGGCTGCCTCATGTACTCCCCAAACTGGGGATCTAGACCTCAACCTAGGTATATGCCCTGACCCGGAATTAAACCGTGACCTAGTTCATAGGTTAATGCTCAATTACTGAGCCAGGCAGCTAATTTTAAAAAGCTATGTTGCACTGAAACCGGTTTGGCTCAGTGGATAGAGCATCAGCCTGTGGACTGAAAGGTCCCAGGTTCGATTCCGGGCAAGGGCATGTACATTGGTTTTGGGCACATCCCCGGTAGGGGGTGTGCAAGAGGCAGCTGATCGATGTTTCTCTCTCATCGACGTTTCTAGCTCTATATCTCTCTCCCTTCCTCTCTGTAAAGAAATCAATAAAAATATATTTTAAAAAAATAAAAATAAAAAGCTATGTTGTATGAGGGCTGAGGGAGAAGTTGGCAGTTCAGTACAGAATAGCTGCAGATGCCCACTGCACCTTTGACTCTCTTAAGCTTTGGAGTTGAACTAAACAACTTACCTGGTTTCCAGGTTTCACCAGGCGTAGGGCAGCTTCTGCACAAAGGTGAGCAGCCTTAATGACATCTGCTTTCTTCCCGGTCACTTGGGTCCCCTGTAGATAAGGAAATACAATCAGGGTCTTCCTGGAAAGCTCTTAGCTGGCTCTTCAGTTAACATCTGTATGCCCATTATGCAAGGCCAGCCCATGAGAGAAAACACCCCCCTTTCTCTTTTATTTCTCTAGAGTCTCTGAGCTTACCTGGTGGTAGAGCAGTGGTTCCCAACGTGGGGCACATGCCCCCAGGGGGCAATTTGAGAATGAGGTATTAAGTGAATATTTTGCATTTTTTATGGTTCTAGGGTCTTCACATATAGTGTATAAATATATAGTGACATATTTATGCATTTCAGTTCTCATTTGTTTTGAAACTTTATTTGCTATTTCTTCTTATCATTTCATATTATTTTTAACAATTTCTTAGTGATTTCTTCCTCAGTACTTCTCTATCATTTCATTCTTTTAGGTTTCTCTTTCATGGATGCCATGTTCTTTGGAAGCTTGTTTAGACCAAGTTAATAGCCTTTTAGGCTTCCTCCAAGTGAATAAGAGTTCACTTTTTCAATAATAATAAGTATATGTCACTGGGGGAAGAGTATGGGAGGGGCATTAGATTTTAGAGATGCTTAGGTGGGGCATGGTCAAAAAAGGTTGGGAACCACTGTAGCAGAGGGTGGGGATAAGCAAGCAGTAGCACACCCTCCCCCATTCCCCACAGGCTGCACAGAGTTCAAAGCAAACCACCTACCTGAGCTACGCCAACCACAAAAGTGTGAGCCACGTTGGCGATGAAGCCATCCACGTGGACCCCAAGGTCACTGAAAAGAGCGAGCAGAGTACAGCATTAGCAACTGGGGCTACATAAGTGCTTAGAAAAAGACACGCGCTTTAAACTGATTCAAACTTACATTTTTACCAAGTCACCTTCCTTGAGAATATAGTCCTGGTCGCTCTTCAAAGGGGAGAAGTGACATACACAGTTATTTACTGAAATACTGGTGGGAAAGGCAATACCTGTGAAGAGAGAATCATCTGCCTTACTGCCTTGCTCTCTCAGAGCCCTGATGCCTCAGAAAATGGAAGGATCTTCTTTGGGGTCTTGCCTAAGTTTAATCAGTTTGGATTGGGTAGGAAACTGCTTATAACCCACTGGCCATTCCAAATTTCCAATATCTCAACCAGAGGTGGGGTGAGAGTTGTATCATTATGACAAACAAACAGGACTGAATAAGGGTCAAATGTGGGAAATTAGTGGGGGATTGATATTTTACCTTTCTTCATTTCTTTTTCTTTCTTGAAAATTTTCCCTGTTTCTTCCATAATCATGGCATCACCTTTCTCACACAGGCTCAGCACCGACACACCTGAGCAGGATGCTTCCACCAAAGTCCGAAGTACCCCTGGGGACAGAACCCCACCATGTCAGATCTGGAAGTGTTGTCTTAAGCTACAAGCCAACAACACCTAGGAGTTGGATCCACAGTTTCTAATGCTCCCCAGTGACACTGCCCTGAGGCTGAAAGAAGGAACACGTCTTGCCTTTTATAATGTGCCTACCTTTCATCTCTTGAGTTTCTACCTTCCTTTCCTAAAATGAAGACATTCCCTTCCCTTCCTTATATGACAGCCGGGCATACACAACCTCTCTCCTTAGGCCAGGCAGACTTTCCAAAGATGACACCTGTGGTGTGGTAGGGCAGAATTGTGAAATCCAAGGGGATCCTCACCAAAGTATCCCACATACGTGCAAAGCAGACAGGAAGAAATTTATGGGAGTCAGGAACAACAGAAAAGCAGGCACAAGAACTGCTGACTCAAAGCTGATGCGTTGTGAAATGCTACCTTCTCCCTTCAGACACCCCAATTAGGTGTTAGTAATTCAATTAATGTAGCCTTATTTCCGCAAAAACAAGTGTATAAGCCAGGGGACTTAATCCAAGGTCCCCGGGCCAGGGCAGGCTCATGGCTTACAGCTTTGGGCAGATTGCAAAGAGGTATGTGACCTAAAAGAGTTTCAAACTGGCAACTGTGATCACAGTGCCTCAGAAGTGCAAGAGGGGAAACAGTTTTTTCTGATTCAAACCACTCACTAATATAATGTTACAAAAACAGGGGCACTATACTAAATGTCCATTATGTTACAAAGCATCTCCCTGGTCCACCCTGAACTTGATTTTTGTGATCTGAGTTTTGGTGATTCTTTGGGGCCCGAAACTCAGGTTTTCCAGCAGAGGCACCCTAAATACCAATCCGTACTGTCAGAACCACTTAAAAGCCCAAAGACAAGCACTTTCTGTCCCCTCGGACTGGGCTTTAAATTGGAAAGGTGAAATTGTGAATAGAGGAAACAGAAAGTGAGGCATGTGCCTACAGTGGCAGGCAGCTGCCGAGAAAGTCAGAGCAGACCTAATAAGGATGACTTCTGAGATCCTAAAGTCAGTGCCCCCCTTTCCAGGACTATTCACAAGTTTGCCTGGCTGCGGTTGTCAAGTCCCCGAGAACAATCAAAGTTGAAGGCTAACTAAGGCTGTCTGCACAAATTGAAGATAGTAACAAATAACTTCAAGAAAAGCCACATGTATCTCCAAGAGGGGGTGAGGAGCTCCAAGGGTGCCCTCCAACGGTCCCTGGGCCGGCCCGCGCGTAGAAGGGGATTCCCACAAGGGAAAGAGTTGAAGTGAGGAACCAAAGACTCGGCAAAGCACGTGGGAGGGAAGCTGGTGTCAGGGACGGCATCGGAGGGAGGCAGCCGGCGATCCGCACAGGGACCGGCAACACGTGCCGGCGTCAGGTTGGCTCCTGACTCTGGGGGAGCCCCGGCAAACAGAGGGGCTCTTCCGTTGCCAACAGCTGGGTGCTTCCTTTCCCAGATGGCCTCGCCGCTGCCAGGACTAAAGGAGGCAGGGATCCGGACCCACGGGTGAGCCGGAGATGCGCCCGCCTTGCCTCCTTGCAACGGCCTAGGGTCCGCGCGGGTCAGGCACCTCCTCGGAGCCCTTCCCCTCGCCGGCCCGCACCCCCAGACTGCAACCCGGGCCTGGACGCCAGGTCCCGGGCGCCACAGTCTCCCCACCCCGCCACCCCAGCGGACCGGCGCGGGGCCCTCCGGAGCTCTCTCCGCACGACCCACCGCTCCAGCCCCTCCCGGGACAGCCCGTGCCGTCCCCCCGGCTCCTCTCAGCCCAGATCCCCGGACCCCAGAGGCCGTACTCACGGTTAGCGATGTCGCCCCCCATCTTATACTTGGTCACGACCAGGTCCTCGGCGATAGTTTGCTCCTGCTGCTCGTCGTCGCCCGACATCTTCCCGCCGCCGCCACTGCAGCCTTGTTCCCTTGAGCTGCCGCCTGGGTCTCCCTCCCTAACCACAGGCTGTGGCCGGCGCCCCTTCGATTGGCGAGGAGAGCGCGAGCAGGAGCGCGAGCTGGCCAGGGAGCGGGCGGGCGAGAGCGAGAAGGGGCGAGCGCGCGGGCTGGGGCGCGGGGCACGCCGGGACGGCGAGTCCCTCCCGCGGCCAGCCTCCAGCCGCCCGCGGGGCCGCCGGAACTACGACTTCCAGCCTGCCTTTCGCGCTCCACGCCAGGCCCGGGGCCTGGCCCTGCGAGGGCCGCGCACGCCGGACTCGCCGGGCACGCCGGGAAGGGTCAGGCTCCGGCGGGAAGGCGGGGCGGTTGGGGAGTCGCAGCAGCGTGGTCGGTGTCTCCCGGAAAACCCGCACCTCCCCGGGGCCGGCGCTGGAGCCTTTAGTGAGGGGGGCGGGCTAAGGGAAGGGGCGGGGCGCCGGCGGGGAAGAGGGTTTGGAGGCGGAGAGGCAGGGTGCAGCCCAGATGGTGGGGGTGGGTGACCGGATTAAATTAAGGGTAGAGGCTGGGCGCGCCCTTCCTCGGATACCTGGAACAGCTGGCGGGACCTGCCCCGCCGGTACCGTCGTCGTCCGATGCCGGGAGGATCGGGCGGGGCAGGGCGGGTGTGGAAGGAGACCCGCGGGCTCTGAGGACTCTGCCCATTCACAGCCTCCCCGTCCGGAGGCCGGACGCCCGCTGAAGATGGCACTGTTGTCCCGGCAATAGGGTTGATGGCACCTAAGCCAAGCGCTCAGGGAGGCTTTTGTAAGAGAGTAAGCGCTCAGCCCTAGAGCGTGTGCCTGCAGACAGAGCTCCCCGGCTGGATTCGGGTCAGGGGCACATGCCGGGGTTGTGGGCTCCGTCCCCAGTGGGAGGTGTGCAGGAGGCAGCCCATCAACGATTCTCTCTCATCACTGATGTTTCTGCCCCTCTCCCTTTCTTTCTGAAATCAATACAAATATATATTTTTAAAAAAGAGTAAGTAATCAAACATGGAAGTTTCAGCATTTCACCTCTTGAGGGCTTTTTAAATATATATTATTGATTTTTTTACAGAGAGGAAGGGAGATAGTTAGAAACATCTATCAGCCACCTCCTGCACACCCCCTACTGGGGATGTGCCCGCAACCAATGTACGTGCCCCTGACCGGAATCGACCCTGGACTCTTCCGTCGCTGATGCTCTATCCACTGAGCCAAACCGGCTCTGGCTTATAGGGCTTTTTTTTTTTTAACTTCCCCAAACTTTTTCATTCCCAGTTGATTGCCTGTAGATTCCTCAATAAACCTTTAAATGAAAAAGATTGTGCTATGGTTCTCTTCTTTAAATTTTTTTAAAAGAATATTTTTTAAAAAATATTTTATTGATTTCAGAGAGGAAGGAAGAGGGAATGAAGCGTCAATGATGATAATCATTGACCAGCTACCTCCTGCACGCCACCTACTGGGGATTGAGCCTACAACCTGGGCAGGTGCCCTTGACTGGAATCCAACCTGGGACCTTTCAGTCCGAAGGCCGACACTCTATCCACAGAGCCAAACTGGCACAATATTTCAAAAATAAATAAGTAGAAAATATATATTGATTTCAAAGATGGAGAGAAACATCATCGATGAGAGGGAATCCTTAATGGGAAAAAATGCAGGCAAAGTTTAGCCTCTTGCAAGCCCCAGCCATCTTGAAACTGCCCTGGGGATCCTGCAACGGGGGGGGGGGGGGGGGGGGGGGGGGGGGACGACACGGGGGGGGGCGAGGGGGGGATGTGCCCTGAGGGGAACCCATCAGTGACCTCTTGGTTCATAGGTCAACACTCAACCAGTGAGCCATGCTGGCCAGACTTTTTAAATTTTTTATTTTTAGAGGATGGTGATTAAAGCTGGGGACAGTGAACAAGGAAGGGCCTAAGACAGAAGCAATAGAAGGGACTAGGTGGGGGGATGAGCCCAGGCTGAGCTGCTTTGACCACTAAGCAGTGAGAGGAAAGGGGGCCTGGAGGACTGGGTGAGGCTTAGCTGAGGGTGACCTGCTGCTGCCAATTGTTGTGCTGGTTGCAAGTCTCTGGGGTCCTAGTTTAGGAAATGCATGCCTGAGCGGGGAGGAAAGGTGCAGGCATGCTCCGGGGAGGGAGAGCATGCTGAGGGGATGCCAGGAAAAAGAGGTAGCTGTGTTCTGCTGAGGAGCAAAGGGATGGTCTTACTGAAGATTTTCTTCATTGGACAGACAGAAAGCTGAAAAACTTTGGCATTTTTATTCAGACACGTATAAAAACAAAACAAAAAACTTCAGTGATAGAACAAATATCCCCATTTCCCGCCCAGTGGAAGAAGTCCGAAGGTGGGTCCTCTTTCTGTCCCGGTCAGAAGCTTCCTATCATTGGGCGAGAAAACTTCTAAAAGTGGCTCTTGGGACCCTGGTGAATCTGTCCCTTGGGTAAGAAGCGGAGATCCCTTGTAGCACATGTAAGTTACGGTTTACACAAAATGTCCAGTTATGTTTCCTTCTGACCACCCCCTTCCTGAGATGAGAAGTCTGGGTGTAAGAGGCTGTGGTTGCTGGGGTTAGACTTAATTCAGTGCAAAATACAAGACAATGCCCTTTTTATACGGTCTCTGGTTTGTACCTGTTTCCTTGGTACCTTACAGCAAGAGCACGCTCCTGGGAAGATTTTGAATCCTGGACCTGCCACGCAATCTGTCTAAGGCTCAGTTCCTTATCTGTAAGGAGCTATAAACTAGTTCACAAGATTGGCATATGGATTAAATGGGGGGGGAAATGCAGGCAAAGTTTAGCACGCTGCCTGGCACAAAAATAAATGCTCAATTAATAGCAATCATGAATATTACTCCCGAGCTTCTGTCACAAGATTTAAAATTTCCCATTCTTTTGAGGGGGGTTGGTCATCGTCAAAATTTCACCTTCCCCTGCCTGGCTTTGCTCTTTTCCTTTGCCTTAGGGGTCTGATGGGGAACAAAGGCCCACTTAAAGCCTAGTCTCAACAAGTTAAGAGTCTGAAAGGGACTTGATACCGGAGTAATCAAATGGGCATGGGAGGTAAGGGAGTGATCCTTCATATCTCCGGGGAGTTCCCCTGAGAAAGCGGAGGAATGGGACTGGGAAGGCACACAGAACAGGGAAAACCTTCTACTTTCCAGGGATTGGGAAAGTGAAGAAAGTGCACAGCCAGCTACATGCCCCAAGAACTTCGAGTGTTTCAGAGCCTCCAAAGGTTGCATGGAATTGTCGAGGACTGGAGGGGAAATGGGACTGAGACCTGCGAGGGAAGGATGGGGACTGGGGGAAAGAGGGGTACCCTCTAGAGGCACTAGCTGCCATCAGCTGCTCCTGAGCACCTCGGGGAGCAGGCGTTATGTTCTCTGGGCATTAGCCTTGGGGAAAAGCCTGCTGTGCCAGTAATCCGGGTTATCAAAGGCAGAGTCAGTGGCTTCTAAGCTACGTAGCGATTTGAGGCGGGCATAGTGGACTTGGGGAGCGTGGTGTCCAGGCCCCTGGAAGGCTTTCATCTCTTCATACCCTTGTTCAGCTGCTGGGCAGGCCCCCATGGCCGCGTAATCCCCCCCGGCACCTCCTCCACCACGTCGCTTATTCATGTATTCATAGTCCTCGTCTGGAGTTGTGCCAGGAGTAGGCATGATGGGCACAGGGTGGAGCGGGCAACTCTGCGTGCTGCCCAGGGAAGCACTGAGGTCTGATCCCACATCCATGTACTCATAGCCCAGCTCCTCGAGGGAACTTGGCCGTGGGGGACGCGGGGGACTGTGCTTTCTCCTCCGGTTCATGTATTCATACTCCTCATCTTCATCTTCTTCTTCGGTGCCCAGGACAGAATTGAGACCCATGGAAGAAAGTGTGCCTTCCCGAGAGGGTGGAGTACCTAGGGGTTGAGAAGAGAGGTCAGCTATGTGGAGACCTTCACAGTGATTAGTGGGGAGTAGGGAGTGGAAAGAGTCGGGGGGGGGGGGGCCTGGGAGGGGATGAGGCATCAGGGGGTGTGATGAGGAACCAGGTACCTTTGAGGTGTGCATCTGGCATGACATAACCGTTGACATCCTCCTCCTCTAACCCCGGGGGGGAGAGTGGGGTGACGGGAGTGAGCAGGCTGTGGCGCTGGGAATGGTAGGCGCTGTCTCCACGTGGCCGAGGGCTCCGGCTCCGGCTCCTGCACATGGACACCTTCTCCTGGAGCTCGGCTTCAGAGCCTGTCACGTGGCCCTCCGATGACTCTGACACCAGGCGTCCCCGTGGCACTGGGTGCAGAGAGGCTGGCCGGGGGCACCGTTCACCACCCCCACAAACTACAGGCTCCTAAGGAAGCAAAAGTACACAGAGATTGACATAGAGATGAAGAAAGGAGATTGGGTGGTTCAATGCCTTTTACTTTGTAGGGCGCACTGATGAAACCTCAAAGATTTCTAAGATCTCCCACACTACCCCTGCCATCCTAAGACATTCTGCCACCCAGCATCCCCGAAAGAGACAGACTTTACCTGGCAAGCTTCCCCAAGATTACTCTGGTTCATGGGCATATATCCAGATGATGGACTTATAAGGCTCTGGCTCTAGGATGAAAATAGAGGTTGAGACAGGGAGACATCTTACCATGGGTCCTTTGAGTAGTTAATCTGAGAGTGTGTGGGGTTTATGAGGGTGCAAGTGTGCAGAGTGCGCAGGGAGCACAAAGTCTTGGGTAACTAACGCGTCTCACCCCACGTGGCCACGTAAGTGTCCCCACTGGCAGGCTCAGGGCAGAGCCCAGTGTTGTGGCCAGGTTGTCCTCCTCCGCCTCCAAGTCCAGGTCCAGGTCTAGTTCTGGCTCCAGCTCCACTTCCTCCTCCAGCTCCTTGTTGGCCAGAGCAGGGGCCTCCGCCCCGGGGGGGATTCCAGGTCCACTCTCTCTCTACAGGGGAGGTGATTGTTAAGGTAGATCCGGGTTCCAGACAAATCCCCTTTGCTCTAAATCTAATCTCCTTGGCACCTCCTAGTCCCTACTCACCTTTATGACCAGATACCGTGGTGGGTCTCGGGCCATCCTGGTGAACTCATTGGCTAGTTCTTTAAAGGTTGGGCGAATGTTCTCATCAATCATCCAACCTGGGGGGGGGAGGGAGGGGTAAGATGTGGGAAATAGAGTCATGCATGAGAGGAGAGGAGAACAGGGAGGGAGGTTGGTTGGCAAAGGGCTGGCATCATCAGGTAACTCACACTTGACCATGACCATGTAGACATCAATGGTACAGATCTGGGGCTGTGCCAACCGCTCCCCCTTCTCCAGCAGGTCTGGTACTTCAGCCAGCCGCAGCCCTGCGTAGGGCTCTGCCCCAAAAGTCATCAGCTCCCAAACCGTCACACCTGGTACAGGAAGACAGGCCTGGCTGATGGCAAAACAGTGGCGATGCGCATGGAGATGAAGGGCAGGCAGAGCAATCTGCCACAGGGTCTGAGGGGCTTGACGATTCTAAGAGGGGGGGGTCTCAAAAGGCAAGTGTGGAATGGGGGCCATTCACACGGACTGACCATAGCTCCAGACGTCGCTCTGGTGTGTGTATTTCCCGAAGTGGATACTCTCGAGGGCCATCCACTTAATGGGAGTCTGGGGGATTAAAGGCAACGGTGAACCAGTTGTTTTCACAAGTTACCTTAGCCTTTCCGAACCCCCGATTCTCTACATTCTTCTCCCTGTTGCTGTCTCTCAACTTCAATTCCCGGCATCTTCAGGTTCCCCTCCCTGAACTTATCCTGCAGCATCTGCTTCCCTCGGGGAGGGACCACCGGCTGCTCCCCCTCTCCCTGCTTCGCTCCACCCCCACCCCTCCTTCCCAGCCCTCTGTGCCACCTACCTTGGCCTCGCTGTGCAGCAGCTGTTTATCATCCGGGGGCAGCAGGTCAGCCACCCCAAAATCTGCCACCTGAACCTGACTGGTGGACTTGAGTAGCACATTTCGGGCGGCTAAGTTCCTATGAACCATGCCATGCTCCTCAAGGTAGTACATACCCTATAGGAGAAGGAAATGTCCTCAAGACCGGGATCCAGAATCACCCCAAACCCTGACGGCGGCACTCAGAACTCCACCGTCCCCGCCGCCTCCCTGCCGGTCCCCAGCCAGGCATCACAGAAACTCCTCCCGGCCGCTCTCACCTTGGCAATTTGCACTCCCCAATTGAGCAGCAGCTGTGGCCCCAGGGACGCCCGGTGTTGTCTCACATGATCCAGCAGGGATCCCAGAGGCAAGAACTGAGTGACAAGCTGCAGAGAGGACCCCGGGCACAGGCCTAGCAGCCGCACGATGTGAGCGTGGTCCAGGCTGCCAATGGCCAGCATGTGCTGAGACATACGCGGAGAAGAGGGTTAATCCAGGGCACGAGCAGGTTCACCCACACCCAGACCACGGCCTCCCCAACGGTCAGCACATCCACAGGGCGCCCGGCGTCTGCCGACCCGGGCCGTGCTTCTGCACAGTTGTTCGCAACACTGACCTTTCCCAGTGGGCTACAGAAAACCCTTCCTTCACTTACGTCCGTCACAGCTTGAAAACTCTGCCGTCCGCTCTTATCCTCAATGACTTTTATGCAGACGGGGATCTTTATGGACTCACCCTCCGGGATCCACACTCCCTGGGAGGTTTTAAGCAGGAGTCAGCCTAAGGCCATTCTCCCCAGGCTCCTCGCCCTTTCCCCCCTCCCCGGACTTTCACTGTCCGTGAGTCATCACCTTGTGCACGGTTCCAAAGACGCCCGAGCCCAGGACTTTAAGCTTCTTCAGCTCCGTCTCCTTGAAGATTCTGGCCAAGACTTTGTTAGCCTTCTCACTGGGGTCCAGAGGCTCTATGCTCTGAGGAGCAGACGGGAAGGAGGTGCTCAGGAGAGCCCACTCCCACCACCCCAACTCCCTCCTCCGGCGCGGTGGCCAAGGGCAGCAGAGCCCAAAGGGTGGGAGCAGGAAGAGGAACTGTCCTTAGTCTTCGAAAGCACGGTGCGCACATCAGGATGTCACAGACCCCAAGACAGACAGAGGAAGTTATTTGTGATCATGAGATTAGGAATCAAGAGGGTGGGGTTTTCCCTCTGATGGAAGCAAGGAGTTGGTAATTCTCTCCCTTGAGTACTTTTACACAATTCTCTGTGTTTTCAAAGCACTTTCACCTATATCGCCACTTTCACCGTTACGGCCATCCTACAAGGAAGGGTGCTACGATTTCCTCTGTGTACATTCACACTGAGGCACAGAGGAAAGTAACTTCTTCAGAGTCATGTGGCAGATTAGTGGCAAAATCTGGAGGAGAAGGCTCTTAAAGAGTGATGGGGCCGAGGGCACTTTTCCAGAGAAAGCTGCACACTCACCTCGCCCCGCTCCAAGTAGCGCCTCATGGCCCTCTTATTCTGGATCCGACGCCCACGCCAGTAGAGGATAGAGCTGCTCAGGATCACGAAAACCACCACCAATCCCACCACCACAGCTAAAGCCATCGCCAAATGCGTTTTGCTGTGGGGCAGAGAAACCTGGCGTTACCCTCGGGCCACACCCCGCACCAGTGTCATGTGCACCTGTCCTAAAAGGTTCGGTGCGGACCTGGGGCGAGCAGTTCACATGCACAGATAGACCCTCGAGCACTAAAGGGTTAACCTAAGTCTGGACCTTCCGAGGCTCCTGTGGGTTAATTTTAGAAAGGAAGGGCCAGAAGTCTGGATTCTTGGGCCCTGAGTCCAGCGATAGTGAACTGTAAATAGAAGGCCAGAAAGGGTAGACGCAGCTCTTCCCAGAAGATAACCGCCCTCTCCCTCGCTTCTCCCCGACGCCCCCCAGCGCCCCACGTCCCTGGGCCGTCCTACCTGATCATCGCCGGCGTCTGGCCCAAGCAGTCCTGCAGGTCAGGCCCGTTACACCTGGAGAAGAAAGTCACCCCCGTAAGCGGGAACGGGAGAATCCCATGGGACGCTCGGTCCATTCCAACAGCCACGGCACTGTTTCTGACCCCGCCACGGCGTCCCATCCTGCGCCCAAGCACATCCCACGACACGGCCTCCACCCCTGGCAGGGACCCCCCCCCCCCCCAGGCCCTCTTGTGAACGAAATGCCCGAGCTGTTTATCCTAGGCCCCCAAACTGTGGTGTGATTTTGTGCTGTTACTGAGTATCCCTTACTCCAACCCTTCACTCTGCAGCTGGGAGTAATTCTTAAATCGGTTCCTTTCTTCTCTCTCCTCCCTTCACCCTCTCCTCTCCTCCTCGTCTGTACCCCTTCCTCCCCCCGACCCCCTCCTCTGAACATGCCGTCACTGACCCCTGGGTGCAGTTCTCGTGGCAGGGCCGACATTCATTCTGAGCATCTGGGAACTTGTAGATGGGGCCCTTGGCACCCAGCACTCCAGAGGGGCAGCTGCTCACACAGTGGGGCCCGTCTCGAAAATGGGCACACTGGGCACAAGCATCGGAGCCCTGGGTGGCAAAGAAAAGGTGGAGAAAAGTGAGACTCCAAGGTCAATACCGTTAACTCCTAACAAGGACCAACCCAACCGTTCAAGATCCTCCTTCCACAAACCCTGGCCTTGTCTGGCCTCCCTGTGCCAGCCTTGAGGGTGGCCATGTCATTCCCTAGATTCCCCAGTGCGGCCCGCCCTCTCCCCGGGACCCTGGTGCCGTTACTGTACCGAGCCATTGCACGTGGCAGTGCCCTCCAAGAGCTGGCATTCCGGGTGGCAGGAGAAGCATTCAGCCTCATGGGCAAACTCACGAGGCTCCCTGCAGTGAGGAAAGGGGGGGTTGGGGCAGTCACTTTGAACAGCTCCGTCCCAGGGCCCCATCCCTCCACCTCTTCTTTTTTTTAAAAAACACAGCAACATATATTTTTTATTGATTTCAGAGAGGAAGGGAGGAGAGAGACAGAAACATCAATGAGAGAGAATCATTGATCAGCTGCCTCCTGCATGCCCCCCCACTGGGGAGCAAGCCCACCACCCGGGCATGTGCCCTTGACTGGAATCGAACCCAGGACAGGACCCTTCAGTCCATAGGCGGACACTCTATGCACTGAGCCAAACCAGCTAGGGCCCTCCACCCCTGACTGACTCTGTCTCCCTCCTCCGTACCCATTCAGGAAGTTGCAGTGGGTCACACAGACACCTCCTCGGCTGTAGTTTCGACAGGACAGGCACTGGCCAGGCCCGGGGCCCCAGCAGCCCCCAGAGGAGCAGAGTGGGTCACATACTTTGCCCTCTGCCACTGGAAAGGAAGGGGGGGTCAGGAGGCATCTGAGGTCTCCCAACAAGCCCTCCCCTGATGCTTGCTCCGTACTGCTTCCAGCCCAACATCCCCCTCTCCTTGGCTCCACCCCCCCATCCCTACTCTCCCCCCCCCACCCCCCACTCCCAGGGCAGAACAGTCCTTACACAACCTCTCCCTCCCCGACTCCCCCTTCCCACCCCCCAGGGGGCCTCTCCCTCACCGCAGTCTCTGCGGGGCCGATTATGCTTGATGTCCAGCCTCTCTTCAGAAGGCCCCCGAAGCAGCCTGGTCCAGTTGAGAGAGTGGTGGTAGCAGAGCTGCCGATTGGCACTAATGTAGATACGCCCAGCACTTATCTCTTTCAGGGACCGGAAGCCCAGAGACGTGATGTTCAAGTTCTTCATGATCAACAATGAGAAGCCCCGGCTGAGGAGGAGGAGGCGGATGAGAGGGGGGACTCCAGAAGGAAGGTTTACCGTGCAGTGGACTCATTTCCGTCCAGCAACTTGCTGCGGGCTGTCACACACTGAACGGGACGCCTCCCTCCTTCTGCCTTTTCACCCAACTCCCTTCCTTAACTTTCACTCGTAGATGCCCAAGAAGCAGAGTTGGTTACCTGGAGATGCTAGCACCTCCACACTCTTACTCACTTGTACAGGCTTCTGCCCCCAATGGTCGTCAGGTTGGAGAAGACACTGAAGTTGTGCATGTGGGGGGGCCAGGACTGAATGTTCAGGTAGCCTGGGGGGTTGGAGAGAGGTATGTGAACCGGAGCCGCCTTCTCTCCCTCTTTCTCAGGCTCTCCTGGTCCCTCCTCCGTTGCTTGAAACTTGGTCTTTCTCAAGTGGTTCTACTACAATTTGTGCCAATGGCTGATCCATTCTTCTCAGGAAGGGCAGCTTCTCCCACTCACCCGTGATCTCCCGTACTGTCCGGAAGACATTGAGCTTCTCGGGGTCCAAGGCAGGGATCTTGTGCCAAGGGTCTCTGAAGAGGATGGTAAAAAACAGTCAACAAGGTGGAGGGGGAGGCCATCAGCGATGAGTGCCTAACCTCAGAACTTAGTTTCTAATACCATTCTCCATCGAAAGGACAGAGCTCCTTAGAGAAAGAGCTGGGGCAAGAGAAATACAAGAGGAGCCTACAGTATTTTTTTTTCAAAACTGATTTTAGAGAGAGGCCAGGGAGAGAGAGAGAGAAAAGTCAATGTGAGAGCGAGACATCCCATCAATCAGTTGCCTCTTGCACACAACCAGGAATCCAACCTGCAACCTGGGAATTGAACCCGCCACAACCCAACATTCCAACCAACTGAGCCACACCCATGGTGCATGCCTACAGCATTTTGCAGAGAAAACTAAGCAAATGTGCAAATAATGAGGGGTCCAAGTCCAAAGAACACTGGGACCAACTTGAAGGCGCCCCCAGAAACCCTATTAGAGACAACTGGACACCAAATACTGATTGTAAAAGGTTATAAACCACTGAATAAAACAAATACCCACTGATTAAATAGACAGATCAATAGAGATAGGAAGGGAAGACTCTTCCTAACACTAGAATGCCAACAAACAAATGCAGAAGGAATAATGGAATTAGGAAATTATCTGGCATTTCTCATTAAAAAATTAATTCGGGCAAAATCTCCTGAACTTATTAAGCTCTGGGTGGTTCTGCTCAGTGGTTAGAGTATCAGCCCACAGACCGAAGGGTCTCCGGTTCTATTCCCAGTCAAGGCCACATACCTAAGTTGCAGGTTCAATATCCGGCCCACTTTGGGGGCATGTGGGAGGCAACCAATTGATGTGTTTCTCCCACATCAATGTCTCTCTCTCCCCGTCCTTTCCTTCCATTATTTCTAAAAAACTAATGGAGAAAACACTGTTGTGTAAGGATGAACACAACCAAAAGCATGCCTGACAGCGGTGGCTCAGTGGCTGAGCATTCACCTATGGACAAGGAGGACACGGATCAATTCCCAATCGGGGCACAAATCTGGGTTGTGGACTCAATCCTCCCCAATTGTGCAGGAGGTAGCTGATCAGTGATTCTCTCTCATCATTGATATTTCTATCTCTCCTCGCCTCTCCCTTCCTCTCTGAAATCTATCTATCTATCTATCTATCTATCTATCTATATTTCAAAGCATAACTTGGCTCTACTCAATTTGGCTCAATGAATAGAGCGTTGGTCTGCAGACTGAAGGGTCCCAGGTTCGATTCCAGTCAAGGGCACATGCCCGGGTTGCGGCTCAATCCCCAGTAGGGGGTGTGCAGGAGGCGGCTATTCAATCATTCTCTCTCATTACTGATGTTTCAATCTCTCCCTTCCTCTCTCTGAAATCAACAAAAATGTGTTTTGTTTTTTTAAAAAAGCCTAACTTGAACAGGAATGTGAAGTACAGGAAAGTTTTTGCAATATAGTCATAATACTGCAATATGTATGGTGCCAGATGGATACTGAAAATGCCAGGGGAACACTATGTATAGTGTATGCTTGTCTCTCACTATGCTGCACACCTAACACCGATACAAAATAATACTGAAAGTTAACTGTAATTGAAAATTTTAAATAATAAGCTTCTAAAAAATTTTTTTAAATATTATTATTATTGGTTTCAGAGAGAGGAAGGGAGAGGGAGAGATAGAAACATCCTCAATGAGAGAGAATCATGGATCGGCTGTCTCCTGCAGCCCCCACATTGGGGATTGAGCCTGCAACTGGGGCATGTGCCCTGACCAGGAATCCAACTGTGACCTCCTGGTTCATAGGTCAATGCTCAACCACTGAGCTGCGCCTGTCAGGTGATAAACGTTTGTTTTAAAAAGCGTAACTCAGCCGAAACCGGTTTGGCTCAGTGGTAGAGCGTCGGTATGCGGACTGAAGGGTCCCGGGTTCGATTTCGGTCAAGGGCATGTACATTGGTTGCGGGCACATCCCCGGTGGGGGGTGTGCAAGAGGCAGCTGGTTGATGTGTCTCTCTCATCGACGTTTCTCCCTTCTTCTCTGTAAAATATCAATAAAATATATTAAAAAAATAAAAATAAAAAGCGTAACTCAGAGACTCTGAGTAGGAGGAAACATCACAAAATCAAACTAAGGAACGTTATATCTGTTACCTGGCCTGTACTCATTAATAATGTCAATGTCATGAACTGTTATAGATGAAAGAAGACTTAAGAGATATAACAACTAAATACAATGTGTGATCCAGGACATTGTGAGACAGAGTGAAATGTGTGTGTGTAGAAATAAAGAAATAATAAAGCATCTATATATATAAAAGTCTAAGGAGATGTAATGACCCATCGACCAGTCACTATGATGAGCACTGACTAGCAGGGGTCAGATGCTCAATGCAGGAGCTGCTCCCTGGTGGTCCTTGCGCCCCCACAGCCAACCTCCCACAGTCCCTTCCCCACCCCCAGGTCCGGCCAGCAGCCCACAGGCCCCAGCCGGCCTGGCCCTGATAGGCCCTAATTGCCAGCCATGCCTAGGGACCCTAGGCCTCTGGCATGGTATAATGTTAACACTTGGGGGATCTGAATAAAAAGTGTATAGGAAATCCTTACACCTATTTTGCAACTTTAGTGTAGACCTAAAATTCTGTCAAAAAAAAAAGAGGACAGCCGAAACCGGTTTGGCTCAGTGGATAGAGCGTCGGCCTGTGGACTGAAGGGTCCCAGGTTTGACTCTGGTCAAGGGCATGTACCTTGGTTGCAGACACATCTCCAGTAGGGGGTGTGCAGGAGGCAGCTGATCAATGTTTCTCTCTCATCGATGTTTCTGACTCTCTATCCCTCTCTCTTCCTCTCTGTAAAGAATCAATAAAATATATTAAAAAAAAAAAAAAAGAGGACAGGTGGCCCTAATGTTACACACACACACACACACACACACACACACACACACACACTTTAAAGGGATCAGAAAGCCCCTGTGCTCTGTGTGGCTCTTCTCTAGGGAACAGCAGCTGGGGGAAAGCACTGGCAGATTTCTATCTACATTTAAGAAAACTTTAAGGAGGACACACTGCCCCTTGCCATTCAGCCGGGTGATGTCAGGTTGCTTGGGGACATGTCTGAGGGGCCTCAAGCCCTAGTGGGAAGTTGAAGCAAGCACCGTCCCTGTCGGGTCCTTTGTGACTTCTAGGATTTTATGACTTAGATTCCTCATCAGCCTCACATACGAAGCGTGAAGCCAAGGCAATGGCCTGTGCGGGGGTGGAGGGGGGGTCAGGAGGAGAAGGCGGGATCTCTAACCCGTTGAGGCCGGTGATGAGGAAGTCCAGGTTGCCCAGGATCTTGGTGCAGTTCACAAACCCGTCAATGTTGCTCGAGTCCACAGTCTGATATCGGCTCCCAGAGCCGGTCCCCTCACAGGCTGCAAACAAACAAACAAAAAGAGGCTCAGTGAGGGTTGGGGTAGAGGGCTGAGTAGTCGCAGGGTAAAGGATGTCTTTTCACCAACTCACTTACCTTTGGGGCACAGCCCCCCACAAGGTTCACAGATCTTGAGTCCATTTTTATCCACTTCCATCTTGTCGGGCGGGCAGGCCCGGACGCACGACGTCTGGTCCACCACGAAGTTATCTGGGGGGAAGGAGGGCGCGTGGAGGTGAGGGAGGAACATTGCCGATGCCCCCCAAACCCTGCTCCCTCCTGCTCTGCGCTGCGCCTGCCCCCACCCGCCACCGAGGCCCCTCCGTGCCCCCTCTGGATTCGGAAGGCCCTCTGCCCTGTGCTGCTCCGAGGAGCAGAGCTCGGTGCCATGGCCGGAGACACAGGGAAGGAAGTTCACGAGCGGCTGAGACATGGGTCCTCCCCTGGGGCTGGTTGATGATCACAACCATTTGTCCTCTAAGGTAAGGTGACCAGAGGTCCCTTTTGGTGGGACAGTCCCGATTTCCAACAATTTGTCCGGTGGCGTTTTAAAAAAGTCCCAATTTCTTTCCCCAAAATCAGGGCTTTAAAAAATTTTTTTTTTTTTTAGTTTTTACAGAGAGGAAGAAAGAGGGAGAGTTGGAAACATTGATGAGAGAGAATCATCGATCAGCTGCCTCTTGCACACCCCCCTACTGGGGATGTGCCCGCAATCAAGGAATCGAACCCTGGACCTTTCAGTCCGCAGGCCGACGCTCTATCCACTGAGCCAAACCGGTTTCGGCAAAATTGGTACCGCCAAGGGACGCGGGACAAATTGCTGGAAATCGGGACTGTCCCGCCACAAGCGGGACGTCTGGTCACCTTACTCTAAGGCCCCCCACCTCACCACCAACCCGATCCCTTCTGCCTCCTACAACGCTGTCTAACATCCTGGCCCCATCGCCACCGTTTCTTCCTCTCCGGGACTTACGGGGACAGCTGGCCACGCAGACGCCCCCGTACTGGTACTTGGTGTGAGGGTTGGGCTCCAGCTGGAAGGTCAGCTTGTTGTAGACGAGAGGCTGCGGACACTGCCGCACGCAGGCTCCGCTGTCGTTGAAGAGCCGGCAGGCCTGGGCACACAGGAGACCCCCAACACTCACAGGCTGCAGCGGGTACCCCTCCTGCCCCCCACAACGAGGCCCACGCCGGGACCCAGGTCCACGGTGCAAACGGCACGTACAAAGCAGTCGGTGTCCTGAGGGCCAGAGCAGCCGCCGGCACACTCGTCGTGGCAGCACTGGTTGGGGTCGGGGCCAAAGCAGTGGCCGTTACACTGGGGCGCACAGATGGTCTTGGTCACTACGGGAGGAGAGGGGGGAGCTCGGCCCTGCGCTCGCTCGGAGGCCCCCGCTCACCCGCTGGCCCTCCAGGCTCATCCCTGCCCACCACGGTGGCCCAGGCGGGGAGGGCGGGGACAGGAAGGGGAACGAATGTCGGGGTTTTAGAGGGGAGTCAACGCACGCGTCTGGCAGTCTTTGGGTCCGGGACCCCAGCATCGGCCCTTGCAGACCTCGTGGCACGGCTCACCTAGTCGGGAAGGAAGGCCACACGGGGAGACCGTCAAGAACGAGGGAAAGACTTGCTAGAATCACCAGGGGATGACGTCAGCCACTGGCCGGGGAGCGAGGCCCGGGAGCAGGAGCCAGGCCCCTGCAGGGCAGGGTGGGGCTCAGGGAACCTGTCCACAGGGGTGGAGCCACGCCCGCCCACCCGCCCGCCACCCACAGGGCAGCCGGGGAGGGTCTGGGCCAATGCCAAGCCCGCACTTGGTTCCTTCTTGGCAAACCGAACCCAGGAGGGCTGTGCGCGGGCGGGCGGGCGGGCAGTGGACGGCTGCGGTCGGGGTGGCGGGCTCTGGGGAGAGGGGAGGCTGTTGCTGTGGAGAGTGGAGTGGATGGAGCCCACCGGGTGCGGGGTCTCTGGCCCCTTCTCTGGGCACGCGGCTCTGCGGTCTGGAGCCCAGGGGCCCACCCGCTCCCTCCCAGCAGGCTCCTGGGGGCAGGGCCTGAGGGGTTTGCTCAATGGAGGGGAGGGTTCAGACTAGAAATACGATGACGATGGGAAAGGAGTCGCTCTGGCTTAGGGGGGACCGGGGAGCAGTCTCGGCCTGGGCCACTCACAGCTCCTGCCATTGTCCTTCACCACGATCTCGGCATCTCGGTCCCTCACGATGTCCCTCCAGTCAATGGTGTCCATGTGGCAGAGTTTGTCGTTCTTCTCGATGTACACGCCCCCGGACAGAATCTCTGAGAGAGCGCGGTGACGGGGTGAGGGGCTGGCCCCCTTCCCCAGCCTCCCCCTGCCCAAACGCCCCCACCCCCCGTCTCAGGGGCAGGGGAAAGGGGGCGCCCCGGATGTGTCCAACTAAACCCGAAAATGCAGAGGAGGAGGAGGGGGAGGCGGGGCCGGCTGAGAGAAACTCCCGCCTCCTCAGACACCTGTTCAGATCCGGTTTAGCCAGTGGGGGAGGGGGAGGAAAAGGAGTGAGGATTCCTGACTCCACACCCCACCCCCTCCCCGGCCCTCCCTGTGTGTTTTTCAGGCCCTACCTGTGTGTTTTTCAACTGGCGGGACGGGGAGAAGTAGGAGGCGGCCAGGTGGTATTTAACCCCTGTGTTCCTCCAGCTTGTGGGGAACTGTGATGGGACGGGGTGTGGGTGGGGGACATTCTCATTCCGGGGGAGGAGGCATGGCGGGGCACAGACCCAGCTCAGTCCCAGCCCCGAGGGGACAGAAGGACCCTCCCCCTAAAGGGCTGGTGGCCTCCCCCTAAAGGACCCCCTGGCAGAGGCAGCCGGCTCCCTCTGGGGCCCTAAAGGGCTGGTGGCCTCTCCGAGGTCAGAGCGGGTGGCACCTGGGAAGGTGCCCTGAAGAGCGAGCAGTCCCGGGCTGTCCCCACGGGGCACCTGCGGGCGGGCAGGCCGAGGGGCTGGGCAGGGACCCCCGAGCGGACCTGTGAGCTGGGTGAGGCCGAGCTGGCGCAGCGCGTGGCTGGAGTTGGTGTTGTAGTTGAGCATGACGAAGATGGCGAACTTGCCGTCGTACACCTGGGTGCCCCGCACCACGCGGAGGTTGGGCAGCGGCAGCGTGGAGAACTCGTTCATGGCCACGAGGACGTAGCCGGTCACCTCCCGGATCCACTGCGATGGGGCCGGGGGGGGGGGGTCGGTGAGAGGGGAGCCGGGAAGACGGGGCAGGCGTCTCAGCCCCGGCCCCTCCGGGAGGCAGTGGGCAGCCCAGAGTTCCTCACGCCAGGGGGGTCCTCGCTGGTCCCGCACCCACTTCCCCAGGTGCCTCTCCGTGCTCAGGTGCTTCTCCACGCCGGCCCCCCTCTAGACCGCCACCTGCCCCTGCCCCCGGCCAGCCCGGTGTGTCCCTGGTGACAGAGACCACGCCACAGGCCGCAGCGCCCACTGTCCCCCTAAACACTCCAGCGTGGATCTTGGGGGCTCTCGGGTCTGAGAGAGGCTCCCCTCCAGCAGAGGGGACCCTGAGGGAGGGAGATGTCGGGGGAGGGGGGGGCGGGCTGAGGGAGGCGGGCGCTCTGACCTGCAGGAAGGAGAGGTCGGCGTTGTGCCCCGTGAGCACGATCTCCAGGTTCCCCATCACCACCTCGCACCTCTCGTACTGCTTGTGCAGCGTCTGGTACTGGTTCTCCGCGTCGCCCGTCACGCTCAGGCCGTTCAAGGTGCCGGGACACACTGTTCAACGCGGAGGAGGCGGGAGTGGCCGGGGGCTGGACACCCGTCCTCAGCCCCGGCCCCCGGGCCCGGCCCCCCTCATGGGTGCCCTTTTCCGGGGGTGTTCACCCTCACCCCCTCAGAGAGACGCCTTGTGTCGGTCTGAGAGCCCAACCTTCTTTTCTCAGAACCCCCCCACACCGCCCCCCGGAACAGGCGGGTGAAAGGTTCCTGTTCCCACCAGGCCTCCTCTGGGCCTCGCCCGGCTCCTATGGGGTTAATCACGGAGGATGTATGGCTTTTCCAAACCCTCCCTGGACAGAAGTCAGAGAAGGACACAACTTGGTCACCCTCCTCCTCTGCCCTCCCCCCTCCCACCAGGGCACTCACTGCTCTACCCCCGGCCCGCCGGCCTCTGAGTCCGGGAATAAATGTCTCTTTGGGGCTAGCACACAGCCCCCATTGTGTCTGCCCAGGGTGGGATGGGGGCAGTGCCTGGGGCCACGGCCCAGCCCACAATGGGGCGATTCTGCATCGGAGGAGGGGGCTGCCCCACCCTGTCCCCAGACACCCTGGCCTCGGCGGCACCCCCTCCACCCTCGTCTTGGGCTCCGACAAGTGATCTCACTAGAGGGGGGGGGGAGCGCTGGGGCTGGTGGAGGGGTCAATGTGAGCTTTGTCTTTAAAGCTGCAAGATAAGGGGCTGGCTGCCTAGCCCGCACCCCACTTCCTAAACTCTGATTTCCCTTCTCACTCCCTTCTCCTATCCCAACACGCTCCAGCCCCCTCGGCCCCACACTCTCCAGCCTAGAGCGTTTTTCAGCAAATGCAGAGAGGCCTGGAGGCAAACGGCAGCAGACGTGTGTGTGTGTGTGTGTGTGTGTGTGTGTCCGTGCTAAACCAGTTTTATTGTCAGAAGATTCATGAAAAAGCCTTCCAACATGGCAGCCGTCTCAAACGTGAGGCAGAGCCTAGACTCGAGGTCCATGGGGCCTGTCGGCCTCGCAGGACCTAGAAGCTAGAGGAAACCTTGACCCTGAAGCCCTTACTCCCATCTCCCTCCTCTGGCTTTCCTCTGGCTCCGGAAAGACTGGAGGGGTGGGGGGTGGGCACCACCTGTTCCAACCACCCTTCCCTGAGGCAGCGGCCGCGGCAGCTTCAGAGGGAGGCGGGCGTGGCAGTGGAGGGGGGTGGGAAGTTGGTGAGGCCCCAACTCCTTCTCCTAGGGACACCCCTGCTCTGACCACTAGACCTCTGAGGGCACCATTCCCTGTAACTCCCCACAAAGGGAAGAAACAGACAGGCAGTGCCCAGAAGAGCCCGGGAACCCCAGGAGGGCCCGTGGGCTGAAAAGAAATAGAGTGGGGCCGAAGCCGGTTCGGCTCAGTGGACAGAGCATCGGCCTGTGGACTGAAAGGTCCCAGGTTCGATTCCGGTCAAGGGCATGTACCTTGGTTGCGGGCACATCCCCAGCAGGGGGTGTGCAAGAGGCAGCTGGTTGATGTTTCTCTCTCATCAACGTTTCTAGCTCTCTATCTCTCTCCTTCCTCTCTGTAAAATATCAATAAAATATATATATATTAAAAAAAAAAAGAAATAGAGTAGGAAGGTTAGTCATTTCTGAAACAGCCCCACCCCACCCCAACCCCCTTCCCGGCAGGACACCCCCTTTTTCAAGTCAAGGCACCAACCCTTCTCTCCAGAGAAGGGAGGAGCCGAGATTACTGCACCGGGAAGTGGTGAGTGTGAGTGTGTCCACGTGCGTGCACGCGCACGACACACGCAGAGGGACGTGCACCCAGCTCCCCTCTGGCCCAGGCGTCGGTCCTGGTTCTGGCCTTGGGCTTCTCTGCTGGGAGGCGTTCGTCTCAGGCGGCTCCCTCCATCCCACTGCCCGCCGCGCGGCCGGGAGTCTGTGTGCCTGGGAGGCCCGCCCGCCACCCCAGGATAAAGTCCACCCAGGAGCAAAGGGCCGGGCGGCGGGCGGGAAGAGTACGAACACCTCGGAGGAGGCCCAGGGAGCGTGGGGGAGGGGAAGTACAGAAACCCATTCAGGGCTCGGCGGCCAGGGGCCACAGAAGGGGCACTGTCACAGGCCCGCCTTGGGTGGAAAGCCCCGGGGTAGGTCGCAGCGAGAACCTCCGCCCCTCCTCAATCGGAGGCCTCCTCCCCAGCGGCCCCCGCCCCCAGCCCCGCCAGGACAAAGGGGCCATAGAGGGGCTGAGACAGGGCCGGATGCCCAGAGACGGCCGGGTCCAGATAAGGGGCAAAAACACCCGCCATGCCGGCCCCCGGCTCCCTCGGGGAAGGTGGCCAGGCTCTCCGGCTCCTGGGTTCCTGGTGGAAGGCTGCGAGGACCTGGCGGGGACAGTGACCGCCACTGTACTCGGTCCCCAGGCCCCCCACCCCCCCAACCCCCACCACCAGCTGGGAGTGTTCCCATCTCAAGATCCCAGGGTCTAAATTTAGGCCCAGCAACTGTGGGAGAAGCACAGGTGTTTCCTCCCACTCCCACTCGGGGGTAAGGGGCCCTGGATGTGTCAAACCCCAAGCTGAGACCCAGGGGGAGGGGAGGGGAGGTCAACAGGCCAGCAACACCGACACCCCTCGGCTTCCACGGTCCCAGGGATACCAGAGGCGTGGGCTCAGAGGGCATGGGAGTGGGAGGAGGAACAGAAGAGCAACCTGACCCCTCAGACTCCTAGAGACAGAGACAATAAACAGAATGGGGGTAAGGGAGAAGCCGAGTGGAGGAAGGTCCCCCCCAGGACATGAGGCTCTGAAGATGGCGGGGAGGGGGATGGGGTGGGGGACACCTCAATAGTCCTCCGGTTGGGGGGAGAAAAGACAAGCAGGGATAAAATACAGCCCAGCAGTCCCTGACCCTCCAGCTCCCCGTTCGGGGCCTTGTCCGTAATAGATGCTCAATAAACGGTAATGGGTTTGATCCGGGTCTTGACGGAGAGGGGCTGGGGGCGAAGGGGGGACCAGCCGGCTCTGTGGTTCCAGGGGAAGAAGCGGGCCCACCTCCGCAGGGCCGCTCCCCTGGTGTCACCTGGACTTGGCTCCGGGGCCAACCTCAGCCCTCCCGGGGCAGGCTGCCTCGCGGAAGAGGAGGTGCCACTCTTGTTTTCCCAGCCCGGGAGATCAACAACCCCCTCCAACCCTCCCACAGCTCCGCCCTGTCGGCAAAACAACAGAATTGGGAGGTGGATAGAAACCTGGGGCCGGGGGCCGGGGGCCGGGGCGCAAACAGGCCCCCCCTTTCTCCAAAACCTCCACCTCGAACCACCTCCACCTCGAACCACCAGAGTGAACTGTAAACAGAACTCAGCCCCCCTCCCCTCCCCGCGGGCCCCCCGGAGCGGGCGCCGGGTCCACACCAGCCCTGTGGTAAGGAACGAATGAAGGGGCCCCTGGGGAGGGGGTGCTGGCGCCCCCCACCCCCCAGGGCCACCCTGAGCACCCGAGCCTGGCGGTCCGCTCCCCACCCTCGCGGCCCCAGGACCCCGCGCCCCGGGTCCGGGCCCGGGTCCGAGCCGGCGGACGCTCCCGCTGGCTTACCTGCCTGCGAGCTGCCCACGTCGGAGCCCCGGGCCAGGCTGAGGAGGAAGCCCAGCACCTGCAGGGCCCGGCCCGCCCGCATGCCGCCGCGCCGACCGGAGCGCCGGGCCCGGGCTAAGGCATCGGACCGGCACCTGAGCTCCGCGGCCGGCGCGCCGGGGGGAGAGGCGAGTGCGGCCGGAGCCGGAGCCGGAGCCCGGGCGGGCGGGCGGGACGGCGGGAGGGGTGTGTCCGCGGGGGAGGCGCCGGGGGGGTGAGTCACGGCCGCGCCCCCGCGGGCGCGAGGCTGGAGCCGGGGCGCCCTGGGCCGGCGGGCCGAGGGGGGTCTCGCCCCCACGTGCTCCCCGGGAGCTGGGCTCCAGCGGGGGGGGGGGGGAGGCTCAGGACTCCAAGCACCCCCAAAAGCCCGCTGATGAGGGGCCAGGGAGGGAGGGGGTGGGGAGCGCGCCGAGCCCGCCCCCGGCGCTGGCCGCGCCCACTAACCAAATCGCTCAACTCCCCCAGCCGGTTGGGTCACTTGGGGGTTCTCTTCCCCGAAACGTGCACGTTTCCCTCGGTGTTGGGGGGCGGGGAGGGGAGGGCGCCGAGGGGGGGTGCTTCCTCGTGCTCAGGTCACCCCCGTCTCCTCGGAAGCCCCCCGAAACCCCATCCTTCCTCCTCCCCGCGGAGGAACCCGAGCCCCAACCAAGGCCGCGTGAAATCGCACTGTCTCCGGCCGCTTCCTCCGCCAGCCCCGGCGCCGCCGGCCGCCTCTCCGGGGACCGGGGCGGGGGCGGGGCGCCGGCGGCCTGGGAACGGCCCGCGCGGCCGCCCGCCCGGGGGGCCGCACCTGTCGCCGCCCCTCTGCTGCCCCCCTCGGCCGCCGGGGAGCGCAGCTGCCGCGGCCGCGCCGTCGGCGCCGGAGCCCGGCCCCGCGGGAGGGGCGCCCGGGCCGGCCCCGCAGGTGCGCACACCGTCCGCGCCGCCGAGCCGGGCTGGCCGGGCAGGCGGAGGGGCCCCGGACGCGGGTCCGCGGATGGCCCGGACCGGCACCTCGGGCACCAGCCGCCCCGCACGCTGGCCGGGGCGGTCGGGGGGTGCACCGGTCGGCCCCGGTGCCAGCCCGCTGCAGGGACGCCCCTCAGTGGGTGTTCCGGATCGCGCCCAGGGAACCCAATTCTCTCCAGTGTCAAGCCTGAAGACCTCAGGAACAGTTGGCTGGTGTTGCTCAGTGGATAGAGGAGCATCGGCCTGCGGACAGAAAGGTCCCAGGTTCGATTCCGGTCAAGCCGCAGGGGTGGGCAAACTTTTTGACTCGAGGGCCACAATGGGTTCTTTTTAAAATACATATATATATATATTTTATTGATATTTTACAGAGAGGAAGGGAGAGAGATAGAGAGCTAGAAACGTCAATGAGAGAGAAACATCGACCAGCTGCCTCTTGCACACCCCCTACCGGGGATGTGCCCGCAACCAATGTACATGCCCTTGACCAGAATCGAACCTGGGACCCCTCAGTCCGCAGACGGACACTCTATCCACTGAGCCAAACCGGTTTCGGCCACAATGGGTTCTTAACCTGGACCGGAGGGCAGGAACCAAAGCAACCTGACCATGCTGGCACTCTCATCTCTGGCTGCTGGTGAAGGCGCGGAGGGGAGAGCAAGAGAACCCTCCGCTCTTTCGGCTCCGCGGGCCGGATAGAACAGCCGAAGGGGCCGTAGTTTGCCCACGGCTGGGTCGTGCCCTGTTGCGGGATCCATCCCCAGTGGTGGGCGTGCAGGAGGCATCTGCTCAGTGGTTCTCTCTCATCATAGATGATTCTCTCCATTCCTCTCTGAAATCAATAAAAATATATTAAAAATAAAAAAAATAATGCCTTAACCGGTTTGGCTCAGTGGATAGAGCATCGGCCTGCGGACTCAAGGGTCCCAGGTTGGATTCTGGCCAAGGGCATGTGCCTCGGTTGCGGGCACATCCCCAGTAGGAGGTGTGCAGGAGGCAGCTGATCAATGTTTTCCTCTCATTGATATTTCTAACTCTCTATCCCCTCCCTTCCTTTCTGTAAAAAAAAAAAATCAATAAAATATATTTTTAAAAATAACAGTTGAGCCTTAGTGAAGAAAAGTATCGCCAGTAGCTAAAATTGTTAAAAACTTCCTGGGTCTTACAGGGGCCAGTTCTCTGCTGAAGGCTTGCTTACCTTTGTTCTAGGGCGTTGGCCTGGTCCTGACTACCTCCATAACAATCCTAACCGGGCAATAACAACACCAGTGAAACATTAACATATACAAGCACAAACCACGGGTTCCTACAACTTCGAGAACGTTCCACTTAGCATAAAAATGGTGTGTGCCAGCCAGACATCTGTCTGCATTGTGTGGAACTGCAAAGGTGTGACTTCTCCAAGGTCAGCCACTTGGTGACTGAGGGTGGGTGAGGAGGACAGGCTCGGTTTTTGTCTAGGATTTCTTTTCTTTTTCTTTCTAATATATATTTCTTTATTGGTTTCAGAGAGGAAGGGAGAGATAGAAACATCAATGATAAAAGAGAATCATTGATTGGCTGCCTGCTGCTCGCCCCCTACTAGGGATTGAGCCCAAAACCAGGCATGTGTCCTTGGCCAGAATCAAACCTGAGACCCTTCAGCCCACAGGCCGACGCTCTATCCACTGAGCCAAACCGGCCGGGGCTAGGGTTTCTTTATGTCACACTGAGACCGGAGCTTCCTCTGCTAGAATCAAATCTCCATCAGATAGGTGAACTAAATACCAGGGCAGGGAGCCACCCACCTCAACCTGGTGGCCAAGGCCCTGACTCTGAAGGAGGAAACCCCTTTCAGTTTTTTGTGTATAAGACAGTTGGCTCAGTGGTAGAGCGTCGGTCTGCGGACTGAAAGGTCCGGGGTTCGATTCCGGTCAAGGGCATGTACCTTGGTTGCGGGCACATCCCTGGTAGGGGGTGTGCAAGAGGCAGCTGGTCGATGTTTCTCTCTCATTGATGTTTCTAGCTCTCTATCTCTCTCCCTTCCTCTCTGTAAAATATCAATAAAATATATATTTTTTAAAAAGACAGTTGTATCTATTTATTAAGGTTGCTGCTCATATTTAATGAGGAAAGGCAGGTAGAGCTCTTAATTACTGTGTTACGCTGGGCCTTTGGAAGCATTCAGTGAATGCTTGCTGAATGTATTCCTACTGTCGCCAACCTCTCCCTTCTCCCCTCCCAACTACATCCACGGTGTCTGCTGGTATCCATTCTTCAACACAGAGAGAAACATCCAGCTAAGAGCACCAGGGATATAATCCTGGATAAAGCTGACAAGTAAGGGGACATCTCAGTTGGGTGATACCTTGACTAAATAAATAAAGGGAATCTTTGTTTTTTTAAAAATATATTTTATTGATTTTTTTACAGAGAGGAAGGGAGAGGGATAGAGAGTTAGAAACATTGATCAGCTACCTCCTGCACACTCCCTACTGGGTAATGTGCCCACAGCCAAGGTAGATGCCCTTGACTGGAATCGAACCTGGGACCCTTCAGTCTGCAGACCGACGCTCTAGCCACTGAGCCAAACTGTTTAGGGCAAGGGAGCCTTTGTTTACAAAAGCTCTCTGCACTTATCCAGCAGCCTTTACTTTTTTTTTTTTAATTTTATTTGAATTTTATTTTTTAAATTAAGGTATTATATATATATACATATCTTACCATTGTCCCCCCACTCCTATACATGCTCTCCCTCCCCAGAGTTTTGAGTCCATTAGTTATGCTTATATGCTCTTTTTTAAATATATTTTTATTCATTTCAGAGAGGAAGGGAGAGGGAGAGAGAGATAGAAATATCAGTCATGTGAGAGAGTCATTGATCAGCTGCCTCCTGCATGCCCCACACTGGGGATCAAGCCCACAACCAGGCATGTGCCCTGACCAGGAATCCAACCGTGACCTCCTGGTTCATAGACCGATCAATGCTCCACCACTGAGCCTCGCCAGCTAGGCTACTTTCCTTACTCTTTTTATTATTATTATTATTATTATTAGTAGTAGTAGTAGTATTAAATTGGTTTCAGAGCAGGAGAGAGAGAAAGAAACATCAATGATGAGAGAGTACCATTGATCAGCTGCCTCCTGCACACCCACAGTGGGGAATCTAGCCTGCAACAGGGGCATGTGCCCTGACTGGAAATCGAACCGTGACCTCCTGGTTCCTAGGTAACCACTGAGCCACACCGATCGGGCCTTACTCTTTTAAAAAAAAAAAAATGTTTTATTGATTTTCCACAGAGAAGAAGGGAGAGAGATAGAGAGCTAGAAACGTCGATGAGAGAGAAACATCGACCAGCTGCCTCCTGCAGACCGCCCCCCCCCCCCCCCCCGGATGTGCCCGCAACCAATGTACATGTCCCTGATCGGAATCGAACCTGGGACCTTTCAGTCCGCAGACCAACACTCTATCCACTGAGTCAAACCGGGTTCCGCTTGGGCCTTACTCTTAATTGGCCTTACTCTTAATGACTTTGGTTCTAATTTTACTGTGAAAATTAAAAGTAACCAGAAGAAAACATCCTCTCTTTCTACCACCAGCCTGGCCAATTTTCCTGCATCTTGACTTCCATCTTGTTACAATGAATGGTTCTTGCTGCTATTTAAGCCAACTCCCACTCCCCATTCCCACCGCTCACCCCACCCTCAGTTCTACACCTCAGCCCTTTCCCTGCCTTTCTCCTGTACTGTTCTCCTATGTTATCCCTTCTCATATGTTAGCCATGTTTCTCTGTGCTGGATCATTCCATTAGCATACAAATGGGCTGTAAAATATGCCATTAAGAAATACAATGGGGGGGGGGCAATGGTAAGATATGTACACATATAATACCTTAATAAAAAAAAATTGGGGAAAATTTGGGGAAAAAAAAGAAATACAATAAAACAAGTAAACTTTCTTTGACCCCATGGGCTTCTAGTCCTGTGCTCCTAACTGCTGCAAGATATTCTATCCTGTGGATTCCTACTCTGATTGCCTCTAGTTTCTGGCTACCGCATGGATGTTGCAAGAGCAATAAAATACCCGTGTACATGTCTCCTTCGGTTCTGAGGTAACTTCTTGTGCATGTTGAGCTACACACTCTGGAATGTCACACCATCATCGGTGTGGTTTTTGTATCCCAACTTCTTCACCAATACTTGACATTATTCAAGTTTCTTTTTTTTTTCTCATTTGCTGTGAATTAAAAATATTTCAATGCATTCTCTTTTCCATTCCTTTTTTTAGGTTATTATCTGAAACTACAGAATTTTTTAGAGAAAGAAAGAGAGAAACAGAAACATAGATAAGTTGTTCCACTTAATTATGCATTCATTGGCAAGTTCTTTTTTTTTTTTTAAATATATTGTTTATTGATTTCAAAGAGGAAGGGAAAGGGAGAGAGAGAGTGAGAAACATCAATGATGAGAATCACTGATTGGTTGTCTCCTGCATGCCGCCCCCCCCCCCACACACACACACACACACTGGGGATTGAACTCACAACCTGGGAATGTGCCCTTGACCAGAATCAAACCCGGAACCCTTCAGTCTGCAGGACAATGCTCTATCCACTGAGCAAACCGGCTAGGACAATTGGTAGGTTCCGTATGTGCCTGATTGAGGATCAAACCAGCAACACTGGCACATGGGGATGATGTTCTAACCAACTGAGCTACCCAGCCAGGGCAAATTTTTTCTTTACCCATTTTGCTGCTTATATTTTCCCAGAAATCTATTTATTTCATGTAGGTTTATAAATTCATTAGTGTATTGTTATTAATAAATACTGTTATTTTATTTATTTTAATTTAAAAATATTTTTATTGTTGTTTTTTTAAAAAATATATGTTTTATTGAGTTTTTACAGAGAGGAAGGGAGAGAGATAGAGAGTTAGAAACATCGATGAGAGAGAATCATCAATCAGCTGCCTCCTGCACACTCCCTACTGGGGATGTGCCCACAACCAAGGTACGTGCCCCTGATGGGAATTGAACCCTGGACCCTTCAGTCCGCAGGCCGACGCTCCATCCACTGAGCCAAACCGGTTTTGACTAAAAAATATTTTTGATGTCAGAGAGGAAGAGAAAGGGAGAGGGAGAGAGAGATAGAAACATCATAGCTACTGCTATTTTTTTTTTTTTTAAACCTGTTGTATCCCTGGCTGATGTGGTTCAGTTTGTTGAGTGTCGTCCTAGACACCAAAAGTTTGCCGGTTCAATTCCCAACCAGGGCACATTACCATGTTGCAGGTAGAGTCCCTGGTTGGGGTGTTTATTGGGGGGGAGGGGGGGGCAACCAACCAATGTTTCTCACATCGATGTTTTTCTGTCTCTCCCTCTTCTTCCCTCTCTCTCTAAAGTCATTAAAAACATATTTTTAAAAATCTGTTTTGTCTGTGTCCCATTTTCTTTCTGTATTTTGTCTATTTGTATGTTTTTGTTGTGTTTTGTCTTTCTCACTCTAGCTAATTCTTTTTTCTTCTTCTCTAGTTCATTGAGTATATCATTCCTTTTATTCTTCTTTCTTCTCCACTTATCTAATAGATTTGGCCTGTTAACTATTTCCTTCAAGAGCTTCTCAATTGCAACTTACTGATACTGTTTGCCTGCAGGATGCGTCAGTTTCTGAGAGGGTGTGTTAAGACCTTCAGTTCTAAACTTTGATTCATTTTTAAAACTTCATTAATCCTCACCTGAGGATATGTTTTTTAAACTATATTTTATTGATTTCTTACAGAGAGGAAGAGAGGGATAGAGAGTTAGAAACATTAATGAGAGAGAATCATCGATCAGCTGCCTCTTGCACATCCCCACTGGGGATGTGCCCGCAACCAAGGTACATGCCCTTGACTGAAATCGAACCTGGGACCCTTTAGTCTGCAAGCTGACACTCTATCCACTGAGCCAAACCGGTTTCGGCTCACCTGAGGATATTTTTTCCATTGATTTTTAGAGAATGGAAGAGAGGGAGTGTGGGAGGGAGAGAGATAGAAAAAGAGAGAGAAACATCTATATGAGAGAGACACAGTGATTGGTTGCCTCCTGCACACACCCTAACTGAGGCCACCAGGAATCAAACCTGCAGCCCAGGTAGGTGCTCTTGACTGGGAATCAAACCTATGACTCTTTGGTGCATGGGCCAAAACTCTAACCACTAGACAGCTCTGGTAAGTACAGTCATTTTTGGTAAATGTTCACATGTACTAGAAAAAGTGTATTGCCCAGCTAGTGTGGTTCAGGGGTTGAGTGTCAACCTATGACCAAGGAGATCACAGTTCGATTCCTGGTCTGGGCATAGGCTAAGGTTGTGGGCTCGATCTCCAGTAGATGGCTTGCAGGAGGCAGCTGATCAATGATTCTCTCCCATCAATGTTTCTATCTCTCTCTCCCTTCATCCCTGAAATCAATAAAAATATGTTTTTTAGCCCTAACCAATTTGGCTCAGTGGATGGAGTGTTGGCGTGTGGACTCAGGGGTCCCAAGTTTGATTCTGGTCAAGGGCATGTACCTTGGTTGTGGGCACATATCCAGGAGGGGGTGTGCAAGAGGCAGCTGGTCGATGTTTCTAACTCTCTATCTCTCTCCCTTCCTCTCTGTAAAAAATCAATAAAATATATTTGCCCTAACCGTTTTGGCTCAATGGATAGAGCTTCAGCCTGCAGACTGAAAGGTCCCAGGTTCGATTCCAGCCAAGGGCATGTACCTTGGTTGCCAGCTCATCCCCAGTAGAAGGCATGCAGGAGGCAGCTAATCGATGTTTCTCTCTATTTCTCACCCTTCCTCTCTGTAAAAAATCAATAAAAAATATATATATTTTAAAGTGTATGGTCATCTGTTTGTTAGATGGAGAATTCTCCATATAGAATATACTAAGCTTATTAATTATATTATTTGGATCTTCCATAGCTCATTATTTGAATTCTTGATGCATGTCTTTCTAAGAGAGCTATGTAAATATCCCCAGTTCCAAGTAGATTTGTTTCTTTCCTACGTTTGTTGATTGTTGCTTTATAGCTGTAGAATGGGGAGAATAATTGTACTTGATCACAGGGTTGTAATGAAGAGTATGAGATAATCCGTATAAAGCCTAGAGCATACCTGGCACATGCCTATATTGCCAAGCACCTCTATGATGGTTATATTTTTTTTTCTCTCTCTTTTTTAAAATTTCACAGAGAAGAAGGGGGGGAGAGAGAGAGAGAGATCAATGATGAGAATCACCGATTAGCTGCCTCCTGCTCGCTACTGCTGGGGATTAAGCCTGCAACCAGGCCATGTGCCCTGACCAGGAATCGAACTGTGACCTCCTGGTTCACAGGTGGACGCTCAACCACTGCGTCACACAGGCCAGGATCTCTTGTTGATTATTATGGAGCACTCTCTCCTTTGGCCCCTAATTTTTTTTTTTGCCTTGAATCTTATCACATATTAAAATCCCAATTTATTTTGGTTTGTTTTGCCTGGTTCAGCTTTCCCCTTCATCACAGATGGAGTTTCTGGGGAAGCTAATTCCAAAGGTAGATTAGAGGGATCAGCGCCTGTAGGAACGGAAGGAAGCAGGATTGGACAGAAGACGTTGGTCTGCTGAGCAGTCATTGTGTCCCTGCTCATTCTGAAGGGAATTCTGAAAAAAAGGAAGAAAGGGGAAAAGGTTTGCTGATATCCCACTCTCGCCGGGCCACCATGGCTCAGTGCTTGAGCACCAACCTATGAACCAGGAGGTGACCACATAGTTGCAGGCTTAACCCCCAGTAGGGGGCGGGCAGGAGGCGGCCCATCAGTGCTTCTCATCATTGATGCTTCTATCTCCCTCTCCCTGGCCTTTCCTCTCTGAAGTCAATAAAAACATATTTTTTTAAAAATCCTGCTCTCTGATGAGTATTTTACCAAGGCATCTGATGTACTTATTCTTCCTGCTCAACCAGTCCAATTATCAATATAGAATGTTTTTTAAATATATATATATATATATATATATATATATATATATATTATTGATTTTTAACAGAGAGGAAGAGAGAGGGATAGAGAGTTAGAAACATCGATGAGAGAGAATCATCGATCAGCTGCCTCTTGCACACCCCCCACTGGGAATGTGCCCGCAACCAAGGTACATGCCCTTGACCGGAATCAAACCCGGGACTTTTCAGTCCGCAGATCGACGCTCTATCCTCTGAGCCAAACCGGTTTTGGCTGTTTGTTTTTTCAAATGTTTTTTTACAGTGATGTTTTGAGAGAAGTCCAGTTACTCAGGTATTTCCAAGTTATTTTATGACAGAGGTCAAGAGAGTTCACATCGCCCTGGGGCAAGGCTGGACAGGGTAGTCCTTCCCAAACCAATGTGAACTGTTTCTGACCTCTGATACGGATGGAAAGAATGCATTTGCCAAATCAAAAGTTGCTTACCCTGCATCTGCTAATCTGCCAATGTGCACACGTGGCCTCGTAGCTGCGGCTAGGGGCAGTTTGTGGAGAATGCCGCCATTTACTGTCATCGACAGCATCTGTTGGGTTTTTGCAGGAACCAGATTGGTGGATTAAGTAAAGTTATGATGGGGACTCCTGCCTTTGCATTTCTTTTTTTTTTTTTTAATTTTTTTAATTTTTAAATATTTTATTGATACTTTACAGAGAGGAAGGGAGAGAGATAGAGAGCTAGAAACTTCGATGAGAGAGAAACATCGACCAGCTGCCTCTTGCACATCCCCCACCGGGGATGTGCCTGCAACCAAGGTACATGCCCTTGACCGGAATCGAACCCGGGACCTCTCAGTCCGCAGACCGACGCTCCACCACTGAGCCAAACCGGTTTTGGCCTTTTTCTTTTTCTTTTTTATATATCGAATGCTTTGTTGTTGTACTTATTCATGCATCTCTTGGTCGATTCCTGTATGTGCCCTGACTGGGGATGGAACCCCAAACCTTATCATATCAGGATGATGCTCTAACCAACTGCGCTTCTCGGCCAGGGAACATCCTATAATTATTACTAGAGGCCCATTGCACGAAGATTCGAGCAACAGGCCTTCCTTCCCCTGGCTACGGCCCAGGTTTTCCTCTGGCACCCGAGGTCCAGGCCTTCGCTCTGGCTGCCGCCTTCGTTCCAACTGGAATGTTCGCTCCGGCTGCGCCTTCAGTCTTCTCCACTCCGGCCAGAGCGCCGCTCCTGTAGCTCCCTCCCCCGCTCCCCCCACAGTCTCCCCCTCAGAGCAGGCATCCCACCCCACCGGCCACGCTGTGCCTGTGTATGCAAATTAACCCACCATCTCTGTTGGGCTAGTTTGCATACACACTTCTGATTGTCTGGGGCTTCACGGAGGTACGGTTAATTTGCATGTTTCTCTTTTATTCGTGTAGGTTGTTATTATACAGTCCACAGGCCTTCCATTACTTTTTATACCTAGCATGCCATGTGTTCACAGGGAATGGATTCCAGCAGCCCAGCTTCCTTTCCTTTGGTTCTCACAAAGTGTGCTTCTCTGGCTCCTCAGTTGAACCAAGAACTAGTACCTTTGGTTCCTGTCTTTTTCTAACCGTTTTACTTTATATATTTCAGGAAGCTATCTCAGCTAGCAAGAGGCTTACTATGCTCTGTACCAACATGAATTCTCTTGGAGGGAATTGCCAACAGTATGCTGGGTAACACTGTAGGCCTTTCTAGTGTTTTTGTTTGTTTTTAATATATTTTAGTGTGTGTGTGTGTGTGTGTGTGTGTGTGTGTGTGTTTAGAGAGAGGAAGGGAGAGAGAGAGTCAGAAATATTGATGAGAGAGGAATATCAATCAGCTGCCTCCTGCACACCCCCTAATGGGGATATGCCTGCAACCAAGGTACATGCCCTTGACCAGAATAGAACCTAGGACCTTGAGTCCACAGGCTGATGCTCTATCTACGGAGCCAAACTGGTTAGGGTGGCCCTTCTAGTTTGGCCATGATAACATTTGTGGGGCATTCCACAAATGGGTGATGGGAGGATAGGAAGGTGAGAGCTAATGGGTATGAGATTTCTTTTTCTTTATTTTTTAAATATATTTTATTGATTTTCTACAGAGAGGAAGGGAGAGGAATACAGAGCTAGAAATGTGAATGAGAGAGAAACATCGACCAGCTGCCTCCTGCACAACCCCTACCGGGGATGTGTCTGCAACCAAGGTACATGCCCTTGACCGGAATCGAACCAGGGACCCTTCAGTCCGCAGACCGACTCTCTATCCACTGAGCCAAACCGGTTTCGGCTGAGATTTCTTTTTGAGATGATGGAAATGTTGTAAAATTGGCCGTGGTTATTATTGCACATATCTGCAAATATATTAAAAGCCATAGGCCCTGGCCAGTGTTGCTCAGTGGATAGTGTGTCGGGCTGCAGACTGAAGGGTCCCGGGTTTGGTTCAGGTCAGGGGTACGTGCCTGGGTCGCAGGCTCGGTCAGTCATGCAGGAGGAGCCAATCATTGATTCCCTCTCATCATCGATGTTTCTCTCTCTCCCTTCCTCTTTGAAATCAATAACGATATATTTTTTAAAGCCATTGAACTCTACTTTAAAAAATATATTTTTTATTCTTCATAGGAACGACACACTTCATTTTTTAAAGGAACTATCCACTTTTTAAAATATATTTTTTATTGATTTCAGAGAGGAAGGGAGAGGGAGGGAGAGACAGAAACATCGATGATGAGAGAGAATCACTGATTGGCTGCCCCCCTCTGCCCACACACCTCACAGTGGGGAGGGAGCCCACCACCCGGCATGTGCCCTGACCAGGCATCGAACCGTCATCTCCTGGTTCATAGGTTGATGCTCATCCATGGAGCTATGCTGGTCGGGCAGGAACTATACACTTTTTTAATTTTTAAAAATTGATTTTCTAGAGAGAGAGAAGCGGTGGGGGTGGGGGTGGGGCAGATAGCACCAACAACCTAGTGCTCATTCCCTTGATGTCTACGATATCTCATTTCTTGTCGTTTCACATGTGCATGGCCATGTGCGTCTCGTCTTTCCCTCTCTTTTGGTCCTTTCGGCGTATTGCCACAGAAAGGAAACTCCAGTTGAAAGAAACTCTCTACCCTCTTCCTTTTTTGGCCTAAAGGCCGGGTATCAATTCCCCTCTCCTGGAGACAGTTTGGGCTCATCTTTCCAGAGACAGCACTAGAGAAATCTGTGCACAAGCCTGACTCCATTCATTTTGTCCCATATAATGACCTTCCCACCGTTTGCTACCCTTAGAAGCCAACTTTGTCTTGTCATTTCTCCACAGATTTATTTTCTCTGTTAAAGATGTTTATTATGAGCCAGAGTACTAAGCAACTACTTGAGTTATTCTTTGTTGAGTATCAACGTTCTCCCACGTGATGTGCCCTGCATGTGTTAATAAACTTGTTTTTCTCTTATTGATCTATCTTCCTGTTAAAGAGTCCCAGCTGAGCCCTGGCTGGTGCTGCTCAGTGATTAGAGCATTGGCCCACGCACCGAAAGGTTGTGAGTTTGATTCCCAGTCAAGGGCATGTACTTGAGTTGCAGGTTCCACCCCTGGCCCCAGGCGAGAGGTGTGCAGGAGGGGGCCGGTTGATGTCTCTTGCATCAATTTTTTTTCTCTCTCCCCCTCCCTCTTTCTACTTCCTTGCACTCTCTAAAAATCAATGGAGAAAAGTATCCTTAGATGATGATTAACAATGACAAAAAAAGAGCCCCAGCTGAGAATCCAAAACAGTGGAGATAAAGCTTTGCTTCCCATACAATGGAAAAAACCCAAATGTCCATCAACAGAAAAACAGATACACAAAATGTGATACATTCATACAATTGAACAGTATCTACCTCTGAAGAGAATGGAGGATTGATGAAATGCTATAACTTGGATAAATCTTAAAAACATTATGGTAAATGAAAGAAGCCAGTCAGAAGAGTCTGTATATTATGTAATTCCATCATTATGAAAGTCCAGAGAGGAAAGTAGATTAGTGGTCATCCTGACCCCTGTGGTTCAATGGTTAGAGCATTGGCCTGCACACCAAAGGTCAAAGGTTCGATTCCCAGTTCAGGGCACATACCTGGGTTGCAGGTTCCATCTGGGCCAGTGAGGGTGCATTCGGGAGGCAACCAATGAATTTGTCTCTGACACCGATGTTTCTCTCTCTCTGCCTCCTTCTCTCCCTTCTATTCTCTCTACAAATGGGAAAGCCCTACCCAGTTTGGCTCAGCAGATAGAGCATTGGCCTGCAACCAAAGGGTCCTGGGTTCGATTCCTGACAAGGGCACATACCTTGGTTGCAGGCTCCTCCCTGGCCCAGGCCTTGGTAGGGTCTCATGCAGGAGGCGACCAATCCTTGTGTTTCTCTCACAGCGATGTTTCTCTCTGACTTTCCCTCTCTCTTCCACGCTCCATAAAATCAATGGGAGAAAAATATCCTCAGTGAGAATTAAAAAAAAAATCCTTGGGTGAGGATTAACATACTAGAAAGTAGACTGGTGGTTGCGTAGGGCTGGGGAGAGGTGATGGGAGGGCAGGAGGGTGAGAGTTAATGGGGGTGGGGTTTCTTTCTGAGATGATGGAAATGTCCTAACATTGACCATGGTGATGATTGCACATATCTGCAAATATATCAAAAGCAATGACCTGCCGAAACCAGTTTGGCTCAGTGGATAGAGCGTCAACCTGTGGACTGAAGGGTCCCAGGTTCGATTCCAGTCAAGGGCATGTACCTTGGTTGCGGGCACATCCCCAGTAGGGGGTGTGCAAGAGGCAGCTGATCGATGATTCTCTCTCATCGATGTTTCTAATTCTCTATCCCTCTCTCTATCTCTCTGTAAAAAAAAACACAAAAACAATAAAATATATCTTTAAAAAAATATTGACCTATAATGGTTAATTCCATGGCATGCATATATATATATATATATATATATATATATATATCCCTAATATGCAAATAGACCAAACACTGGAACAACCGAACAACCAGTCGCTATGATGTGTGCTGACCACCAGGGGTGTGCACAGAACATGGTGGGTGTTGGCAGCAGGTGGCAGTGTGGAACATGGCGGCCGTTGGCTGTGGCGGGATGGTGGAGCAGGTGAGTGGAGGTGCCAGACCAAGGCAGGTGCCAGCTGCAGTCATCAGGGTGAGTCTCTGGTGGTTACTGAAAATTCTTTGCTCCTGAGCACGACGGTCACACCCGATGCTCACACCCGCTGCTGCCACCCTCCCTGGCCCCGCTGGCACCCATGGCCAGCACCCAGCATAGCCCTGATCACTCAGTGCCTTCTGCAGGCGTGAGCGGCAGCTGCTGGCCCCCACCGACCCCGAGGGCTTCTCCTCTGCCCCGGTGCCCACCACAGCCTCTCAGCCTCGCTGCCCACAGTTCCTTTCAACGTGCACGAATTCGTGCACTGGGCCCCTAGCATTCTAATAAAATCATTAGACTTTAAAGAGATTAAAAAAAAAAACCTTTGTTGAGACAAAAGGAATGCGTGACTCACACGGGACAAATTAGGTAATTGTCAGACTTCCTGACAGCAATGCTTTATGCAAGAAGAAAATGAAGTTGACGTATTTTAAGTAATCAGTTAAAGAACATGTGAGCCAAAGGAAATTAACCTTCAACTATAATGGACACAGACAAATGGTTATCAATCGGCAGGGTCTGAGGGAATATTGTTCCCATGAGCCCTTCCTAGGAAATGCACTTCAGGCAACCAAACTGCCCAGGGAGCCATCAGCACAGGGCTGTGGGTGAGCACTGTGTCCGTCCCTGGTGGAGCCGAGACTCAGTGAGGCTGAAAGAGAGCGCACACTGCGTAAGGGCCCTATGATCTGACAATGCAGATATTGTAGCATAAAAATGGGAGGAGCATGAGAATAGCACTTGCAAAAAAATTGAATTTAAAATGTATTCCAAAAAATATTTGTCCTAACCGGTTTGGCTCAGTGGATAGAGCGTCAGCCTGCAGACTAAAGGGTCCCGGGTTCAATTCTGGTCAAGGGCACATCCCCGGTAGGGGGTGTGCAAGAGGCAGCTGATCAATGTTTCTCTCTCATTGACATTTCTAGCTCTCTAGCTCTCTCCATTCCTCTCTGTAAAAATATCAATAAAATATATTTTTAAAAAAGAAACTTACATATGAAACCAACATATATATTAAAAAAAAAAAAAAAAAAGAACTAAAGATAAAACATACGGAGTTACTGCCCTGGGGCTTACCTGATTTGGAAAAGCCTTAAAAAAAAAGATTATGTTTTAAACTTCTGATTTTAGAAAGAGGGGAAGGAGAGAGAGAAACATCAATTTATTTTTCCATTTATTTATGTATTTGTTGGTTAATTCTTGTTTGTGCCCTGATCAAACTCACAACCTTGGTGTATCTGGAAGGCACTCCAACCAACTGAGCCACCTGGCGGAGGCTTGGGAAAGCTTTGAATTTGTATGTGTAGGAGACTCAATGAATTGCCTAGGGCTTTCTTTTTTTTTTTTTTTCCAGAGAGGAAGTGAAAGGGAGAGATATAGAAACATCAATGATGAGAGAGAAGCACTGATCAGCTGTCTCCTGCATGCCCCACACTGGGGATCAAGCCCACAACCCAGGCATGTGCCCTGACCGGGAATTGAACCATGACCTCCTGGCTCATAGGTTGACACTCAACCACTGAGCCACACGCATTGGTTGGGCAGCTGTTAAACATCTTATCCAATTAGGAAAGGTAACGGAAAACTTAAAATCTAATCTGATTTTACCCATGCCGACAGATACTAAGCTACACCCATCTGATCCAGGAAACGGGTATATTTACAAACCTGGAAATCAGGGTCCCGGCAGGAGCTACTGACTCCAGGATGGATGGGTCCTCACTGGGTGCTATTAACAACTCATGCTTCTCAAACGACAAGAGAGGGCTTCCTGGATACATCACTCTAGAGCAGTGGTTACCCACCTTTCTAATGCCGCGACTCTTTAATTAAGTTCCTCGTGTTGTGGTGACCCCCAACCATAAAATTATTTTCATTGCTACTTCATAACTGTAATTTTGCTACTGTTATGAATTGTAATGTAAGTATCTGTGTTTTCGGATGGTCTTAGGCTCTACAGCAGCGGTTCTCAACCTGTGGGTCGCCTAAGACCATCGGAAAACACAGATACTTACATTACAATTCATAACAGTAGCAAAATTAAGTTATGACATAGCAACGAAATAATTTTATGGTTGTGGGTCACCACACCATGAGGAACTGAATTAAAGGGTCGCGGCATTGGGAAGGCGGGGAACCACTGCTCTAGAGCGAAGCCAGCTGTACCATCGAGTGAGAACCAGGAACCGATCCCTATCGTAAACCCTGTCTGAGCTCATGCTGCTCTTCCAGGGGCAGGATGAGTGATGTTCACCAGGTCTGGTTATGCACTCCTGTCACCAGGAACCCAGAACCTGGAGCCTCAGGACTTTCCCGAGTCAGGCAGCCAGAGAGCTGCATTCTTCTCATTCAAACACAGACTCCATCCACATGCAGGAGCAGTTACACAGTATGACCCTCGTCCAAAAATGAGAAGTGAAAACAATCTCAGGAGGGAATTCTTAGATAGGGCAGAGTCTCAAGGTCTGGAAAGTTCTTACTTCATGCTATTTTGTTTAAAAAATATGTTTTGTTTTGTTTTTAAAGTCATTTTGTTTTTCTTTTTTAAATATATTTTATTGATTTTTTACAGAGAGGAAGAGAGAGGGATAGAGAGTTAGAAACATTGGTCAACTGCCTCCTACACCCCCCCACCCCCAACTGGGGATATGCCCACAACGAAGGTACATGCCCTTGACCGGAATAGAACCTGGGACCTTTCAGTCCGCAGGCAGACACTCTATCCACTGAGCCAAACTGGTTTCCACTAAAAAATATGTTTTCATTGATTTTAGAGAGATTGGAAGGGAGAGAGAGAGAGAGAGAGAGAGAGAGAGAGAGAGAGACATTGATTAGAGAGGAGCACCAATTGGCTACCTCCTGCATGTGCCCTACCAGGTAGGGATCAAGCCCATAACCAGAGCGTGTGACTTGAATTGAATCAGCAACCTCTGGGTGCGTGGGACTCAACCATCGAGCCACACTGGCCAGGGCTAAGTGCTGTTCTCACTAAATGTTAAAACGTAGCGCAGTGGCCTCTAAGGAGCACACTGGGGCCTGTCCACCCCTCCCCAGGCACCCTTCCCTCGCCCCTGTCTTTCTTCTAAGCGCTAAGGGACCTTCTTTTGCCGCTGCGACTTGTCTCCTATCCCGTTTCCTCTACAGCTCACTCCTCCTACTTCTGTGACTTTCTAACAAATGTTTTCTTTTTTTTAATTAAAAAAATATTTTTATTGATTTTTCACAGAGAGGAAGGGAGAAAGATAGAGAGCCAGAAACATCGATGAGAGAGACACATCGACCAGCTGTCTCCTGCACACCCCCCGCCGGGGATGTGGCAACCAATGTACATGCCCTTGACCGGAATTGAACCTGGGACCTTTCAGTCCTAAGACAACGCTCTGTCCACTGAGCCAGACCAGTTTTGGCTAACAAATGTTTTCTTACAGTCTGAGTCTTGGCTGTAAATTCTTTCTTAGCAAGAACTCAAGAACTGAGGTTGCTGGGTGAAGGCCTGGTCTGACTCCACTGGTCTAACACCTGCTGCTGTTTTTGCTGCCAACAAGGGCACCGCCGAGCTCAGGACTGGGCTGGACTCCTAAGGCCCGGGGCTCTGGACAACGCCTTCTCCTCTTCGGGGTTCAGTTTTCCCATCTGTGAAATGTGAACTGTGGATTGTAGTAGCTGACAAATCACCCCCCAGGATATATATACTGTTAGTCCTGGAACCTGGAAGTGTTTCCTACAGCGAAGAAGGGTCTTAGCAATGGTGATTAAAGTTCTTGAAATGGGAGGGGGATGGGTGGAGCACAGTAGGCAGCTGTAAACAGGATGAGCTTGACGGGAACCCAGCCTGGTAAGTGTAGTCAATTGCACAGAAGAAATCAACATGTAATTAACCAAGCAGTGAGTATAAACAGTGCCTGAGCTTCCCTTTGGGGAGACAGAGCTTTGCATGTGAATTCCCTCCCTCCTTTATTTTTTATTTTTATTTTTATATAAGAGAGAGAGATAGAGAGTTAGAAACATCGATGAGTGAGAATCATCGACCAGCTGCCTCCTGCACACCCCCCACTGGGGAATGTGCCCGCAACCAAGGTACATGCCCTTGACCAGAATTGAACCCGGGACCTTTCAGTCCCCAGGCTGATGCTCTATCCACTGAGCCAAACCAGTTTCGGCCTCCCTGCCTCCTTAAGCTGCTTCAAGTAAGTAAAACTACCTGAGACCACCATGTCTAATGGGACACCCTCAGCGTGAACCACTTGAGTGTGGTAATATTACCTCATGCGCTCTTCACAACACCATGAGGAGTTTACTGCCATTACTCACATTCTGCAGATTAGGACAGGAGTTAGGGAAAGGTTAAATACTATAACACAGACAGTACACTTAGGATTCAAATCCAGGAAGCCTGGACGGAAATCACTTTAGTTATTTGGCTGGTTTCCTGACCCAGAATGTATGGCTAGTGGACTCTGAGTGAGCTGTCAGAAATTGAGTTTTTCTACAAAATATTACTGAGAGACATTAAAGAAGACCTCAGTAAATGGAGAGATATTTATTTATGGAGGAAAAGATTTAATATTGTTAAGATGTCAAATTCTCTCTAAATTGATTTGTACATTCAGAGCAATCTCAATCAAAATCTTGGCAGACTTTTTTTTTTAGAAAGTGACAGAGGAATAAAGTTGGGAGCTTACCATAATTGACTTTAAGACTTACTGTAGCCGAGGTTGGTTTGGCTCAGTGGTAGAGCGTCGGTCTGTGGACTGAAAGGTCCCGGGTTCGATTCCGGTCAAGGGCATGCACATTGGTTGCGGGTACATCCCCGGTAGGGGGTGTGCAAGAGGCAGCTCTTCGATGTTCTCTCTCATCGACGTTTCTGGCTCTCTATCTCTCTCCCTTCCTCTCTGTAAAATATCAATAAAATATATTTAAAAAAAAAAAAAAAGACTTACTGTAAAGCTACATTGATCAAGATAATGTGGCACTGGTATGATGATAGACAAATAGCTCAATGGAACAGAATAGTCCCATAAATACCATTTCCCCGAAAATAAGACAGTGTCTTATATTAATTTTTGCTCCCAAAGATGCGCTAGGTCTTATTTTCAGGGGATGTATTATGTTTCCATGAAGTAGGTCTTATTTTCGGAGGATGTCTTATTTTTGGGGAAACACGGGGTATGTAGTCAAGTAATTCCCCCCCCCCCCCCATTTTTGAGTTCATTTGAGCCAAACTGATGACTTTTGCTGGGGAGCAAAATCTCAAATGCTCCCTAGTCAACTGATTTCTGACAAAAGTGCAAAGACAATTCAAATAGAGAAAGAGTAGTCTTTTTTATCAAATGGTGTTGGTAAAATTGGATATTCATATGCAAAAAATAAAAAGAATTTTGATCCATACCTCATATCAGATACAAATATTAATTAAAATGTATTACAGACCTAAATAAATATGAAAACTAAAACTATAGAACTTCCAGGGGGGAAAAAAACTTTGTGATGTTGAGTAAGGAAAATATCTTAGATTCAAAGTATAATCCATAAAATAAACTGGATTCCAATAAAATTAACAACTTCTGCCTTGCACTGTGGCCTCTCCCTGCCCACGTGCCATGCCAGGACGCCAGGTCACCCTTCACCTCCCCATTCTGATTCTCATCAGCCCTTTCTGGCCCCGTTTTGCACTCTTCCTTGTGTCCTGAACCCCTTTCATAGCCTCTGGAGTTCAGGGTTGATTGTCAATAAAATCCCTCAACTTCAACCTCCCCATCTGCTATAAAGAAAACCTAGCTCTCACCCTGGCCCGTTTGGGTCAGTGGATAGAGAGAGCGACGGCCTGAGGACTGAAGTGTCTGGTCAAGGGCACATGCTTGAGTTGTGGGCTCCATCCCCAGTAGGGGGCGTGCAGGAGGTGACCAGCTGATGATTCTCCCTCAACAGTGATATTTCTGTATCTCTCCCCTTCTCCCTTCCTCTCTGAAATCAATAAAAAGATTTTTTTTTTTTAAAAAAAGAAAGAAAACCTGGCTCTCCCCAAAGGACACTTGACCAGTAACTGAAACCCCTCCATATTTCCAATATGAAACATCCCACTCTCTGGCCTCATTTCTTTTTTATCAGCTCTACTGTCCTAACCCCAACCAGAACTTGAACTTACTGATCATATCCACTTACCACTGGACCCTGCCCTCCCATGTCCTATCTTTCCTCCTCGTCCTTAACTTCCACATCAGTAATTATAGTCACTCCCCCTTGAGTATACTCTCTATTTTTTTTGCCCCCTCTCACTTCAATGTACTCATTTGATGAACTTACAGCTGTGGTTAAATTCAATTCTATCCCACTTTAGGTTTGTACTTATATGATTAATTAGTATGTTATGCCAACTGGTTTCACTTTATTTAATATATTTTTCTTGATTTCAAAGCTGGAGAGGGATAGAAACATCAATGATGAGAGAGAATCATTGTTTGGCTGCCTCCTGCACGCCCCCTAGTGGGTACCAAGCCCCAGAAACCTGGGCATGTGCCCTGACTGGAAATCAAACTGTGACCTCCTGGCTCATAGGTTGATGTTCAACCACTGAGCAACACTGGTCTCAATTTGTTATTTTAAAATACATTTTTATTTATTTCAGAGCAGAAGAGAGAGGGAGACATAGAAACATCAACGATGAGAGAATCATTGACCGGCTGTGTCCTGCACGCCCCCTACTAGGGATCAAGCCAGCGACCCATTTCATTCCTGCCCTCGAACCTCCAGTGTTGGTAGGCAATCACACTACACCAGACCACATTCCCTTTCCACGCTCCCAGATGTCTGTTTCATTCCCTTTTTTTAAAAAAGAGATAGTGGAAGAGAGAGAAAGGAAGAAATATCGGCGAGAGAGAAACACTTGCCTCCTGCGGGAGCCCCCACCAGGGCCCAGGCTGGGAGGAGCCTGCAACTGACCCTTTGGTCCGCAGGCCAACGCTCTACCCACTGAGCGGAATCAGCGAGGGCCGTTCCATTCCCCTCTCCCCTCAAACACCCCGTCTCTCCCTGCAGCCTTATTCCTAGGTGATGACCTTGCCTCCTACTCCCCTGAGAAACAGAAGTAGCAAACACCGATTTGCACCATACATTCCAGCTTCTCTCCTGTTATTGTAGATAAACTTCCCGTGCTCCTCTCTGAGGACCACCTCTCCACGTGGGCTCTGGACTCCACTTCCTGTCTAAGACATGGTTTTCTGTCTCCTCCATTATCAGTTTCTTTTTCTCTCAATTTCCCTATCCTCAAGCAAATATGCTGATATATCTACCATTTTATAAAATCCCCCCCCCCATTTAAAACATTTTATTAATTTCAGAGGGAGAGATAGAAACATCAATGAGAGAATCATTGATCGGCTGCCTCCTGCACGCTCCCTAGTAGGGGGATAGAGCCGGCAACCCAGTCACGTGCCCTTGACTGGACTCCAGCCCGGGATCCTTACATGTTATTTTTGTTTAAAAAGAACATGTTAAAGACATCATCCCATTCTCTGTTGAACCCACTCTGATTATGCTTTTGCCTCTACCACACTATTGAAACTTCTCTTCAAGGTTAATAACTCCACAGTGCTTTTTTTAAAAAAATATTTTTATTGATTTTTTTTTACAGAGGAAGAGAGAAGGATAGAGTTAGAAACATCTTGTACCCCCCCCCCCCCACTGGGGATGTGCCTGCAACTAAGGTACATGCCCTTGACCGGAATCGAACCTGGGACCCTTCAGTCTGCAGGCCGATGCTCTATCTACTGAGCCAAACCAGTTAGGGCACCAGTAGTCGTTTTTCAATCCTTTTGTTTGACCCATTCGCGTTGGCACAGTTATCACCTGCTCCTCCTGGAATTCTAGGACACCCACGATACTATTAAAATTCCCAGACCCACCTCAAACATTTTGAATCATGCTACTTGGAGGTGTGGCTTAAGACTCAATTTTACTCAAATGATAGAGGTGGTTCCTATTCTCTAAAGGAAATTATTTCATTAATCCCTGACTTTTCCTTAGGCCAGTGGTCGGCAAACTCATTAGTCAACAGAGCCAAATATCAACAGTACAAAGATCGAAATTTCTTTTGAGAGCCAAATTTTTTAAACTTCTAATGCTACTTCTTCAAAACAGACTCACCCAGGCCGTGGCATTTTGTGGAAGAGCCACACTCAAGGGGCCAAAGAGCCGCATGTGCCTCAAGAGCCGCAGTTTGCTGACGACGGCCTTAGGCTGAGCATATTTATCCACAAACGCTGAGCACCCGCTGGGTGTCAGACACTGTTCCTGACTTCACGAGTTTACAGCTCAGGAGACATTGCCCAGGGACATTTGTGAGGATTTTGGGTGGTACCATTTTTGTGTGATAAAAATCATTTTGGTGTAGGGGAGGTGAGGTAGGTGGAAGAAGGCATAGAGGGAGATAAATGGTGATGGGGGGGGGAAGGAGTGGGGTGAGGAGGGAGAGTATCTAATACTGTCAACAATGAATATATGAAAAATAAACCATTTTGGTTTGTATAGGTGCTTAAGCATAGATATTGGTTCAGTAATAAAATTTATATTAAAAACTAGAGGATACACAAAATTTGTGCAGGGTGGGGGGGTTGTCCCTCAGCCCAGCCTGCACCCTCAAATCTGGGATCCCTCTCACGATCCAGGACTGCTGGCTCCCAACTGCTTGCCTGCCTGCCTGCCTTCCTGATTGCCCCTAACCACTTCTGCCTGCCAGCCAGATCACCCCCTAATCACTGCTCTGCCAGCCTGATTGACGTCTAACTGCTCCCCTGCCAGCGTGTTTGCCCCCAATTTCCCTTCTCTGCCGGCCTGGTCACCCCTAACTGCCCTCCCCTGCAGGCCATCTTGTGTCCACATGGGGGCAGCTATCTTAATCTTGTGTGTTGGAGTGGTCAATCTGCGTATTACTCTTTGAATTGTTGCTCATTTTCTGGTACAGTAATTTGTGTTGGGGTTTATTCACCTATAATTGAAGCTTTGTAGCCTGGAGTGGAGGCCTAGGCTGGCCAATGTAGGTGGAAAGCTTGGCTTCCTCTGTCCCTGGGGGTTGGGTTTATTTACATATCTGATCCTGATTGGTGGGCGTGACCTATAGGTGTAGCAGTGCCAGTTTAATTTGCATATATTAGGATAATTTTGGTACCCTACCCAGTTTGGTGCAGTAAATAGAGCCTCAGACTGAGTGAAGGGTCAAGGGCACATGCCCAGGTTGCCATCATATGCAGAAGGCAACCAATGAGTCCCTCTCATCATTGATTTCTTTCTGAAATCAATAAAAATATATTGGAAAACCATTTTGGTGACAAACTTTTAAAAAAATGTAAAATGTTAAGCCTGCAAGGCATGTGCCCTGACTGGGAATTATTGATCTGGTTTATAGGTGGACACACAACCACTGTGCCACACCAGGTGGAAGGAAAGCCCTTTTGTGCTCCCAAAAATCAATTAGCTTAAAAAAATAGCTAAACTAATTCTAAGCAGTATTAGGCTCCTGAATGTAAGATTTCTAGAGCCAGGATCTTAACTTTACATTTAGATTGTATAAATTAATCCTTAAACTCCTGGAAGAGTCAGTTAAGACCCACTTTGAGAAAAAAGATAAGCTATGCGCACAAGTAATTCAAAAGAATCCTTGGAGCAACTATGCCCCAGGATTTACACTTGAACCTGGTTTTACTGAGCAAGTGGGGCTATGGGACTCCAGGGTAAGCACTTTCATCTGGACCTCTCATGTTCTTCTATCCAATGTTTGCACCTGGTATAAAGGGGACAGTTATGTCTTATGAGCCTCCCCAAAGGATACTCTAAATGTTCTGACAAAATTCAGGATTTGCCACAGCTGTTCCAGCACATGCATTAGAAGAAAATCATGCAGCAGTTGCCATATGATTTTTTCTATTACTTTCATATATATAATCTCCATTTGATAACTTTATAAATTAAATCTATCTCCCACCCACCAGGGATAACCACACTTCAGTCTGTCTCTCTGATCTGCTCATTACTCGCACTTCCTTACCCTCTGGCTCTGGCTCCTCCCATCACTCAGATGCTTCAATCCTTTCCCCACAACAGCCATGCAGACCGGGGAAGCCGAGGACACAAATACAGAAGAACCCGAGCTAAGGTACAGGAGTAACCTTCACCCTCATGGAGGACTCCGCGGCATTCCACACTTGAATACTTGGTCAAAGCAATTATAACCCATATGACATACACAATCCCCATTCTATCTGGCAAAAACCACACTCCAACATGTTACACGAAGTACAATTTCCATTTATTTTCCCCCAGAGAACTTTTCTTCACTCTTTAAAGACTTAGCTCCTTACATGGGCTTTGGTGGAGGTCGTGGGGCAGCACCCTGCAAGATAAAGGAAAGAAAGAGTAAAGACTCCCCTCAAAGAACCTGGCCATCACTCTCCCATCACTATGTACTTGGGCCATAAACTCACCTATGTGCAAGTAGACATTACTCCAAAAAAATTAACTCATTTCTAAGTGACTAAGTAAATGTTTTAGGCGTCCCATCGACCTTATCAGACTTAGATGACCTCCCCACAGGCAGACTTTAATCTGACAACCCTTGGTTTGTACCCTTGGTCTGGCTCCCACACCTCCCTTTCGGCACTTACCGCAGGCCTAAACCGGGGTGGGGGTGTTCGGTCCTTCCGGGCTTCACGAGATCGATTCCTGACCACCTTGCTGTGAATGGCACAGCTCACACAGTAATGCAGCTTCACATACAGCTTGGGAAGCACATAGGCTAAGACGGGAAAGGAACAGAATATTAGGTGTCAGCATACCTACATTTCACTCCCAGGTTCAGTTTCTGATGCCTAACTAAACACATGCAATTTCACAGATAAGTTCCTTCAGCAGTTGCACCAGCCCCAACACCCACTCCTGGGCTGATCAATGATTTTCATCAATCTTCCTCCCTCTCTGAAATCAATTTAAAAAATGTTTTCTTAACAATCTCAGCTTTTACATTTAAAAAAAGTTTATCACCCAAATGATTTTTCAATTTGTTTTTATTGATTTCAGAAAGAGAAACATCAATGATAAGAGGGAATCATTGGTTGCCTCCTGCATGTGATGGCAAAATGGGCATGTGCCCTGCACGCACTGGAATAAAATCTGGGACCCTTCCCTCCTCAGGCTGAGACTCTACCCATTGCACGAATACAGCCAGAGGGGTTGTTACCTAAATTTTAGCCCTAAAAAGCCAATTTGGCCCTGTCTGCTTTGGCTCAGTAGATAGTGTCTGCCAGAGGACTGAAGGTCCCGGGCTCGATTCTGGCCAAGGGGATGTACCTCGGTTGCAGCCTAGATCCCCAGCCCTGGTCCGGGAGGGAGGCAACTAACAAATAAGTCTCTCCCCCTCCTTTCCACTCTCTCTAAAAACCTATGGGAAACCCGGCCAGCTTGGTTCAGAGTTGAGTGTTGACCTATGAACCAGGAGGCCACAGCTGAATCCTGGTCAGGGCATTACTTTTTTAATACCCGGGTGTGGGCTCCATCCCCAATGTGGGGCATGCAGGAGGCAGCCAATCAAGGATTCTCTCTCATCATTGATGTTTCTATCTTTCCCTCTCTGAAATCAATAAAAATAATGTCCTCAGGAGAGGATTAACAAGAAAAAAGCCAACTTGTCTTTAAAAAAAACAACAACAAAAAGCAATATATCATATTATCCCAGAAACACCTGTGGACCAATCTAGACAGCTTCCTACTTGAGACATTTCTTCCAGACTTTAGTCTGTACACTTCCACAACAGGAACTCCGATAAAACCATTTCAAAGGGAATGTTAAGTATGTTTGTAGTTATCGCTCCCCAAATATTGCCACAGAACAAGTTCTCCAAGTGCGTTTGGAATCCCAGTCCCTTAAAAAAAAAAAAAGTCCCCGTTCTCTTCTGCTGGCAACCACCTTAAAGGTGTACACGCTGCACGGAAGCTCCCGCGAGCTCGGCCCGCGGGGGGCGGGTGCAGGGCGGTGTCCGAGCCCCCAGGTCACACCGGCGCTCACTCACCGTCGAAGACACTCGCTTCGGAGATGTCCCTGACGGCCGCGGCCTCCACGATGTTTCGGATGACAAACTTCTTGATGGCCTTGTCCTTGGGCACGCACCGGGCGCAGTTGGTGCAGCGGATAGGCTGCACATGGCCTCGGCCCTTTTTGGCACGACCGTTATTCCTTCTTTTCTTGGTCTGCGTGGGGACAAAGACCCGGTTAGGGAGGAGGCGCGACCCGCCCGGCCTCAGCCCCTACCGGCTGCATACATTCCGCACCGGCAGCCCTAGAAAGACGCCAGTCAGGTCTCCAGTCCCTCCGCAAATCTCTCCAAGCCCGGGATACACACGCGCTCCGTCCGCTCCTCCTTGAACCCGGCTCCCAAATGCCCCGCCGTCGGAATCCGCTGCTCCCAACTTCACCCGGGCCGCCCGCTCCCCACGCGCCCGCACTCACCATCTTGGAAACGAGGACCCGAGAGAGGATCCGGCGCCGGGCCCGCCTCCCTTATATAGCGCGAGATCCCTACCCTCACGCCGGAAGAACCCTTAGTTGACGAACGCCGAAGACGGCAAGCCACCTTACTCAAATTTTCTTTATTATTCAGTGTTTTTGCTGCAGTGTAGGGCAGAAAGGCATTTCCCGAGTTTACTTATCGGTGGCGCAAGGTGACCATGGGACTATTTTTCCTGGTGGCGGGAGAAAATTAAAGTTATAAGTCTCCCAGCAGGCACTGCGACGCCCTAACCCGGAAGTGATTTTGGGCGGCACACTCTACCTGGTTTTGCGACGCTAAGCGCGGAAGTTGCCTGGCGCAGGATCGCAAGTCGCGCTGCCAATTAGAGGCCAGGTGGGAAGAGATGCATGGTGGGAGTTGTAGTGCGACGCTGACGGGCCCTTGTCCCCAAGCACTTAGACCCGGGACGGCTCTCCGCCTCCGGGGGACGCTCTCGGCTCACTTCTCTGACAATCCTACTACTTGGTGTGGGATTGAGAAACGGAGGACCTGCGGGGAGGACAAAATATTTTGGTAATTCCTCTTTCCAATATGGAGAAAAACCCACAATGAGGGGCCGGGGACAAATGCATTGTTTCTCATTTACCTTTTCATTCTTGGATCCTATTAGCACAGTGCCAGACACTGTAGTAAGTGCTTTATAAATATTAACTCATTTAATCTTCAATAACTCTATAAAGTAGGTACTATCATTATCCTCACTTTACAGATAGAAAAACCGAGGAGTACTGTAGACAGGTTAAAACTGAGGTTGCCCAGTCACACAGAGCTAGGTAAGAGGTGTTCTGGCTCCACTATACCACACTGCTTCTCACCCAGCAAGCCAGTGGATGTATAGCCTGGACCAGTGCCTTAAGTAATTTTCACTCAGACTCAGAGTCAAAATACATAGTAGAAATGTATGGTACTCAGTACTTACACAAATACACACACATGCACAACTGAAACAAACTTTATGAAACAATACTTACCCTTATGACATAAAGTGCTCTGGTATATTACATTTTAAAAATATATATATTTTACTGTGAGGAAGGGAGAGGGATAGAGAGTTAAAAACATAGATGAGAGGGAAACATCGATCAGATGCATCCTGCAACACCCCCTACTGGGGATATGCCCACAACCAAGGTATATGCCCTTGACCAGAATAGAACCTGGGACCCTTCAGTCGAAACGCTCTATCCACTAAGCCAAACCAGTTACGGCTGGTATATTAAATTAAAAAAAAAAATTCAAGCTCCACTAAAGTGATTTTGCCTCATTGATAAGTCTGACCCCTGAATGAAACACATTTAAAAATTTTGTGTATATATATATATATATATATATATACACACACACACACATATATATATATATATATATACACACACACACACACACACACACACACACACACTAATGTCAGAGAGGAAGGGAGAAAGAGAGAGAGAGAGAGAGAGAGAGGAGAGAGAATCATCAATGCTGAGAGAGAATCATTGATAGGCTGCCTCCTGCATACCCCACACTGGGGATTGAGCCTGCAACCTTGGTATATGCCCTGATTGGAATCAAAAAGTAACCTCGTGGTTCATAGGTTGACACTCAATCAATGAGGAACTCTAGTTGGGCTGAAACACCCTTTCTTTTTTTTTCTTTCTTTTTAAAAAAATATATTTTATTGATATTTTACAGAGAGGAAGGGAGAGAGATAGAGAGCCAGAAACGTCCATGAGAGAGAAACATAGACCAGCTGCCTCTTGCACACCCCCTACCGAGGATGTGCCCGCAACCGATGTATGTGCATGCCCTTGGCCGGAATCGAACCCGGGACCTTTCAGTCCGCAGACCGACGTTCTACCACTGAGCCAAACCGACCTCGGCCTGAAACACACTTTCTTATGAATATGCTCCATTTACCTATTAAGAGCCTTCAGAAAATCTTTAGCTTTGAGCAGGAGTGGCTATCTATGGGCAGTCAAACACCTAATTGTCTCCAAAATTGAAGAAACTAGAATGTCAATGGGACCTCCCAGCATTCAGACCCAAGATGATATAGAGGGACACCAACTGTTCATTTATTCAAGAATCATTCTGGAGTCTGAATACATCAGACTCCCTTTCCCTCCCACAACCCACCATGGTTTCTCCCAACCTCTAACCCACTTAGTGCAGTCAAAATTTATTTTCTAACATAAAAACATTTTTTTTTAATTGGCTTTAGAGAGGAAGGGAGAGGGAGAGAAACACAGAAACATCAATGATGAGAATCATTGGTTGGCTGCTTCCTTCACACCCCCTACTGGGGACTGAGCCGGAAAACCAGGCATGTGCCTTTGACCAGAATCGAACCTAGGACCCTTTAGTCCACAGGCTGACACTCTATCCACTGAGCCAAACCAGCTTATTTTCTAACTTTTGATTTGGCTTCAAAATAATTATATTTATAGTCTCTATTTTGAATTTGTTTGTTTCAATGGAGAATGGAAAATTAAAGACTCTAGATGGAAGTGTCTCCAATTTTTACTTTAGTAGTGTCATGGACACAGGAAGGCAAACACTACCATATGGAATGGCAGTGAGGTAGATAGGAAAAGAAAATTCAGTGTGAGCCGAAACCGGTTTGGCTCAGTGGTAGAGTGTCAGTCTGTGGACTGAAGGGTCCCGGGTTCGATTCCGGTCAAGGGCATGTACTTTGGTTGCTGGCACATCCCCAGTAGGGGGTGTGCAAGAGGCAGCTGGTCGATGTTTCTCTCTCATCGACATTTCTAGCTCTCTATCTCTCTCCCTTCCTCTCTGTAAAATATCAATAAAATATATTTTTTTTAAAAAGAAAAAAAATTCAGTGTGAGCCCTAGCTGGTTTGGCTCAGTGGATAGAGCATCAGCCTGCGGACTGAAGGGTCCCAGGTTTGATTCCGGTCAAGGGCATGTACCTTGGTTTTGTGCACATACTCAGTAAGGAATGTGCAGGAGGCAGCTGCTCGATGTTTCTCTCTCGTCTACTGTGTTTCCCCTAATATAAGACATCCCTCGAAAATAAGACCTACTTACAGGTTTCCTTCAGAGTGAAATATAAGGCATCCCCTGAAAATAAGGCCCCCAGGCTCTGTCTCAGAATGGAAATTAATTTACCGTAAACTGGTCACTAGGGCTGCCCCGACTGGCGTCTAGCAATCGGTGATGTTACGCGGAATCCTCACATCATTGCTGTGTGAATGGAGAGAAATTAGTGTGGAAACTTTGTGAAACCTAAACTGCAAGAAGTTGTGACTTGGGTGAAGAATTCATGGGAGAAAATCACTGACAGTTGCATTGCAAATTCACTGCGAGCAGGCCACCTTGACAAGTACTCATTTAAAGACAGTGCTATTGCTAAACATGAGAGATTTGGCCCACTGATTCTGAAAGAAATGGAGTCACAAGAATTTCACCAGGAAATTCAGGAATTGGATGGTTATGATGATGTTCCAGAAGATGATGACATGATTGTCATTGAATAAATGAGTAAATTCTTGATAATGTAGGATTCACAGTTTGTCTGGTTTGTGTTGACAACTACCGTGCTACAGGTAATAAATTTCCTTTATTTTCATATAACAATAAATGTGTACCATATTCTTTTTCATGGAAAAATAAGACATCCCCTGAAAATAAGACCTAGCGCATCTTTGGGAGCAAAAATCAATATAAGACACTGTCTTATTTTGGGGAAAACAGGGTATGTTTCTCACTATTCCTCTTCCTTCCTCTCTGTAAAAAAAAAAATCAATAAAATATATTTTAAAAATTCAGAGTGAAGGGAACAGAAAATAGTTGATATGCATTGAAAACAGAACCAACTTAATGTGCCTATCTTGGCTTTTCTTGGGATGTTTATAGACTGTTCATTGGCTGCATTCCCTGGCGAAAGGGATGGGCACAAACTTTGGTCACACACCTCTGGTTCGTATCCAGGTTCTGTCACTTATTGGCTGATGAGTCTTAGACAAGTTATTTATTCTCTGGGGCTTTTATTTCTTCACTGGTAATGGTGATCATTTCTTTGTAGGTTGTTTCTACAATTAAACCAGTATTTGGCACAGTGCTTGGCATTTATGAGTGTTCATGTTATTGTAACTTGTCCTGGGCATATAATGTGCTTTGCATACAGTAGGTACTCAACAACAAATGTTTGATAAATGTCTGCTTTGGATAGACAGGCATGCTGGGCTCTCTCCTTCCCTGCAGGCATTTCTGGTAGGAAAATCTCTTCCACTTCCCATTCTAGATTGAAAGTTCTTCTGTAGCAACAGCTTGAGTATTCTTTTTTTTTTTAGAAAATATATTTTATTGATATTTGACAGAGAAGAAGGGAGAAAGATAGAAACATTGATGAGAGAGAAACATCAATCAACTACCTCCTGCATACCTCCTACTGGGGATGTTCTTGCAACAAGGTACATGCCCTTGACCTGAATGGAACCTGGGACCTTGCAGTCCGCAGGCCGACTGCTCTAGCCACTGAGCCAAACCGGTTAGGGCCAGCTTTGAGTATTCTTGTTTAGTTTCCTCTCAATCTTGGACTTACTTACTTTCAAATGTTAAGTAGTTAGTACAACATGCTATAAGGATCCTCCCTCCCCCAAGTAGAAAAACAAGGCAAAGGAAATCTGCAAAAAAACAACCAGGGTGTTAAATTACTCATGTTTATTTGTAACAGACCTTCAGCCAGTACAGTACAAAACTTACAGTAGTATATCTCCATTACACAAATATTTACTTACAATATATTACATATACAAAATGCTTTGCAATAAGTCTCAAAAGCTAGTTTAACTCCCCTTGAGAAAGGAGAAAAACTCTTTAAAAAGGGGGCAGGGCGGGGGAGAAGATGAAGGGATAAAATCCAAGGAGACACCAAGCATAGGCTACAAATGAAACCCTGGGGGGGGGGGGGAGAGAGAAAGAGAGAGAAAGAGAGAGAAGAGAGGTGGTATTGCACTTGCTTCTGTGTTCTTTTGTTCTTCATAACTTCTAATTAAAAATATATCTATAATATATATTATTTACACAAGGACAGAAGCTGCCAGAAGTATTACAAAATCCCACCTGCAGCTTGGACACTGACACAAAAAGAAAAAAGAAAAAGATCTGGAAAGTGTCTGTTTAGAAATTCTTTTGTGTGTGGTGTTGAGTATCAATATAAAAGGAAAACACCTCTTTTCTCCATGTGGGTTTCAATGTATTTTTTTCTTTTTTTCTTTTTTTTTCTGCAAAAGGAGTTGGGAGAGAGAGAGCACGAGAGTGTTTGAGTTTCCAGAGCGGAAAGGCTCTGGGAAGTAGGATTTTGTACCTAAGACCCTGGTTAAAGTGCAGTGATGGTCTGGAGAGAGAGACGGAGCGCCCTTCTCTCCCTCCTTAGCACCTGGTCTTGCCTTCCAGCCTCTGCTCTCACGGGCTCAGGGCACAGCCTCAGAGCATAGTCCTTCCTGTTCCAGGAGGTTTAGGCACCCAATCTGCCTGGGGGAGGAGATGGCGGCACCCTAAGGCTCTGCTACCCCAGAAGGGACTAGTCCGTATGAGGTGTTACGGAATAGACAGCAGACACAGAGGAGATGGCAGGTCTAACAGGAAGGGGCTCGGCATTCAGGAGGATTGGGGAGGACCCCGGACATTCACCTCACCTCTGCTGCCAGGAAGGAGCCAGTTCCCATGTTGCTGATGAGAAAACTCTCCCCTCCTCTAGAGACCACTCTCTTCCCAGGCAACTCCCCCCTCCTCTGCCCTAGGCAGCACCTGTTTATTGCTACATTGTCCAGGAGGAAAAATCAACCCACCGCGCCCCTCCCTGGTTCTCTGGGAGAGACCCCATAATGCGGGAGAAGAAGAAGAAGAGGAGAATTTTTTTTTAGTGTCTTCCTTCCCCCAGGAGGGTAAGGTAAGACTCTTCTCAGAGCCCCGGTGCCAGGGTCTGTTCCTTGGCCAATCCTTTAGCAACCCCTAAGTTATCCCCGATAAGGGAGTGAGAAGAGTAGGAGGCAGAAGAGCCAACAAGGAGAGGACACGTGGAAAGAAAGACGGAGGGGAAGGAAAAGGAGAGAGAAGGACCAAGTGTGACAACTTGTGAGGTGTTGTGTTTGGTTTTCTACTTTTTTGTTTCTTCTTTAAATATAGAAAAGCAGCCTTTGGTTTGAATCTCAAGGAAGCAGAGAATGGGGTGGCTGTGGCCGTGGGCAGGGAGCTCTGGTGGGGAGTGGAGCTGGGGCTCCTCCCAGGGGGGGGGGGGGCCCTCTCACTGACCAGGTTACCCGCAGCCAGCGTCTGCAGGAGCCGGAGGAGAGGAGCGCCCCCTCCTGCCCGACGTCTGGGAGCGGAGTGTAGAGGGGGGCAGCAACCGGTGGTCGATCCCCTTTTAGCTGTGCCCATCCCATTCTCGCGGGGACAAGAGTGGGACGGGGAAAGGGGTCCACGCCCATGCTCTCGTCCTGGGATAATTTTTGGTTACAGTGAACGTTAGAAGAGAGGAGAGAGACGCCCTTTCCTCCCTAAGGTGAATCCTGCTGAGGGGGGAGAAGAAGAAGGCAGTATGACCGAGGGGTTGAGATACCCCGTCATCAGGCAGCACCCCACTGGTTTCTCACAGGACGGGGACCGCAGGAGTGCCTGAGAGCTAGGGAGGTTACGAGAGCGAAGAGGTGGGAGAGGCGGGAGAGGAGGAAGAGTTTTGAACGACCCCCTTCCCGGGCCCCGGCTCCCCACCAGGCACCTGTGGCTCCCCCCCGCGTGTCAGAGACAGAGGGTGCAGGCCGGCCGTCTGGCCCCTGAGAATATAAAACTGGGGCACTCCGAGGAGAGAAAAGCTACCGCTGAGTAGACTGGCAGGTTGAAGCAAGTAGAGCCGTGGTGGGGGTGGTTTGAGAAGAGGGAAGAGATACGTCACATCCTAGAGGGAGATCCTGAATGTGGGCTTTGGGGAACTCATGTGTCGAGGGGGAGGGCCAGACCCTCAGCCCCACGGGGACTGGGGAGGATGTCCTCAGCCCCCCCTCCTTCCAAACGAGGGACTTCTTCACGTGTTTACGGAAAGTGCAAGCTGCCTAATGCGAGAGGGCACGAGAGGTACGGAGTCCGGGGCTGAAGGTCCCGGAGAGGAAACACAATGCCGCAGAGCCAGAGGGAGCTATCCGCATCGAAACCGAAGCATCACAGAATGCAAAAGCGAGGACTGGACGCAACAAGTTCAAGGTCTCTTAGTACCAAGAGGAGCTCCCCCCCCCCCCCCCGGGGGCTGGTGGAGAAAGCCAGAACAAAGAGGAAAAAAATGAGGCCTAAACAGGGGAAGGGGACTGTGAGCAAGAGGGTGGAGGAGTGGCAAGTGACTGATCCAAGTTAGCAAATGCAAAAGAAAAACCAGCTAATTATATTAATAAATAACTCTGGGTAGGCTGGGACGAGAGGTTAAGAGAAATAAGGAGAAACATAAGCAAAAAACCTGGTTCATCGCGATGCTTGGATCAGCCAGCCGGAAGAAGAGGGGAGGGAGGTTCAGGGCCAAGTGTGAGGTCAGGTAGCCGGTGGGGGGGCTACCCAGCACAACTCCTTGGGGTGTGGTGGGGACAGGGTAGACCCCTGTGTGTGTGTGTGTGGGGATGGGGGGCAGTGGAGTGGCGAGCCGAGGGGAGGGCAGTGGCGGCTAGCCCACCTTGTGCTCCCCCCGGACAATGTGGGAGGAGAATTCGTACCGGTCCTGGCTGTGGTACCCACAGATGTTGCACTCAAAAGGGTCTCTGAAGCCATGGCAGCCCATGTGGATGGTGAACATGACGTGGTCCAGGAAGAGGATGCGGCAGTGCTCGCACTTGAAGGCCTTCACGGGCTCCCCGCTCTCGCCCACCACCCGGAGCACTTCCTTCGAGGGGCCCGGGGTGCCCCGCAGGAACCCCTCCTGTGGCTTGGGGTCCTCTTTGGCGTAGGCGGGGCTGGGCCGGCCCACCACGATGGTGGGAGGTGGCTGGGGCGGGGGACCCTGAGGGAGGGACACCACCCCCCCGACCCGATCTTCGTGGTTGCTCTCGGTGTCCGTGGAGTCCTGGCACCCGTTGCTGGGGGATGCCCCGGGGTCGGTGAGGGGGCCTCGGCCCCGGTAGAGGAGGGGACCGCCGTCGGCCAGGTCCTCGGGCCCCTCACCTGCTTCTCGGGATCCTGGGAGCTCCAGGCGACCGGGGAGGGGCTGCATCTGGGTGTAGACAGAGCTGATGACGGGCGTGAGTTCTGAGATGCAGTTGGTAGGTGGGAGGCGGAGGGGACGCAGGTGCTCTGCCCCCACAAAGGCCAGGGAGCCTCCAAAGCCAGGCTCCAGGCTGTGATGTGCCACCAGCTCCACGTCCTTCTCGTAGCCGCCCGAGTTCACGTCGTAGGGGAGGTCCGAGAGGCTGAAGCGCATCTGCTTCTCACCTGCGGAGGAGAGGCTCTCAGCCGCGCGGGGCAGGGAGGGCTCCCGGGCTCCCAGGACGATGCCTGCGTCTTCTTACCCACGAGGATGGCTATCACGTGACTTACCACTCCTCATTTACTCCCCTGGAGGGTAGGTCCCTTGTGGAGCTGCTCCCCAACTCTAGGCTATAATCTTAGAGGTCTCACTGATCTTTATCATTCTTGTATTATCTATTTCTCTCTCTATATAAAAGTCTAAGCAACTGTGATGACCAAATGATAGGAATGACCAGAACGACTGGTTGACCAGTCACTATGACATGCACTGACCACCAGGGGGCAGACGCTCAACACAGGAGCAGCCCCCTACTGTTTCTTCCATGCCCTGCCAGGCTAACTGTCACCTCTTATGACTCTGTGGGGACCTTTGGGTCTCGGGCTGAAATAGGGAATCAGGGGTGAGTGTGGTAGACATGGCCCCTTTTCCAGGGGGCTAAGGGCTGGCTTCCTCCTTGGGGCCGGTGGCCAACCTCCCGTGTCCCATCTCTCCCCACAGCCAAGCAGGCCCTGACTGGCCTGGCCCTCATCACCAGCCAGGCCTACGGACCCCACTTGTGCACCAATTTGTGCACTGGGCCTCTAGTTCTCTAGAAAGCTCCAGGTCCTCGGGGAGCTGGGCCAGGTGAGGTCCCCGTACTCGCCTCCTCCCCCTGACTCTAAGGGCCCGTGCCTCAGTCCCCGTAGACTTCAGTCCTTGCTATTCTCAAAAACTGGGAGAGCCCTGGCACCCTCTTCTAAAACCTCCACATGAGGGAGGGATACCACCCCTCCTACCTTCTTGAGGTACTTTCTTCCTCTTCATTCTGCACCTCCTTTGGGGATAGATTCTGAGGACCAGACCGCTTTCTTTCCTTCAATCAAATCTCCAGACCCAACTGACCTAGTGGCCACCAGAGCTCAGACACAGATGAGCTGTGGCTTAAAGCTGAGGTCTCCTCTACCACTGGGCTCTTACCTACAAACTTCTGGGGGGTGGAACGCTTGCGTTTGGTGAGGCTGTTGGCCAGGCGATCAATGAACGTGGGCCTCTCAGAGGATGAGTGCAGCATAGAGTCTGGCACCATCTCCAGGTCACGTATCTCATCACCTGGTGGGGGAGGGGGCGGGGGACAGGGAGTGGCAGCTGAGTGGGGGTAGCACTGGCCCAGCAGCCTTCTCCTGGAGAAAACCCGCAGGTCGGGAGCCACGGAAGGTCACACCTGATGCTTGGAAAACTGGGTACCTCACTCTGTTCAGAGCTCCTCCCAGCAACAGGCTAGATAATCTGGGGACACGTGTATACATCTGGCCCTCAATTTCTCACTTCCTTGTAGTCTTTCTCTCTCATACTAAGAACATAGATCAAATCCTCCCCTACCTCTGGGGCTTCCTGCAGCATCTACGGGGGCACTCTGCACTAACTGGGGTGCTTGGCACCCCAAGTACTGAGGTAATTGTCCCTTCCCCACGGACCTCTCCCCCTGTGCAGACAAGTGCTGGAATCACCTTTGTCCTGTACTCCCTCCCTCCGGCTCTGCCCTCAACTCCCCGGAAGTCCGCCCCCAGCCCCCAGCCCCCAGCCCACCTGGCTGGCCGGCCAGAGCTTGGGCCTCCGTGCTGAGACTCTGCAGGTAGTTGTGGCACCGCTCCTTGTGCTCCTCCAGGGTGCTCTGCTGCTTGTAGCTCCGGCCGCAGTAGTTACACTTGTAGGGCTTCCCCACCGTGGGAGAGGAGACTGGGCAGGAGAGAGGGAGCAACAGCATCCACGTTACTCTGCCCACTGCCCTGGCTCTTCACAGCCACCCCGCCCATCCGTCCCGGGAGCAAAAGGGCCCGGAGGAGGGAGGGACGCTGCTCAACTGCATTCTTCTGCTGTCTTCCCTCCCCAACTGCTGCCGGGAGCACGGGCAGGTGACCAAACCTCGGAGAAGGGGCACAATGGGCAGCTACGGGGAGAGAGAGGGGACCCGGGTCATGTGGCAACTGGGTTGCTGGTAGGACTCAAGGTGGCCAAATGGCCCCAACGGGTTTGGCTCTGTGGACAGAGCATGGGCCCTCAGACAGAAGGGTCCCAGGTTTGAATCCGGTTGCAGGCTCAATCCCCAACCCTGGTCAGGGCGGGGGGGGGGGGGGGTGTGAGACAACCAATCTATGTGTCTCTCTCATATTGATGTTTCCCTCCCTCTCTCTCTCTGTCTCTGTCTCTGTCTCTCCCCCTCCCTTCCACTCTCTCTAAAAATAAATGAAAAAAAATATCCTCGAGGATTAACGACAACAAAAAAAGATTCCAAGTTGCTGCTCAGAGGAAAGAGGAGCCCAGGGACTTGGCGGGGATCGCCCCTGGCAGGCAGGTCGGCCGGCCCCGCCCCGGACCTGAGCGTGAGGCCCACACTGTGGTTTAACCTTTGCCTGCGGCGGGCGGTGGCAGCGCTGTTTACCAGACAAGGGGTTTTTTTTGCTTACGAACTATCTGATTTGGTTTGGGGGAAACTGGTGGGCTGGGGCGACAGAAACGAGAGTCCTCAGATCTGCTGATTCGGGGAGGGGCAGTTTTCACTGACCTTTACCGGTCCTTTTCTACCTCTACTCCTAGCCAGGTTTGCTGCTGATTATTCTTTCTGTCTTTCTTTCTACACCGAGATACAGAGAGAGCCCCAGAAAAACCATCATCTGATGGAGAAAGGTGAGAAGAGAAAAAGAAGGAAAGAACAGAGAGGAAAACAATGGAGAAGAGTGTAGAACAACTTTGGAGGCTTTTTTTTTTTTTTTTTTTTTTTTTTTAAGAATAGGATACAAATATTTTGTGTTTAGGGAAGAGAAAAGATTGGGAAAACTAAGATGGCTACTTCCTTGAAAGACAACTTTTGAGAGATGATGTTTGTGAGAGGAGAGAAAACGGAGAGAAACAAGGTATTGTATATTTTAATTTACGTCTCTTGCTACCACTGAGCAGGGGATAGGAGGAGTACCTCCGGGAACCCCTCTCCCATCCCATGCCTAACCCGGACCTGGACTCAACCAATCTGCTACCATCTTGCTCTTGCTCAGTGTCTGGGGGACGAGATTAAAGTCACGGACCCCATTGACCTAAGACTCTGAGGGAAATGTTTTAACATCTGAGAGGAACACTTTTTTCTTACAGCGTGGGTTGTGAGAGAAAGCATCTCATGAAGATGGCACCCAGTAGTATATCCGTGTCTGCTTCTGGCCCCAGTAATCTACAGAACCTCCAAAAGCCACCCGACCCCTGCCTTGCTGTTGGTAAGATGTCTAGGGGCCAAGCTATCCTTTTTCCAAACCAGCAGGGGGGGGGGCGCCCCCTTTCCCAGGAAAAGGCGTGGGCCTGGCATGGATCTTGATGGGGTTCCAGTGAGGATGCAGAAAGAAAAGCTCCGTGACTGGCAAACCTTCCCTTCTTTTTCAGTTTCTTTTAAAAAAAAATATATATATATATTTTATTGATATTTTACAGAGAGGAAGAGAGAGATAGAGAGCTAGAAACGTCGATGAGAGAGAAACATCGACCAGCTGCCTCTTGCACACCCCTACCAGGGATGTGCCCGCAACCAATGTACATGCCCTTGACCGGAATCAAACCCGGGACCTTTCAGTCCGCAGACCGACGCTCTACCACCGAGCCAAACCGGTTTGGCATTCTTTTTCAGTTTCCTTGTCAGCAAAATGGAGATACTAATATCTACCTTGGGACTGCTATGAGGATCACACGAGGAGACAAGTGGAATCCTCTGTAGGCTATAAAGCATGAACCAATGGTGATCTTTCTCTCCGCTGTTTCTCCAACATACACGGAGACAGAGAGGTCCCAGCGCCCGGGTGAGAGAGAGCACGGTAGGCGGCTGGACAAAGTGAGGGTGGTGAGGTGATTGCTTTGTCCCTTTAAACCCTGGCCCCGGAGGGTTTAGGAAAAGAGACAGATAGCAAAGAACGTTTCCAAGGACAGACCCTACTCATCCTTTCCCCTCTGCCCTCCTTCCTCCCCTTCCCGATCCTGAGCTCCCTCCTTCCTGCCAGCTCAGCTCTTGGCCTTTTCCCAAGTCCCAGCCCAAAGCTCAAAACTTAGTAAAATGCTTCAAAAGTGCTATCTGCCCAGCTGATTAGGCAGATGGTGATTCAGTCTGGGCCGGGCCAGAAAATCGAGTTAGTCCAGCTCCCCGGCGCGGGTCCAAACGCGGCGTGCCAGGCACCTGCTCCGGCGCCCGGGAAGGCGGTGGGTGACCTCCTGGGATGGGGGCAGACAGGGGTAACCTCTCCTCCAGTTTGGGAGGCCCGTGGGCATTCTGAGGAACCAGGAGGAAGCAGGAAGTCAAGGAGAGGACAGGAGGGGGCAAAGATGGTGACAAGTGTGGAGCCTGGGGCAGATATGAGGGGAGGAGGGGTCACCCTGGTGCTCAGAAGTGGGGGGTGATGGGACACAGATAGTTTCGCATCAGCGTGGCCTTTAAAAATAGTCAGGCAGCCGAAACCGGTTTGGCTCAGTGGATAGAGCGTCGGCTTACGGACTGAAGGGTCCCGGGTTCGATTCCGTCAAGGGCATGTACATTGGTTGCGGGCACATCCTTGGTAGGGGGTGTGCAGGAGGCAGCTGATCGATGATTCTCTCTCATTGATGTTTCTAACTCTCTGTCCCTCTCTCTTCCTCTGTAAAAAATCAATAAAATATGTTCAAAAAATACTTTCTTTAAAAAAAAAATAGTCAGGCATGGCCTGGCTGGTTTAGTTCAGTGGATAGTTTCGCTTGCGGACTGAAGGGTCCCGGGTTCGAATCTGGTCAAGGGCACATGTCTGGGTTGCGGGCTGGATCCCCAGTGTGGGGCGAGCAGGAGGCAGGCAGCATATCAGTGATTCCCTATCTCTCTCCCTTTCCCTACCTCGCTGAAATCAATAAAAAAATATTTAAAAATAAAAATAAAAGAGGCGCTGAAACCGGTTTGGCTCAGTGGATAGAGTGTTGGCCTGGGGACTGAAAGGTTCCAGGTTCGATTCCGGTCAAGGGCATGTACATTGGTTGAGGGCACATCCCCAGTGGGGGGTGTGCAAGAGGCAGCTGATCGATGTTTCTAGCTTTCTTTCCCTCTCTCTTCCTCTCTGTAAAAACTCAATAAAATATATATATTTTTAAAAATAAAAAAATAAAAGAGGCAGGGAAGGATGACTGCGGGACACAAGAACGTCGCGTGTGCTCCTTCTGCTCCGCACGTTGGGGTGTGGCAGAGGCACCACACCTCCTCAGGTGCCCACGTTTCGCAGGGCCTGCTGCCCTGGAGCACAAACCCTGCGGTCCCACAGAGACAGGACAAGTCGGGGTGTCCTGGGGCCCACGCCCCTCTCCCCCGGGAAAGGTCACTGACCCGAGTGCGTGCGGAGGTGGCCGGTGAGCGCGTCCCGCCGGCGGCAGGCGTAGTTGCAGAAGGGGCACTTGAAGGGCTTCTCGCCGGAGTGCAGCTTGATGTGGCGCAGCAGGTTCCCCTTCTGCGTGAAGGAGGCGCCGCACTGGTTGCAGTGGAAGGGCCTCTCCCCTGCGAGGGAGGGAGGGAGAGAGAGCCGGCCTGGCTGTGAGGGGCCCCGAGGCCAGCCCAGCCCCCACCCGGCCCCCCTGGTCAGAGGACGGGCTCGGAGCACATTTGGGAGAGGCGGGCTGTGCCACCCATCCACATCCTCTCAATGCAGACCCCGGGCAGCCCGGTCCTGGGAGGGTGGATAAGGCCTGGAACACCAGCCCAAAGGCCTTATCACCCGCCACGCCCCGCCCGACCGCTCTGCCCCCGGAGCCCAAAGAGGCTTCCATAGTCCATACTTGTTCTTCTTTTTCTTTATCCATCGATGGGAGGGCCCAAATAATACTAGGAGTCGCCCCCCATTAGGTATAAGATCCTTCTTCTCTCTCTTTTTAAAAAAGGGACAAATTAATCACCAGAGGATATTTTTTCCCATTGATTTTTAGAGACAGTGGAAGGGAGTGTGTGTGTGGGGGGGGTAGAGAGAGAGAGAGATCAAAGTGAGAGAGACACATCAATTGGTTGCCTCCCACATGTGTCCCAATCAGGGCCAGGGATCGAACCTGCAACCCAGGCACGTGCCTTTGACCAGGAATTGAACCCACCACCCTTTGGTTCACAGGCTGATGCTCTCAGGGATATGTGGTTTTATATATATATTTATTTATATATTATTGATTTCAGAGAGGAAGGGAGAGGGAGAGGAAGGAAGAGGAAGAAACATCAGTGATGAGAGAGAACCCTTGATGGGCTGCCTCCTGCATGCTCCCCACTGGGGATTGAGCCTGCGACTCAGGCTTGTGCCCTTGACTGGAATCCTACCCGGGACCCTTCAGTCCACAGGCAACACTCTATTCACGAAGCCAAACCAGCTAGGGCAAGGATATTTTTAATAAGTCAATTTTGTCTGAATTTCAACCCTCCTTGTCCCCCTCCCTCAGCTAGGAAATGTGCGGGGAGAGACCCCTCTCTCTCTGAGGCCTCCCCCTCGGGCGAGGCCCCCGGGCCCCCCGGCCCACTCACCGGTGTGGCTGCGCTTGTGCACCATGAGCACGTTGGGCCCGATGCAGACCATGCCGCAGACGTCGCATTTGAGCTTGCCGTTGGGCAGCCGGATGCCGCCGGGGGAGTGGGGCTCGGGCCCGCTGCCATCGCAGTAGCCCAGGGGCTCGGACAGCGAGTCCTCCACGATCACACTGTCGTCCTTTTCCAGGAGCCGCTCATCTGGCCCCAGCAGTCGACTGGACTCCTCATCGCTGTACATCTCCACCTTGATGGAGTTGGCTGGAGGGTGGGACGGGGCTTAGGAGAGAGCCAGGCCGAGGGGGGAGCCTCCCCCCAGGCCCGGGGGGGGGGCGCCCCAAGCCCCAGAGGAGCCTCCGAGCCCCGAGGCGCTCGGCCTTCCCAGGAGGCCGATACCCTAGGCGTCCAGAGCGGGGGCCCCGGGGTCCCACTGGGACCCGAGGCAACCGTGTGCTCCGGTCCCACCGATCAGGCAAACAGGCTTCGAGGGGAAAGCACTGGGGAGAGGGGAACGCTGAGGGGAGCCTCTGTCTCCGCTCTCCTGTCATTAAGAAAGATGTCTGACTTGGCCCTGGGCAGGAAGCCAGCCAGTAACCGTGTCAGGAACACAGCCCTCGAAGACCGAAGGGACAGGGCTAGAGAGAGAGTGAAAGTGGGAGACCAACACGGCGTACATTACCCTCCCACCCCACAGACTGAGCCCCTCCACTGCCCTCCGGAACGTTGGGGGGCGGGGGGGGGGCATGGAGGAGGGAGGAGCCATTGAGGAGAAAGCTTTGGCGCTAGCTCTGACCTACATTCCTGGCTATTCCAACCATTTGGAGAATGTCACAGATCTAGGGCCAGCTGAGGAGAGGCGGTCTTGGGGACCCTCTGGGCAGGAGACTGGGGTGTCTGTGTGTGTGTGTGTGGGGGGGGCGTGATGAGGAGATCCTTCTCATGTCTATTTCCAGCTCGCTCCAGCTCGTGCCCGTTTCTATCTATCTACCTGCTGTTCTAACTCCACACTTCCGCTTTGGGGTCTTCACCTGCATCCCGCCCACGCCTCTGGGAGTTCCACCCTGGCCTGGCCGGGAGAGCTCATTCTCCTCTCGGAAGGAAGGGGGATCCCGGGTTCGGAGCTCCTTAGTGATTCTAGAGACTCCGAGCGGGAAGCCAGAGGGAGGCAGCGATGGGGAAATGGCTGCCAACGGAAGAGGAATCGAGGGCCAAACACAAACAGGGATGCCTCGTGCCAGGCGAGGGGAGGAGGGCGCACTTACCACTGAGTGAGCGGCTGGGAGAAGAGTGCTGGCTGTTGGGGGTGCTCACCGAGGGCCCCACTGGGGCCCCAAGGAACTCCTTCTCCAGAGATGAGTCCCCGCTACCTTGGAGGAGAGAACAAGAGGGCAGGTGAAGCCGTGGCTGCAGCCGCCAGTGAATCCCCTCTCGTCTTTCAGAAACTCAGACACACTGATCTCGTAGCCGCGGACAAGGCGGTGTTCTACGCTGGCACCATACCTTGTGCCCTGGCCAGCCTGGGCGCCCGGTGCTGACTTCCGCGAGCTCAGAGGCTGGGTCGTGCCCACCCTACCTTTATCTAGGCCTGAGGGGAAGAGCATCACTGCCTGACGTCCACAGGAAGCAGGGCTGGGGCGGGGCGGGCCGGGGCAGAGAGGAAAATGAGGGCCTCAGGGCAGCCGGCTCTTCCCTATGGCTCCTCTCCGGAGCCCCCAACACCAGGTACGGGATCTGCAGGAAGGGCGGCTGGAATTGTCCCCGAATCTAACGATAATAATAGCAATCGTAACGATGGCAGCTCACATCCACTGAGTGCTTACTATGTGCCAGGCAGTGTTCTAAACACCTTAACTGAATGGTTTCGTTTATAACAACCCAGGGAAGTAGGTACCAATGCTATCCTAATTTTGCAGGTGAGGAAACTGAGGCACAAAAAAAGGCTACTTTCCTTGTCCGGGGTGATAGAGCCAGTAGTGGCAGATCACGAATGAAGTCGTGCCCATGTCCTTAGCCACCACCTGCACAGCCAACCGGGACTCACTGCTTCGGGAGGGGAGAGCTGGCCCCATTAGATTTTCTAAAATTAGCGAAATTTGACTACTCTAGAAAGTGTCCTATCTGATACCACTCCAATCAGATAGGACAGACACTACTTGGTATTCCCTTGACAGTGGAATGATCAGTTTATTTTCAATGTATTTATTTTAACTTGTTGACAGATTGCATTGTAAAAATGCTTTTTGAGCCCTAACCGGTTTGGCTCAGTGGATAGAGCATCGGCCTGCGGACTCAAGGGCCCCAGGTTCGATCCCATACAAGGGCATGTACCATGTTTGTGGGCACATACCCCGTGGGGAGTGTGCAGGAGGCAGTTGATCAATGTTTCTCTCTCATTGATGTTTCTAACTCTATCCCTCTCCCTTCCTCTCTGAAAAAAAAAAAATCAATAAAATATATTTTAAAAAATGCTTTTTGAGAAGTTCATATATCTTTTAAAAAATCAGATAACACACCTAAAGATATAAGTCATGTCTTAAAAAAAAACCCTCCTCCCCACAATTATTTACACAAGTACATAGGTGAAAAAAAGCACATGAAGGCACATACACAGACACAGACGAGATCACATATGTAGACACACATACAGAGAACATACCTACTGGGATAAACATACTCATAGCCTCTACAGTATCTGCTAACATGAACATGCATGGATGTGTGCAGACAGCCCTAAATATGGAGAAAAGAGAGAGAAAGAGAGAGAGAGAGAGAGAGACAAGCCCTAATATTCATCCCTAAAATCCACCTATTAGTACTTTACCCAATTTCCCAGCTATGGACATACTTACTTTCACAAAATAAAGATTCCATTATAAAATGGTTGGAGTCTTGGGCCTGAGGCAAGAAATCCGGAACACACCCGCCTGAGGGATCCCTCTCCAGCTTCGGTCAGTGGGAAGAAAACAACCACTCAGGACTTTGGGACCATTTCCCATTCGTATCCTCTCCTAAAAGCCCCGTTCCCCGCGCGCTAGCCCACCAAAGTCCGAGGAAACCGATGACTGCCTCTAGGAAAAGCCTTGGGGCTCACAACGGGCTTTCCCTGGCGGGGTTCTTTAGAAGAGCCACGGTTATCTGCAAAAGTTGCCCACATCAGAACCACACACCTATCACAAAGGGAGTGTGAGCTGAGACTGGCGGACCCAGGCCCAGTTTTAAAAGATGTCATTTAAACTACGCGGAGGGTTTACTCAGGTTAGGAGGGCTGAAAGGGCATCTTTTCTCTCCTTTTCAATCCGTAGTGCTGACTTGCCCCAACTCACTTGATGTTAGCCATGGGGAAGGGCAGGGCTCTCTCCGAACCCTGGCCTGAGTCCTTGACCCCAAAAGGAGCAGGAGCTGGCTGGAAGTCCATCGCTGGTCCCAGCCTACTAGATTGAAGTTGCCTCTTGGGGCCAGAGCCTTGATATATGGGGGGTGGGGTGGGGGTGAAGGTGGGGAGGTAGGGGCAGGGGTTGGGGGATACCCTTAAAGGGACAGTTACAGACAGTAAGGGGGAAGCATCCTTTGTGGCTTTTCCCCATTATGGCCTGGGAACAGGAGGGCGAGCAGGTGCCTCCAGAATCAGACAGTAGTCAGGAGGCTCTTTGATGCCGCTCCCCTCAGAGGATCAGGGCGAGAGGGGAGACAAGACAGGCTCCGGTCTACTTTAATGGGCTAACACACACACACACATGAGTCACGTCAGGGCCCCGGGGGGTGTGCTTTCCAGCTAAAGGGAGCAGGGACCAGAGTCAGATTTGGGAAGTTCAGCAGTTCTTGTCTCAGCCTCAGAAACCCCAGTGAGGGAATTTCAAATGCCCGGGACTCCCAAGAAATCCCAGACTCGCCGAAGCCAAGAATCAAGGCTGCTCTCGGGGCTCGGAGACATTGTCTTGGCCCCGAGCCATGGGAGGTGGCCTGAACCCCAACCCCGAGGCTCCCCTCGGGGGCACTGGGAGGGGAGGTGAGTCCAGGGCAGGAGGCGGGCGGCGTCCCCGGAGCCGAGGTGCTCGCACGCCCACGGCGGCCTCCGGGGGCCGCCGCCAGGGACGGACAGCCAGCCGGGGGGCTGGGGACCCTCCCCGCCTCTCCTCTCCGCGGGGACCTCGCCCTCCCCGCCCCCCCTCCTGCCCGGGAGGGAGCTCCCAGGTGCCCGCGGGGAGCAGCGGGCACCGGCGCGGAGAAAGCCGCCCACCCCGGCTCTATTGTGGGGCGGACGGAGGGAGGCCCCGGACCCGGGCGCGGGGCGGAGGCATCTGCTGCCCGGGCGCCTCTTCCCCTCGACCCCCGGCCCCCCGGCCCCGCTCCCGCCCCGGCGGCCGCGGCGCTCCTCCCGGCCGGTCCCCGCGGCCTAATCAAGATGTCACCGCGGGCGCCGCGTCCGAGCCCGGTCCTCGCTTAGCAACACCCCGCGCCCCGCTCCCGGCCGGCGGCCGGCGCCCAGGAACGCCCCCGCCCCGCGCACGCCCCGTCCCCGGCCCGTCCCCGGCCCGTCCTCCGCGGACCCGCTCCCGGGGCCCGGCCCGGCCCGCTCTGCCCCGCCGCCGCCGCCCGGACTTACATTCTCCTTCCCCGGCCGGCGAGACCCCGCGGTGCGGGTGCGGGTGCGGGTGCGGGCGCGGCCGCCGCCTGGGAGACGGCGAGGGGGTGCGGGCGGCGTGTGCATGTCTGCGGCCCGGCGGCGGGCAGGGGTGAGCCCAGCCACTCACCTTCCAGGAAGCGCGGATTCCTGGAAGTGAGGGGAGCCGCCGTCATGTCGCGGGCAGCGGCGGCGGCGGCACGGGGAGCGAGCGGGGGCCACGGCTGCGGCCGGCGAGAGCTCAGCCCAGGGTGTGAGGGTGTGTGTGTGTGCGTGTGTGTGTGTGTGTGTGTGTGTGAGAGAGAGAGAGAGAGAGAGAGAGAGAGAGAGAGAGAAGACGCGCTTGGATGTGCTTGAGGAGGGGGCTGCAGGGGATGTGAGTGTGTGTGTGTGTGTATGTGTGAGTGTGTGTGTGAGTGTGTGTGTGTGTGAGTGTGTGTGTGTGTGTGTGTGTGTGTGTGTGTGTGTGTCGGGGGGGGGGGTCGCTAGGCTACAGCATCCCTTCCCCAAGCCGGCGCAGGGGCGGGGCGGGGGGTGTGTGCGCGCCGGGAGCGGGAGGCAGATGCCGTTGCCCTCGTGCCCAGCAGACAAAGAGGAAACTGCACAACAAATGCCTGAGAGAAGCAAGAGTGTGTGTGTGTGTGTGTGTGTGAGAGAGAGAGAGAGAGAGAGAGAGATGGATGGGCCCTCGGGGTGGGAGGGAGAAAGGGGGGCCCCCGGGGGAAGGCCCGATCCTCCGCCAGCCGGGGAAGCCAAGGCCCCAGAGGTCATGGGGCCCAGGACGCGGGGCAGCTTCAAGGCTCCGGGACCGGCAGCAAGCCCCCCCCCCCCCCAAACTCAGGAGCTCCGATCCCCTCCCCTCCCCTCCCTCCTCCTCCGGGGGGAGGCCGCTCCGCTCCGCAGATCTGGGGACTGACAGCTCCCTCCTTCTCGGGCGGCGGGGGGCTCGGCACAGGCTGGCCTCGGGCTGGTGCGGCTCCGAGGCCCCCCGAGCCCTCTCAGACCCCGGGCGGAACGCTGGCACAGTCTGCCCGCTGCCCCTCCCCGCCGGTGCCCCGGGGCCGCTGCCTGCCTGCCTGCCTGCCTGCCTGCAGCCCTGGATGAATCCGCCCTCTATCAAGACAAGGCCTCTGCGCCCTTCCCTTCCCTTCCCTTCCCGAGGAGCTGCTCAGTGACGCGCTGACCTACTTTGGAGACTAGGTTTCCCGATTCCAAGAATTTGGGGGTGGGAGGGGCTGGGAAACTTTGGGCTGCCTACCCCTGCATCTCTTCCCGCGGAGGTTCCCCTGAACATTTCAGGGTCCCAGAAAACTTGGGACGAGCACTGTGCAAACAGTTGTATGAGCCGGTTCCAGCAGCTCCGTTTCCCTTGAAAGAGGGGGTGGGGGAGGGGAAAGGCTCTGTAAGGTGAATTAATGGCTCTTCCCTCTTTCTCCCTCCTCCCCCCCAGGAGGGAAGCCTCTGCACCTGCAGAGAAAGAAGCTGGGCTTCTGAATTGGGCTCTGCGAGGCGGGAAACCTCGGCGAAGAACAGGAGAGAATGCGCCCATCATCAAGTGGCCAGGTGAGGAGCGGCCACCTGGTGTGCAGGCAGAAGAGCTGGGGCGACCTTGGAGGAGCCGTGGGGTGCTCTGGGAGGGTGCACACTGCGGCCGCCTTCCCCTCTGCTCCCCTGTCCCTCCCGCAGAGACGGGTCAGAGGCCCCGCTGAGGGCTGGACTGCTCGGCCACGCTCCCTTCTGCAGCGGCTGCTACTTCCCAGGCCAATGTTGGCCCTATCTGGATTTTCCCTTTTCCCTCCCTAAGGTTTGCTGCTGGCATCTAGAATTCTCAAAACACAGGTAAGAGGCCGCTGACCACTACTTCCACCCAAAAAGCCATGCAGCGGCCTCCCATGCAGCGGCCTCCTCTTACACAGGACGTGCCAGCCGGCTGAGAGCAGGGCAAGTTCGGTTTCCCAGCGCAGTAAAGCGAACACCCTCAGAAATCTCCCTCTAATATCCAACATGCTCCAGGGATAGGACTGAAAAGAGCCTGCTGTATTTCCTCGCCCACCTTCCCGGCTTCCCTCTTGCCTGCCGTGGAGCAGGGACTGGTTTTTATCCGCCGGAGTGGCCCCGGCAATAAAGCAGGGTCCTGGGCGCGCCTGCTGCTCTACCCGGTCCTCTGAGCAGGTTTAATGAGCGGGAGGTGGGAGGGCTGGCTGGTTCCTCAGAAAGCCTGCGGCTTTCAGGCCAATACAGTCTCTTCCGGTTCAGTCAGTCCCCTTGGTCCCTGCCACTCTGTCCCCATGCGGCAGGTACTGAATGCCTTTGCCCATCCCAGTTCCTTCCCTCCTGGAATGAAGCATGGGTCAGCGTTGTCACCCCTTACGTGACCCAGGAGTTGTCAGTGACTCTTAAATGTGCGCGGATCCACCTTGCTACCTTCCTTAGTGCGTGCCCATAATCCCTCCACAAGTCCCACTTGAGGGGGGGAAAAAAGCTATAGGTCACTTCCACAATGGTGCTTGGATATCTGCGGGGGATACTCATCATGCCAAAACCCAATTCTGGCTCCCCTCTTACAATCATTTCCTGCCCTGACATTCTAAGGGTCCAAAAAAACGATTCCTTCCATCTTAGAGACACTCTGTCTTGGGCCCTTTCCTATACCCTTAGCGAGGGAGCCGGATAAAGTTCCTCATTCTTCTCACCTTGCTCAGCTCCGAGAGGATCCTGATTACGTTCATCTCTCTAAAAGCCAGGCATACCATGAGCAATGATCTCTTCTGCCTCAGTGGGAGTGTTTGGCAGGTGTGAAAAGGTGTATGTTCTAATCGCTGAAAAGGATTGGGGGGGGGGGAGATTGAGCTCTGTATCTCACTTCAAAGGCTGTAAGCCGTCGGTCCACTGGCCAAACTCAGCCCATAGATAAGTTTGGCTTGCCCCATGGAGCATTTAAAAAAAAAATGGAGTCATGTTTATATAAAGTCGGGATTTTTGATTTCTCCTAAACAGTTGGGCGTTTTGGCCACACTGAACACACACGCACTCCCACACGGACACTGAGAGCTGCTGCCCCCTGAGGCAGGATGTGTGTTTTCCAGTTCATGAGACCCCACCGTTGTCTGCTGCTCATTATCCTAGCCCAGGGGTCAGCAAACTCCTTAGTCAACAGAGCCAAATATCAACACTGCAACGACTGAAATGTCTTTTGAGAGCCAAATTTTTTAAACTTAAACTTCTTCTAACGCCACTTCAAAATAGACTCGCCCAGGCCGTGGTATTTTGTGGAAGAGCCGCATTCAAGGGGCCAAAAAGCCTCATGTGGCTCTCGAGCCGCAGTTTGCCGACCACTGTCTAACCCAGGCCATTCATTTATATACCCATCTGGCCCCCGCAGACCTTTGAGGTTTGAGACCCTGCTCTACTCTCTACTGAGTATCGTGTTTGCTGGTGACTTCAGAGAACAGCATCTCTTTGCTTTAAATCATTCCTCTCTAATGGTCTCTACTCACATTCCTCTCTCACTCCCTTCTCCTATCACCCAAGAAGTCTGGGGAGAGAATCGCTAAGGAATGTGAAATGACCAAAATAAACGATCACTGTCAAGCACTACCAAGTGTGGGTGTCAGCTCTGTGACGAGGGCACTCGGAGGTCCTGTGCTAGGCTGACGCGCTGCTCCACAGGGGGGTCTGCTCCCAGCCCCTTACCAAGAGAACGCACAAGAGGGCATACCAGACAGATAGGAGCGGCCATTGCAGTCTTCTATGTCCATCCTAGCTTCTGCTGGAAAAGAAAATAGCTGCTATTAGAAGCCAGATCTGGGAAGGGAAGGGGTTTCTAACATCCTGGAGTTAGCAAGAAACCTAAAAGATCACTTGAGTGTGCCCTGGACTCTATCCTAAAGAAGAAAAACCTCGCCGAACCGGTTTGGCTCAGTGGATAGAGCGTCGGTCTGTGGACTGAGAGGTCCCGGGTTCGATTCCGGTCAAGGGCATGTACATTAGTTGTGGGCACATCCCTGGTTGGGGGTGTGCAAGAGGCGACTGGTCGGTGTTTCTCTCTCATCGACGTTTCTGACTCTCTATCTCTCTCCCTTCCTCTCTGTAAAATATCAATAAAATATATTAAAAAAAAAAAAAGAAGAAAAACCTCACCTTATCCTGGTGAGGAAGAAAATGTACAAACCCTAGGGCCTCCTCCAACCCACAGCCTCTGTTTCCCAGGCTCTGGGGTGGAAATGCTGTCTTGTTCCTGAGTGGTTCTGGTTGTGTTGTTCTGAGAGTAGACCCTTTCCTTGTGGGTGGAGCTAATGCTGTAGGAAAGGTTACAGCCAGCTCAGCCCTTAGGAGGCAAAAAAAAAAAAAAAAAAAAAAAAAAAAAATCCCATCAAGGCTCTATACCTGGTTAAGGAGTTAAGGATGGGGCAGGAGTCAGAGGAGGAAGCAGGATTCAGTTGTTCAAGGGATTCTGTTTTGGGTGTGTGGCAGGAGGGAGGGGGACAGGAAAGCAGAAGGTGGAGGAGAGCAGCCCACCTCAGGTTCAGTGAGGAGAGTTCTCTACTGAAGGTATATAAACAGATTAAACGTTTAAATGGCCCTCCCCACCTTCTTGTCAATACTTTGATATGCTTATTGTTAAAGAAGGCGGGAGCTTGGATTTGGAATACAGGTTGGCCCTAGCCGGTTTGGCTCAGTCAGTGGATTGAGAGTTGGCCTGCGGGCTGAAGGGTTTGGGTTGGATTCCAGTCAAGGGCACATGCCCAAGTTTCGGGCTCGATTCCCACTAGGGGGCGCGCCGGAGGCAGCTGAAAGATCATTCCCTCTCATTGATGTTTCTCTCGCCTTTCCTTTCTTCTCTGAAATCAATAAAAATATATTTTAAGAAAATAAAATACAACGCAGGTTAGTCTACTTGAGGTAAGGAAGACATTAATTGGCAGTAGAATATAAACAATGGAGAACTGAGAACAATTAAAAGTGCTAATTTGTTGCAATGAATTATCTCCTTAGGAGTCTGCCAGAGGAGGGGAAAAAAATCTATTTGGAAGAATTATACATACATCCAAAATTTGCTTTCAGTGTTTATCTAATGAAAAATAAATACCCCAGGGACATACAGTATTTGGGGGAGCAAGAGTGGGGCAAGGATGTGAACTGAAGGGTTTTGGGTTTGATTCTGGTCAAAGGCATGTGCCCAGGTTGCAGGCTTGATCTCCCAGTAGGGAGTGTGCAGGAGGCAGCTGATCAATGATTCTCATCGTTGATGTTTCTATCCCTCTTTCCCTCTCCCTTCCTCTCTGAAATTAATAAAATAAAATAAAAAGAGTGGGGCAAGGAAATAAATAGCCTAAGCTGCCAGCAAGATTCTGGGTCTCTTTGAAAGATCTCACTGAGGCAGGTGGATGCAAATTTGGTTTGCTTATAATATTATATTGATAGAGCCAGCGGAGGGGGTGGGGGTTCTGAAGGGCAGTCAGGGGTAAAGTCTATTTTTTAATTTTTCTGCTTCTTTCCCCTCCTGAGTTTTTTTTTAAAATCCTTACCTGAGGATTAAGAAGCCATTTTAAAAATATATATTTTTATTGACTTCAGAGAGGAAGGGAGAGGGAGAGAGAGACAGAAACATCAATGATTAGAGAGAATCATTGATTAGCTGCCTTCTGCATGCCCCACACTGGAGATTGAGCCTGAAACCTGGGCATTTTCCCTTGACCGGAATTGAACCTGGGACCCTTCAGTCTATAGGCTCTATCCACTGAGCCAAACCAGCTAGGGCTGAAAAATATTTTTATTGATTTCAGAGAGAAAGGGAGAGGGAAAGAAAGAAACAGCAACAATGAGAGAGAATCATTGATCTATCTGCTGCCTCCTGCTCAGTGCACTGGGGATTAAGCCCGCAACCTGGGTATGTGTCTTCACCAGGGAATCGAACTGTGACCTCTTGGTTCATTGGTCAATGCTCAACCACTGAGCCACACCTGCTGGGCTTTATTGATTTTAGAGAGAGAGAAAGGGAGGGAGAGAGAAAAAGGGAGAGAGAGAGAGAGAGAGAGAGAGAGAGAGAGAGAGAGAGAGACTGATGTGAGAGAGAAACATTTATTGGTTGTCTCCTGCCATTACCCCAACTGGGGACAACGCTCCAATAACTGAGCCACTCAGCCAGGGCATCCCCACGTGGGTTGTTCTGGTCTAGTTCTGAGAGACATCATACACTTCTAAAAAGTCTCACGAAAAAGCCTGAAACATTCCCAAAGCAAATCCCTTAGACTTAATCAGAGAGCTTGCTAGTCTCACCCAGAAAGACAGGGTCTGGACGAAACGTTTCTCTAAGTCCTCCCTGAGGTGGACTGAGCTTTGGAACCAGACTGCTAGACCAGCCACATTAATAAGTGGCTCCTTAAAAGGTTCCCTTAGGGGCAATGACTAAAAGAGCCCAAGTCCACAGGGGTTAATGAACTCATACCTTCTGGAATTAGCCAGAGAGCTTGCAGTGGTCAGAGATCCAGAGATGGGGGAGGGCGGCCTGGTACTCCCTTTCACTTCCAAATCATTCGCTCCATAACTGCCCTTTGGGACTGTCCGGTGTTACTGCAAAGTTCAAGATGCCACAGGTGAGTTCTCTAACACCCCGTCGTCCCCCACGTGCAGGAGAAGCAAGAGTGAGCAGAAGTTTCTCAATTTCCTGCTTGGAGAAACTGAGGCTCATTGCAGTTAAGCGACTTGTCTCAGGGCTCATGGTGAGACTGTCTCCTGCCTTTCCGAGATGTGTTCTCCCTTAAACCATCGCGCTTCCTTTCAAAAGCCAGATTTCTCAAGGCCTTCATGGGTCTCTTGCTTTTCCCTGGTTCTAACATCAATTAAGACATCTTTTCCTTTGGTGGATCCCTGTGGGAGTGGGGTCTGTTACTCAAAAAGGAAGAACAAGTTGAACAGGTTCTACCAAGAAATATGCTAATGCAACTGTGTGTGTGTGTGTGTGTGTGTGTGTGTGTGTGTGTGTGAGAGAGAGAGAGAGAGAGAGAGAGAGAGAGAGAGAGAGAGAACACCAGGGGCTGGTAGACAGGCACTAGGTAGGCAGAGCAGTTGAAGCATAGCATCCAGCTAGCACTGGCTCTCATTCCTGGACACCTGCCCAAATGGCCCCAGAACAATTTTCATAAGGATCGGAGAGAGCTGGCTTGAGTTGGACTTTGTTCTTAGCAGTAAACTGAGCTCTTCTGCTTCTTCTTTTATTTTATTATTTTTGTTATTGTTAATCCTCACCCAATAATTTTCCATTGACTTTTAGAGGGTGGAGGGTATTTTTCCATTGATTTTTCAGAAAGGGTGGAGGGAAGGAGGGAGAGAAAGAGGGAGGTACATCGATGTGAGAGGAACATCGAACCTGAAACTGAGGTATGTGCCCTTGGCCAGAATTGAACGGGGACCCTTCAGTCCTGGGGCCGATACTCAATCCACTGAGCCAAACCGGCTAGGGCGGGTCTTCCGCTTCTTAATCGCTTCTAGCAGGTGCTCTATGACACATCTTGGGCAAACAGGTCTTCAGCTGCCTCCAACTGGTCTAAGTGCCAGTTGGTAATCCTGGAAGTCAGAGGGCATTGAGATTCTGTCTTGGCATTCTGAGGAACAAATCAGCAGATGACCTTCACTGTTTGCTCAATCCCCAGTTGGCACATCCCTCCCAACCTGCCCTCTCCCCATCCCTCAAAGCGCCTCCTCCCCTGCCTGGCCAGGCAGGCAGATCTCAGAGTCCCCCGAGAGGAACTGGGTCATATTGGGTCTGTCTCCACAGGGGGAGGAGGTATGAGGACCGAGAAGTTAGTTACACAAGACAGGTTTGGCTCCCAGATCTTGGGAGGAAACTGGCTTCATAGCAACACAGATTCAGTGATAGAGGTAGGCACACTGTGTACAGTAAATTCAGTTTAGCGAGCTGACCACAAAACAACTAGAAACAGCTCTCGTCTCCCGATTCAGAAGGAAGTATCTCTGCGAGGACAGAGAAAAGGTTGGTCGCTGTAACCTCTGTAGACAAACAGTCTTTCCTCCGCTCTTTTGAATCCACTTGGCACCGCAACAAGAGTCCTCCATGGCCTTGGCTTTCTCCCATCAGCACAATGTCACCTATGAACGGGAAAGGGCATCCCCCCCGGCCAGACCTCCAATCACACTTCCTGACAAGTAGCAGGTGAGGATCAATCCAAAGTCTGGCTTCCCGGGTCAGGTCAGGCATCGACTACCATCCCCATCTCCGCAAAAACATCCCCACAGTTTTATTGGTGACAAACATGTCAGAAAGTCAAGCTTTCTCTATGTAGCGGCTCTCAAAACCTGAAATAAGATGGATATCACCAGGAATCAAAGCTCCTCAAATCCTCCAAGGAAACCAGTTTGATCCAGTGACACTCCGAAATTGAAATTTAACACACACTCCATGCAGCCTCGGCGATGAGGGGATATTGTGGGGAAAGAGGATGAAGGTGGAGAGTGGCAAGAACCCATGCCATTTGATTTCTATTCCTGACTTACAGCAGGGAGAAGTGGAAATTGTGTCTCTGGTCTGCCTTCGGACCTGGGATCTGAGGTAGAGCCCAGAGATTTTTAACAAGACAGAACTTCCCGCCTTCCTGGGAGTGAGTACTTCAGGTACTGCAAATAGACCAAACTCACATCTCTCTCTCCTTCCTGCTTCTTTCTGAACTGAATAAACTGAGGGGGGCGGGGGGGGGGGGAGAACAGGTTGGAATCACATAGCTGGCTCTGCTCTCTTCCAAGGCTTTGCAAAATTGCCCAGGGGGAAGGGGTGGAGGGTAGAGGGAAGAGGTGGAATTAGGCATTGTCTGCAACCTGACTGCACACCCCTTTCAAGGAAACAGACCTGGACATCGAGCAGTTTGTAGCTCTGAAATGATCTTTAGGGACGACCGAACGCCCTCTGAAGGAACCCACTAACCTTTCTCAGCTCATGTGTTTGTCTTTACAGCAGACAGTTCTGCCTCATTTTTTCCATCAGGCTGTAGGTGGTCACCTTCTGCCTATACAGAACACAGACGAAGACATCTCAGCTTCACGATCCAAGTGCGTGGGGAGCAGTGCAGAGGGGATGAGTCCTCAGGTCATTCTAGGAATGGCCGGGCTCTAAAATAAGAAGGGGTAAGAGCTGGAAACAAAACACCTGGGCGGTGGGAAAATATCACCTCCTTGTCTCCTCCTACATCTCAGGTGAATGCATCTTTTCTCTTGTTCATTGTGTTTCCCTGTCCTCCCCATGTACACTGCGGAAGAGAGAGAAAGCTAAGGTTTATGTGTGGGAGGAGAAAGAATCCGCTCTCTCCTGTACCTCATTTCAGCACTTTAGGAATAAGAAAAGGGCCAAACTAAACAGTTTAAATCACTAGGTATCATGCACATGAGATGATATTGAGTTTTTTGGGGTATACTCTTCAGTACATAATCCCTGTGTTTACAGAAAGGCCCCCAGTCACTGAGCTCAGCTGTCTGTTTGGGCAGGGTTGGGGAAAGTAGAGCAGGGGAATTCAATCTGAGTCTTATAATGATCAGCTTTGAAGCCAAAGATGTCCGAACCAGGGTTAGCTGTATCAAGTGAAGTTTGCGATCACATAGAAGTTGCACCCTGGCGGGTACCGCTCAGCTGGTTGGAGCGCCATCCTGTACGCCAAAAGGGGGCGGGTTTGATTTCAGGTTAGGACACACACCCAGTTTTCACCTTCAATCTCTCATCAAGACACGCAGGAGGCAGCCGGCCAATGTTTCTCTCTCTCTTTAAAATCAAATTTTAAAAAAATTACATAGAAGTTTCAGTTAATTATTCTGACTGGGGCAGGGTGGCAAAAGGTGGAAGAGATAAGAACAATTGCTTGCCGAAACCGGTTTGGCTCAGTGGTAGAGCTTCGGTCTCTGCGGATTGAAAGGTCCCAGGTTCGATTCCGGTCAAGGGCATATACATTGGTTGCGGGCACATCCCCGGTAGGGGGTGTGCAAGAGGCGGCTGGTGGATGTTTCTCTCTCATCAACGTTTCTAGCTCTCTATCTCTCTCCCTTCCTCTCTGTGAAATATCAACAAAATATGTTTTAAAAAAAAGAACAATTGCTTTTGGTGGCAATCCTTGACAGAAGTCCCTAATGCATGCTGATCAAAACAGCTCACTGTTGTCTGGGCCAGAAAGATGTTTTCGGGCTCCTCTATAAAGACCTTGCTCAGATGACCCAATTTAGTAAGGCTCTCTTCATGGGGAGGGTCTTGGAGCAGGGGTAGTCGAGGACCTGGAGAATTTTGGAGCGAGAATGGAGCTGAGAAATATCTCCAAGTACTTTTGTTTGTTTGTTTATTTTTTAATTGAAGAAGAGTCACCCATTTGGTTAGTGACAGAAGTAGGACAAATAGAATCCAGGTTACCAGTTGGTATCTCTCTACTGTGGCGTAAAGTTAAAATCTTGCCGTAGCTGGAAGGTTTGGGGCCACCCTGCTTGCTCCATTTCTCGGGTGAGAATGAATAGTTTGGGGCTTACATCTTAGTGGTTGAAATCCTTGAACTAGAAACACGGGTTTATAGATGGGAAAAGAAAAACCCTCTCCCTCCCATGTTTCTTTTCAGAGATTATAGGCCTGAGGAAAAAGCCGAACTCGCCACTCACTGAATATCTTCAAGGCAGAAACAGGGCTTCCTGGCTCAAGGATGACACAAGCATGTATATTCCAGCAGAGTTTATAAGCTGGAGCTATCCCCAGAGGGACCGGGCCATTCATATCACCACTACTCTTTCTTTTTTTTTTTTTCTTTTTTAAATATATTTTATTGATATTTTACAGAGAGGAAGGGAGAGAGATAGAGAGCTAGAAACGTCAATGAGAGAGAAACATTGACCAGTCGCCTCCTGCACACCCCCTACCGGGGATGTGCCCACAACCAAGGTACATGCCCTTGACCGGAATCGAACCTGGGACCTTTCAGTCCGCAGACCGATGCTCTATCCACTGAGCCAAACCGGTTTCGGCACCACTACTCTTTCTTATATGTTTTCCTCTGATAAGCCTTGAACTTGTCTCTGTGTTTCCAACACAGAGGCCACGCGTCTCTGAGAAGAGGATGCAAACCCAACAGCCTGGAATTCAGAGCCTTCTCCGGCAGGGTCGGGAGACCAGCAGAAGGGAGTCCCTCTGGCGTTGTCTGCACCCACAGGATCCCACACGCTTACTTGTTTCCACAAGTAAAATGAGGCTGGAAATAGCTGCCCAACAATAATTTATCTTTATTTTTCCCTTGACTATGTTGTGTGTTCTGAGGGAAGAGAGATGGCCAGTTGGAGAGAAAATAATTCCTTTGTGGATGTTGTGGGGGAGAGGATGGATGGGTGTAAGAGGTGGGATGTTCCTGCCATGTTGGGAAGTATGGGCTGCAGATTTATCTCTCCTCCCCATTCCCCGCCCCAGATTTAAATTAAGAGCAAATAAAGAAGAAAATTTCAGTTGCATTTTCACTGGAAAAAAGTCAGGGCTTGTTTCTGAGCCAACCCCTGAAGCATGCTGTGTCCTTAACCTACTGGGAGGAATGGGACTGCCCAGAAGCTACAGTTGAACTAACAGCCCTCAGTGAGCAACAAAGACATCATGTTTTGTGCTCGAGACATCAGCCTCTAGTGACCAGAACAAGATATAATTCTGAAACCGCCAAAGTGAAGGCAGCTCCCACCACCCTGGGGCCCACCCAAGAAGCTCTAGTGAAACCTCTCCTGCGTTCCAAATGGTAAGGCTATTTTCTCCTTTTAAGATTTTATTTTTATCTCCGGAGCCACTCTTCTGACTGTTCTCATGACCTAGGGAGTTGTCTGGATTCGCTGGTTTTAGGCTGTTGGTGGAGAAAGCTGAAGCTCCCCACATACCACAAAGCAAGGTCCGCTGACCTACTAACAGACCCATTAAGGGATGAGGGGCTCCTGGCCAGGCATTAAACATACTCCGAACATAAGACCTACACTTTCAGGTTGTCTGATTTGGACTTTTATCTGGTCTTGTCTTCAGAATCTGAATTATGTTAAGTGGAAACATTCTAGGTAGTCAGACACCTGTTTTTAATGCTTCCCAAGGATATGAACACAGGAACTTCACCCAGGCTAAGTGAGCAAGTAGCAGTAAGGGGAGAGAGCCAGGCCTCGAAGGTCGTCAGGGATAACCAGGAAGATGGAAGCCCTAGAGCTGACATGTGAGTGAGTCGGGACCGTCAGGCTCACCGCCCAGGCTGTGAGTGCTCAGGACAAGGAGAGTAGGGCACAGCTGGAGCCATCAGACATGTAAGTGGGAGTCAGTAAGAGACCAAACAGAAGAGTTTTGCTTACAAGAGAGGGGACCGGGGCAAAAGAAGGTATGCAAAGCTTGACACATGTGGTCGGTAATGCAGCAAATAAATCTTTCTGGAAGCAGAGTTAGTAAATTCTTGACCTTGGAGAGGGGGAAATAATGTACCTTATTGCCTAAACATCTCATAACCAGAGGTCCATGTTCCATTAAGCACTTCATTGCCCCCAGACAGGGCCAGTAATAAAAATAAACCCCACAGCCGAAACCGGTTTGGCTCAGTGGATAGAGCGTCGGCCTGTGGACTGGAGGGTCCCGGGTTCGATTCCGGTCAAGGGCATGTACCTTGGTTGTGGGCATATCCCCAGTGGGGGGTGTGCAGGAGGCAGCTGATTGTGTCCCTCTCTCATTGATGTTTCTAACTTTCTATTCCTCTCCCTTCCTCTCTGTAAAAAAAATCAATAAAATATATTAAAAATAAATAAACTCCACATTCAAAAAGAGAGAGTTTACAACTCTAGCAGACAACGGGGAAGAAACTAACTGGGCTGGGGCCGTGTGAGGAGGTACTTGGAGGACTGTTGTAGTTGAGACCTGCTTCCTGAGTCTGTCACTCCCGCCAGATCGACTGCAGGGCTTCCCCTGTTACATGTCTTCCTCTGGGCTCACAGGCAGTGACTACCTTCCTCCTTAGGTTCTCTGGACTTCTCACCCTTCACACTACCCCAGACCGCACTTTTCACTCCACCTTAAGTTTCTTAGCTGCCACCTTTCTCCCACTTGGCTCCTTGTCTCCAAGGCCTTCCCCACCGAGGCCCGTCTTTCCCTGCAACCTTCTCGACCGGATCCGAGCGAACGTCCCTGGCTTTCTCCCTGGGGACCTTCTCTGCTTTTCCCGTCTCCGCCGTGTCCCTCCGTCCCACCTCAGCCTTACCCTAACCTCCCGCACGCCAGCCTCTACGTCGTTGGTCCTCTGCCTTGACCCATCTCCCGCCCTTTGAGCACCCCCAGGTCCCTGCCACCGCCCCCTCAGTCCTGGGGGCCCCGCGCCTAACTCCCCGAGGCCGGCCTCTTGCCTCCGGGCCGCAGCCCCTCGGGGACCCTCAGGCCACCAGCCCCGCGTCCAAACCTCCCTCCCCCGCGCTCCCAGCCCGCGCCCCGCAGGCCCCGCCCCGCCGGCCGAGGCCCCGCCCCCGCGCTGCGCCCAGGCCCCGCCCCTCACTCACCTGAGGCAGCTCCGTGTGCGCTCAGGCTGGGGTGTGAGCGAGGGGACGGGATTGGGGGAGACGGGGGCGGGGCGGCGGGGGCCCCCCACTCTGGCCCGGGAAGCCCAGTGCGGGCGGGGGGGAGTGGGGGTCACTGAGGCGGTGGCAACCGGGCCGAAGCCGGGTCCCGGGCGCTCAGCAGCGGTGGCTCCATATCCATCAGCGGCTTCACCTGAAGAGGGACGGCCCCCCCTCCACTATAAACACCCCCCCCTTCCAGCCGTCTCCCCTCCCCTGAACAACTTCCGGTCCCACTACCAGGCGACAGGCGACGTGGCCGAACACCGAGCGCCCCCAAGCCAGGGAAACTGCTGGGAAAAGAAGGGAGAGGAGCTAGGGGAGAGTAGCTGAGCGCAGAAAGACTGAAGTCCGAGAGGCTCGGTCTCCCGCCGAGAGAGGAGCTCCAAGACTGCCCCCTTCACCTGCAGCTTGCAAACTGGACGCGCACCGAGCACCCCGTGTGTCCTGGCCCTTCTGCCCCTAGGGACAAATTTTGTCCCCGAACCTCTTAGGGCAATATTGACTTTAACCTCTTCGCATTCTTTGCCATTCCTGCCAAGTGCGTAGGAATTGTGAGGGGGAGGGGCCGAAGGGTGGCAAATAGTTTGTACTCGCCAGAGGGGTATCTGGAGGTCAGCCACCTAAGTAGCCCTGCAGATGCCGACACACCTCAGAGACCGAAGCCCAACTTCGTGACTTCCCTGCACCTGTTTGCTTTCTCCCTTTCCTCCAGTTTTCATTATGAATCATCTCAGGGGACACAGCCCAACACCTGTGCACCTCCCTTCGGCAACATGCTCACTCCCCAGCCTCAAAAGGTCCCCAAAAGTCATCATATATATATATATTTTTTTTAGCATTGTAGTCTTAAAAAAGATACTTTATTGATATATTTAGAAAAGTGTAATTATAAAGGAAGGGGGTTGCGCTGTTCACAACCCCTGGCAACCCAGAGGAGCAAACAGCAAGTCACACAGCCATTTTTTCTTACACATATACACATTCTCTGAAGAATCCAAGAAAAGCAAACTAAGGCCTCAGTGGTGACTGACATTAGAAACGGAGGTGGGTAAGAAGAGAAAATAGTGCTTGTTTCTAGAAATATATTTTTTCTCACTTTTAGCTCCTTGCTCCAATAGCTCTCACCTCCTGGCAGAAAGTCAACGGCCAGTCATATGTAACACTGTCAGAGGAGGGTGGCGCCCCGTGGGAATGTGTGCCTGGGTGTGGCGTAGAAAGGCATAGTAAAAGTTTCTGAGAGAAGTGGAGGGATGGAGAGAAAGGTTTTTCTGGGGGAAACGAGGCTAATGGACGGGGGTGGAGAAGGTGCTTCTGGGGAGCAGGCGGTGCCATTTCACTTTCTCATGACGCAACACGGACATGGACACGGTGCCAGGCATTGCTGAGCACGCCTCGCAGGTTCCAGATTGGGGCCACGGTGTCTGGCTGCACGTTGTAGCTGTCATCTACAGCCTTACAGACAATGTTCAGTTCCTTTCTCCCCGGGGGGACAGGGGCCTGCAGCTGCCACAGCCGCCAGGCCCAGGCCTTGCGGGGGCGCTGTTCCTCTCCATCCAGCTCAGCCACCTGCCAGGTGAGGCCCCCATCCAGAGACACGTCCACCCGGATCACGGCCCTCCCGCCACCGCTCCAAGCGTAGCCCTTGACAGTCACCTCCCCTGCCTCTACCATCTCCCCGTCCTTGGGCTGCGTGATGGCCGACTGGACGGGAAGCTCCTGAATAGACGGAGAGGCGTCAAAGTCTACGGAGTCCCAGTCCACGGAAGGACAGAAGCCCTTGTAATCGCGCCGCTGCCAGTGGCTGTAACTCTCCTCTGGTTCCACGCTCACTTTGCCCAGCCATTTGACGTGGCGGGCACCCACCACGCCGGGAACCACCACCCGCACGGGGAAGCCGTGGTCACGGGGCAGGGGCTGCCCGTTCATCTCATAGGCCAGCAGGACCTCAGCGTCGGGGTCCATGGCCCGGGCCAGGGGGATGGAGGCACCGTAGGCGGTCCCCGTGGGGTCTGCGTCCAGGCCCTCAAAGCAGACGTGGGCCTCCGTGTCACGGAGCTGGTGACCGGCCTTGGCCAACACGTCACACAGCCGGGCCCCGGCCCAGCGCGCGGTGCTGATGGCGCCGGTTCTCCACTCCAGGCCTCTCACTTCTTTCAACTGACTCATCTCGGAGCGCCGGTTGCCAGCGCACTGCAGGGTGACCGTGATCTCGTGCTTGGGGAACTTGTGCAAGTCGCCCAGGGACAGGGACAGCGGCTTCCTCCCGGGCGGTCCCACTATGTGCAGGCGATAGGTGTCTGGGTCCAGGTTCGGTACGGGCAGGTGGTTTCGAGTGAAGAAGATGGGGTTTGGCGTGATGTAGGTTTCCGTCAGCAGCTCAGGAGGGGGCTCCGCATTGAAGGGGCGCTGGCTATTGACCTTCAGGGCTGGGTGACGCACAGGATCATCAGCGTAAGGGTCAGAGGTCTTCAAGGTGGGCGGCGCCTTGTCTTCGGGGCTCAGCTCCCCGATCTTGTACTGAGCCAGTATCTCATGTATGTGGGCCTGGTTGTGCACAGCATAGAGGGCCCAGAAGGGCTCTAGAGGACCCCCCGCTGCGAGCATCAGCTTTGATGGCCCCCCTGGGTGGAGGTCCACAAAGTCCGTGACATCAAAGACCTCAGAGCCCAGAGTCACCCAGACCCTAGTCTCGGGGCTGCTGTGGGATTTTACTTCCTCTCTGGTGTATATGTGTGGTGACTTCTGAGCAGCCTGCAGGCAGGACAGGGGTGAGGCAAAAGGGAACAGAGTATTAAGAAGCAATCACCGCAGCTCATCCTGAGCCAATCCACAAAGCCATGGCCACTGGGAAACGGAGGTAGCAGGTTTCATCTCTCCTTGCGCACGAAGGTGCGTCACCTGTGGGCTCTGTGGTAACACCCAGGGAGCACACGGGGTCCCCGACAGCGCAGTGTCTTCCTTCCCCACTTACCCTGCAACGACGGTCATGATAGGCCAGCACCGCCCCGAGGCCCAGCAGGGCCCCCATGACTCTCCATCCCCTGGTGCGGGGGTTGTCTGTAGGGAAGGCAAGGCCGGGGCACTGATGCCGAGACGAATCATTTGTAGAGCAGGCCTGAATGCAGAGCCGTGAGTGGGTAGACTTGAGTCTGGAAGAGAAAGGGAGTTTTCTTAGTAACACACTCTGACCGGTGAAGGCCTGGGGTTTGCTTCTCCCTGGCTGGCCACTGGCTCTTTTAGTTGGAACTTAGTTTCTCCAGGGATAAATGAGACAAGTGGGGTCTGGTTTACCCTTTCCTTCCTTGTCACCATCTTAATTATTATTTTTTAAAAATATATTTTTAATTGATATTTTACAGAGAGGAAGGGAGAGAGTTAGAGAGCTAGAAACGTCGATGAGAGAGAAACATCGACCAGCTGCCTCCTGCACACCCCCTACCGGGGAAGTGTCCATAACCAATGTACATGCCCTTGACCGGAATCGAACCCGGGACCTTTCAGTCCGCAGACCAATGCTCTACCACTGAGCCAAACCGGTTTTGGCACCATCTTAATTATTTTATCTGGCAGATAAGAGAAGACATTATAAAGATACCGGGGGTAAAGCTAAGGGTTAGGAGACCTTTGAGGATGGGCTGGCCTACCTGCAGGCCTGTCTGAGCCCCTGGGCTACAGCTCGGTGCAGCAGCAGCATGGTGGCAGACCTGGAGGAGGAAGAGTTTGAGATCAAGATAGGAATTTCTCTGGGGGAGATAAGAGGTCAACCAAAGGACTGGTATGCATGCATATAAGAACAACCAATGGACACAGAACTCTGGGGAGGGAGGGCATCTATGGGGGGGGGGGCAATGGTAAGCTATGTACACAGATAATACCTTAATAAATTAAAAAAATAAAAATAAAAATAAATTAATGTTGAAAAAAAAAAAGATAGGAATTCCTGGGAGGGAATGGTATGAGGGCCGTTTGAGGGAATGAGTGGGAAGAAGACACAGAGGAAGTCAGCTGGTGAGACTTTTTCTGTGGTGATGAGGCCAAAGGGTAGGTAGGAGTGGGGGTCCAAATGGGCCCTTCGAGAAAACCGGGAGCACTTCAGACACAGACTGTACTGACAGGATGGAAGGGAATAGGGGTAGAGGGAGAAATAGGAGTCTTCTAGAATCCCCCATCCTCCACTCTACCTTTGAGTCAAAAAGGGCAAAATTTATTTAAGTCAGGAGAAGACAACTGAAGGGCAGACTGACTTAAACAGGAACAAAAAGGTTAAAAGGGCAATGGCAGCCTAACGGGGTGAAGGACCAGATTCTGGAGTCAAACTGCTTTGTGAAACCCGCCCTGCCATTAACAGCTCTGTTCCCTGGGCAACATAAAGAAGCCTCTCCGACCGCTCCCGAAGCACAGCTGTGATCAGTAAACAAGTAATAATATTATCTTTGAAGGCCTTTCAGTCCCCTCCTCTTTCTCCACCCACTCTAAAAAAAATTGAACCCGGCTGGGGACTGGATCCCAACCCCTGGTCGGCACCCCCCTACCTCGTCTAGGCCACTCCAGTGAGCTCTGCAAACTGAGGCGTCAGTGGCCAGGGTGTCAGGGGACGGGCTGGAAAAGGAAGAGGGTAATTATTCTGTTCTCTGCCCTGCAGCAGTTTCTTCTTCACGGCACTGAGCGGATCACTGACCCCAGCAGGCCCAGGGGGGAGGAGTGAGAAGAGTCCCACTCGGTGATGAGATGCTGAGGAGGGGGGCAGGCAGAGACACTGTGGGGGAGAAAGGAGTAGGAGCAGAGTCTGCATTTTACTCCTGGGCCCCGGGGCCTCTCACGCTCCCTCCCTCCCTCCCACCGGCCCTCAATCCCAGCAGCCAGACCGGAGCGGTGCGGGTCGGACTGACCTGCGGGGGAACTCAGCCAATTCAATGTCCCAGGTTTTAGGAGAGGCAGCCTTCTGCTACATAAAGGATGCCACACCTTGTGCGGGTGGTGGCCCCCCACTCCTCAGGGGCGCTTTAGGAAGGAGGATATATGTCCAGCACCAGGGCAAGGCGTCTGGTCCCATGCCACCATCCAGAAGCTGGCACGAGAGTGTCTTGTAGCAACGCCCCATGCCCCGGGGCACCCGGACAGCGGGAGTGGAGGTGGGTGCTGGCAGTTTTGTGGTCCTTGGGTTGCAAGCACCCCTGGGCGCCAAGGCCCCCACCGTGGCCCAGGCCCCCAGCCCTTCCCCCTCCTCTCCCCTCTCCGGGCCCCAAACCCCTTACCCAGTCTGAGGTCCGCGGATGGACGCGTCCAGCGCCCGGAGACTGCTGGAGAGGGGCGAGGCCAGCCGGTGACGTGGTTGGAGTTGCGGGGGGATTGGCGTTCCCGGGCTCGCCGCCCAGCCATTGGCGGGCTGTGGGCCGCCCTCCGCTGTGGGCCCGCCCCCTGCAGGCCGGAGCGGGCGGGGCGCCTCCGGGGCTGCGAGCCGGGCGGTTTGTTTATCACCTTCTCGCGCGGCGGCGAGGAATGAGACCCTCACTGACATCCGGAACCTGGGCAGTGGGAGGTGACGGGGACGCCAGAGGCTGGGCTGAAAGGTGGAAGACGGGGCTCCTCCGCCCCGCCCCGCCCCTACAGCTGAGAATAGAGCTGCGTTCTCTGGAGGCGGCCTCGGGATCCAGCCCTCCACCCTGGTTTTGATCATCTACGCATGTTGCAGCGACAAACCCCGTTTGCCTTTTAGAGAAAACAAGGTCCAGCGATGCTCTTATATACAAGAATGAGCGGAAACGATGCCTAAATAGTGGTTCAAAGACTTTGAGATTCCTCGGACTAGTCGAATTTCTCCCCAAATTAGGGAACCATCAACACAGAATAGCCACGTTTTTTATTTTGATTAGTTAAGCCAGGTTTTAAAAATCGTCATTTAACAAGAGCAAAACGACATATACAACACCCCAAATTAGGAAGATTATAATCGTTCATAATCTTATAGCAAAGAGCACTAATACAAACCATTTGCTATATCATTTGGTGCAGGACTAAAAACTTGTTTTGTCATTAGCCGGCTGTGAACGTGGGGCAAAAGTATCTACACTGCCCCCTAGGGAACAGAAGGCCAAGCTACAACCTTACTCACTTTATTTTTGTTTTGTTTTGTTTTTATTTTATTGATTTTTTACAGAGAGAAAGGGAGAGGGATAAAGAACTAGAAACATCGATGAGAGAGAAATATCGACCAGCTGCCTCCTGCACACCCCCTACCGAGGATGTGCCTGCAACCAATGTACTTGCCCGGAATCGAACCTGGGACCTTTCAGTCCACAGACCGACTGAACTCACTATCCAGTGAGGCAAACCGGTTTCGGCAACCTTACTCACTTTAAATTAAGGACTTCATCTTTAATTTTAGATCAGTCCCCTCTACCCTCCTCCTTTCTGCTCGCTTAAACTGAACTAGAGATGTTACCAGGAATCCAGTAGTCATGGGGGAGTACTAAGATACATAAAGGGGCAATGGCACTGAAAAGGTTCTAAAGATTTTGGCTCTCTAAAGTTTTCAGAAATAATATTTTAACACAATTAAATTTGCATACAATGAAATCATTGGAGAGGCCTGGTGCAAGATGTGTTAGGTCTGACCAAATAATTGAATGGATATCCCTCACCTGGGAACTGACCATTAGACCACTTCACAATGGACATCGCCTTTTGCTTAGACCACCTTCCACTGGCTAAGACCATTATCCTTCCTCTCTGGACTTTCCCAGGATCTGGACCCTCCCAGAAAAAGCCCCTCTGGAGTCCCTTTAAAATCTCTGACTCCACTTTGCTGGGTGCTGGCACTGGTATCCAGATGACCTAATTCTATATAATAAAAGCCTAATATGCTAATGTCCGGTCATCCAAAGCATAATATGCTATGTTAAGGTTGCTCAACCGCTCGCTATGATGTGCATTGACCCCTAGGGGGCAGACAGTCCAAACTGGTAGGTTAGCTTGTTGCTGGGGTCCAGCTGATCTGGGACGGAGTGAGATGGGCTGGACGTGCCCTGGAGCCCTCCCATGGTTCTTCCCCAGCTGGCCAACCTCCCACATCCCTCCCCAGCCCTGATGGTGCACCGGTGGGATCCCCTTGGCTTGGCCTGTGCCTTATCACAATCGGGGACCTCTCCAGGGATGTCAGAGCTGGTTTCAGCCCAATCCCGCAGGCTAGCCTGAGGGACCCCACTGCTGCACGAATTTGTGTGCTGGGCCTCTAGTAAATTTATACTCCCTTTCCACTTTAGCCTCCTGCATTCCTCTTTTGACAACCCTAACACTGTCTTACTAGTCTTTTTTTTTTAAATTGGTTTCAGAGGAAGGGAGAGAGAAAGAAACATTGATGATGAGAATCATTGATCAGCTGCCTCCTGCACACCCCCTATTGGGGATTGAGCCAGCAACAGTGATCTCCTGGTTCATAGGTCAATGCTCAACCAAAAAATATATATTTAAAAAAATCAGGTTCAGTCCTGGCTGGCATTGCTCAGTGGTTAGAGTGTCAGCCTGTGCATGTAAGGGTCTTGGGTTCGATTACAGGTCAGTGGCAGGTTCCTGGGTTGCATGTTAGATCTTCACCCCTGGGTTGAGGCATGAGTGGGAGGCAAACAATGGATGTGTCAAAAAAAAAAAAAATCAGGCTCAGCCCAAGGATAAGAATATTTAACAACACTATCATCTCCTTGTGTGACATACACATGCTGTACATAACTGACCTTTAAACCTCAACTTTTCTTTGTTTTACAGAAGAAACCAAGGCAGAAAGCAACTAAGTAACTTATCAAGGCCACAGCTGGTAAGTTGGCAAGAGGCAGGACTGGAATGCCATGTCTGTCTGGCACCAGTCCTATCCTTTCAGATTCTTTGGAATTTAAAACTTCTCCTGCATCCATACCTAATTTTTTCTTTGTATCATTCTCTCCATTTAGACGGTGATATACTAAAGGGCTTCACATACAGCAGGAAATAAAAGCTGATCCAAGAGAGTTTCCTGTTGGGGTAAAGCCACATGATCAATAAAATGCTAGTTCAGTATATTTTAAAATCCTCATCCAAGGAAATATTTTCCATTGATCTTTAGAGAGAGAGTGGAAGTTTGGGAGGGAAGAAGAGAGAAACATCAGGGATCAAGCTTGGTCTGTGGACCTACACTCTTTTTAAAAATATATATATATTTTATTGATATTTTACAGAGAGGAAGGGAGAGAGATAAAGAGTTGGAAACGTCGATGAGAGAGAAACATCGACCAGCTGCCTCTTGCACAACCCCCACCAGGGATGTGCCCGCAACCAATGGTAGAGCCAAACCGGTTTCGGCGGACCTACACTCTTAACCACTGAGCCAAACTGGCAAGGGCAGTGATTTTAAAAAAAAAATCTTAAGTCATAGTCCTCTTTGAGATACTAAGGCAAAGGACCCTCTCCCTTCAGAAATACATACATTTTTGCATAATACTTCAAAGGGGTCACAAACTCCACCTCTCCCAACCTCACCAACTGCCTGCCCAAAGGTCATAGACACCCCTCCACCCTAATATATTGTTAAGAGGACCTAAAAAAAATAGCTGCGGTCAGACTTGATGAGCTCTCTAGTGGTCTGGGAGTAGGAGAGATTAAACAGTGATAAAGCCTGGGACTGGTTGGTTGAGTTTTCTGTTCACCAAAAGGTGGCGGGCTCCAATCCTGGTCAGGGCACATACCCAGGCTGCAGGTTCTATTCCTGGTTGGGGCCTTTATGGGAGGCAGCCAATCAATGTTTCTCTCCCCCCGCCTCTCTCTCTAAAAATCAATTAAAACATTTTGAAAAAATATATATATTTTATTGATATTTTACAGAGAGGAAGGGAGAGAGATAGAGAGCTAGAAACCTCGATGAGAGAGAAACATCGACCAGCTGCCTCCTGCACACCCCCCACCAGGGATGTGCCCGCAACCAATGTACATGCCCTTGACCGGAATCGAACCGGGGACCTTTCGGTCCACAGACCGATGCTCTACCACTGAGCCAAACTGGTTTCGGCAATTAAAACATTTTTAAATTTATTCCACGCCCCCCCCCCAAACAAACAAAAAAGCACCAATAAAGATGCTATTTTCCAAATTAGGTTATCTCAATATTCAAAAACAGATCAGAGGGAATAAGGAGGCACCAACATTCAGGGGAGGGTGTGTTTCTGATTCAATAAAACTACTGGGTGCCCGTTCTCCCAAATTTCTCCTATCAGTCGAAGTAAAAAAGAAAAAGAAGCAACACTCCAATACACTTTTCTTTTTTTTTCTTTTTTACTTACATTAAATACATCGGTAAATCAGCAGTCGCATTGTTACCACGATTGTTATGTTGGAAGAGTAAGGGGGGGAAAGGCAAATGCTTTCTTAAAAGAAAAAAAGGGACCCCCCCCAAAAAAAATGATAGAAGGAAAAAAATGAAGAGCTGGGAAATAAAAACTAAGATCCCCAAGCCCAAGAGAGCTCAAAGGAAAGCAGGGAGCTGGGAGGGGTGAAGGAAGGCAGCAGATAGGCCCAGAAGTTAAGGCCAATCCTGTTCCTAAAGGGGCTGGAGAGGGAGGAGCCTGCAGAGATGGTTTCCCAGCCCCAAGGCAATGACACATCCTCACTCCTGCTGCAGGGGGAACGCTGCACAGAGAAAGAACTTCATTTCTAAGAGACTTAAGAGAGCCATCCTAGTTCTTCCACTTTTAAGAATACACTGGGTGCTGCTGGGGGCTGGTGAGGTGCTGGCAAAGGAAGACAAAAATGTGTGTGTATCTCAGGGCCATGGGAACTAAGGCTGCCCCTGGAAAGGAAGGGAATTGAAGCCCAAGTGGAAGAACCTAAGCGGGGTCCTTTAGAACCTCAGCCTCACGGATTTCTCAGCTGCTCTGGGACAGAAGGAAGTCTGTAAGCCAAAAGGGCAGAAAGGTTCCAGTCCTAGGTCACTGAGGCCTTTCCTGTATTACTTCCAATTTCCCCCAAACTCTAGGCTGGAACAAAAACAAGTTTAGAATGCTCTCCTGCCTTGGTGGCTTCCCAAAGACATCCTAAAATACCTGATGAGGGATGTGAATTGAGGCTAGAGATTTAGAAAGGACCGACTTCGTCTGGTGATGGGAGACAGGTGTGAGGGACCTTCAGTGCCAGTCTTTCGCTGTCCACAGGAACAGGGGTTATATTTTGAGGGGCCACAAGTAGGCCTCTGTGGTGCTAGCTCCTAGTGGTACATGGATTAAGCCACTGGTTGCATGGGTGATGAGTATGGACATTAGCATGGAGGGACTAAACTGAAGATACTAACAACGGAGAAAAGAAATAGGGCCTGATTTGGGGGGATGGAGGGAGAGAATAGACTGTACAGTGGGAATACAGATCATACCTATTTACAGGGAAGTAGAAAAAACATGGTAATGGGTGGATCAAATTGAACAAGAACCCTGGGAAAGGAGAGAAAACCCCTCCCTCTTGCCTGACTCCTCCTCACCCCTACCATGGTCTGTGCTATCCTGAGACCGCTCTCCAGTTGCTTCAGTTAATTCCCCAGGAAAGGCAAACCTATACCCAAGAACATAGGCTAAGAATCAGAATCGGAGCAAGATCGCAGTGGAGACTGGGCTTGAGTAGCTGCCACTCGACAGTTCCTCCCCAAACCTCAAATACATCTTGGATTCCATTTAATTTAAAAGGTGAGAGGGCAGGTGAATCAATCAAAACCCCCATAAAACAAGTGTCCCAACTGAACTACCATCAATTAAAGTGCAAACTGCAGGGGGATATAATGGCTGGGGCCATCCAAAGGCCAGACAGAAAAAAATGTGCATGTATAAATCAGAGGATGGGTTGTCAGAAACTGGTCCCTCCTCCGATTGGATCACAGCAGAGCCGAAGATGCAGGCAACCAGTGAAGAGTCTTTGGGGGGCTTTGGAGTCCAGAGTTCCCCCCACCGTGGAGGAGAAGCTACCTCAGAGGCGGAGTGAAGGGAAACTGGGCCTTGGAAGATTCCAGAGCCACAGATGACACTGCGCCTCCACCTCCTCCTCCACCTCCGCCCAGCTAACTAACAGCACGACTCCCAACTGGTGCCTAAAGAGCTTGCCTTCCCATTCTCACTCTACCTAGAAACACCTTCCACAAGGCCAACTCATGGATACTGCAGTGTTTTCAAATATGAGAAATTCCAACCAAATAACCCAAAAAGGAAATCTCCGTCCTCCCTCCTGCTCTGAGCCTTACCCTCCCCCAGGGCCCTTAATGTGACTGAACTGGAAACCGCCTTCCTCAGTTCCTGGGTTCACCGCCTTCTCCATCCTAGGGAAAGGAGGAAAAGGGGGATCGAGAACAGGGATTGACCAAAGCAGAAGGGGCAGGAGACAAAAAAAAGTTTTCTGAAAAAGTGGGGAGGAGAAGGAAAGATAAGTAGGTCACTGTCTTGCACCTATAATACAAAGTGGAGAAAGTCTGTTTTGGAAGGTAAGTCCTGGGGGACCTGACCCCCAGCCCCGGAGGGGGGTAGGAGGTCAGTGGCAACAGCTGCCTGGTGTTGGTTGCTGAAGCGTTAAAAAGTGCCATGACGGAGCTGTCAGGAGCAGCCCTTGGGAGCCAGGGCTCAGTGTGCTGTTACCGGAGGGGCGGTGTGCTGAGGGTTGGGAATGGAGGTTATTTCTTAGCTCTCGTGCTAGCTCCAAACTTGTTCGCCGCTAGCTACCCCCTCAGTTGCTACAACACTGGCTCTTGTTCTGCTGGGACTGCTCGTGGAGATCCACACCTCGGCTTCGGCCTGCTGCACCCCCCAGATTCTGGGGTTCACTCTTTGGCAACTTCTTAGCTAGAGACAAAAAGAGAAGGGAACAAAGTGTGGTAGATTTTAACTCACCCCCACCCCCCCCCCCCCCCCAAAAAAAAGGACTATTGGGTGAGGGAGAAGTTAAGGGGAAATGTGAGACATTAAAAGAATGCTCTGAGGAGGAGAGGGTTCACTACTTGTAAACTATATTAAAGACAACTAAAGGATGGAGGTCACAATAGGAAGTTAAGGTATTTCACCGGAGGAGACACTCCCATTTATCCTTATGAGCTGGGTTGTGGTCTTGCCTAGAGGTAAGGGGAAAAGACGGGAAGACCTCAGGCAGCTCTGGCCTTACCTATTGCCAGGAAGAGATCATTCACGTTCATAGCTGTCTTGGCTGAGGTCTCCATAAACAATAAGCTGTTGTCATCTGCATATGCCTGGGCCTCCTACAAGGGGTGGGGGAGAGTGGTGCTCAGAACGTAGGTTAGAAACAACTGTGGCCTTTCCACTCCCACGCAGCACCAGAGCTAGGCTACGTCCTAGGTTCCCTCACCTTAACACTCCTCTGAGCCAGCTGGCTCTGGACCCATATTTTGGTGACAACTCCCTCAAGCATAACCCATGGTCTAGACCACTTTATGCAACACACAGATATCAGGAATCCTAATTTTGGGAGAGAAAGGTAAGTTGGTTGGGGGCTTTTGGGTTCTGACCCTTGAATAGTCCCTTACCTCAAATTCAATTGCTCCCTCCTTCCTGTTTTCACACTGGTCCTCCCACAGCTGGTGTTCCCTACCCACCCCGCTGCTCTGGAATTTTCTTCCGACTCCTCTAAATTCGCCTGGCTATCATTAGGGTCACAGTGTTGCTGTTTTTAACATGGTGCAGGACTGGGGAATGACATGATGAATGTCTTCAGATGAGGTTTCCAGAGAGGGCAGGTTTGGACAAAAGAGGTCCCAAGCACAGAGGGAGTGTATCAGAAAGGAGCTCTATGGCCATCTTACTTCATACTCCACCATGCGCTTGTTGGCCAGGTCAGCTTTGTTCCCCGCCAGGGCAATAACAATGCTAGGACTGGCCTGTCGCTGTAGTTCCTTTACCCATGTCTTCGCTCGGGCGAAGGTTTCCTAGGAAAACATGAGGAAGAAAATGGGTGGGCTGGAATGACTGTCAATCTAGGCCCATCACCTTTATTTATTTATTTAAAAAAATATATATTTTATTGATATTTTATAGAGAGGAAGGGAGAGAGATAGAGAGCCAGAATAGTCGATGAGAGAGAAACATCGACCAGCTGCTTCTTGCACACCCCCTACTGGGGATGTGCGCGCAACCAAGGTACATGCCCTTGACCGGAATCGAACCCGGGACCTTTTAGTCTGCAGACCGACGCTCTACCGCTGGGCCAAACTGGTTTCGGCTAGGCCCATCACCTTTAAAGCTCAGTCTCAAAACTCACCTCTTCTAGGTGGTCTTCCCTCACTGAAACCACCCATCTATACTAATAATAGCCCAGGTGGTCATCATGCCCTCACACTGTCACAATCCTACAATCCATCACTAGGAGGCTACGTGTGCAGTGGGTGTGCAGTGGGTGTATGTGGGTTGGCGGGGACTTGATGCTGCAAGCATGGCGTGGAGGTGTGCAACCAGGCCTGGGGGTCCCGCAGCCTGTGCAGCGCAGAGGCAGGACCCTGGCTCCAGCCCACTTCTTTGGGCAATCCATCGAGGAGCCCTGGATGGGTGGGCAGGGCCTATCTCTTTGGGGAGATGGGGCAAGGGGCACAGGCCAGGCTGGGGATCCCTCCCACTCCAAATGCAAGAATTTCGTGCACCAGGCCTCTAGTTTCTGATAATTTATTACCTTTGTCTTGGAAGCATAATTTTGTTATTTTGAGAACTTGTTTTCTCTCCCCCACCTAATTTAATTCCTGTAAGTAAAAGGAAGGATAACCCTCTCAGCCCTCTTACCTGATTAGTGATGTCATACACCACAATTGCAGCTTGGGCACCTCTGTAGTACATGGGGGCCAAGCTATGGTATCGCTCCTGCCCTGCCGTGTCCCAGATCTCAAATTTGACTGTTGTGTCATCTAGGCAAACGGACTGGGTGAGGAAGGCCGCTATGGAGAGAGAATGGAGAAGCATTGTGAGGATGAATGGGAACATTCCGCAACCCTTCAAAATATCTCCACTCTAAGCCCAAGACCAGTCACGACTGGGGCCATTCGTTACAGGAAAAAGTTTAGTGTTCTCTTTATATATATTTCTGGAACCAGGAGTAAGACCAATTTTGGCTAAGTCCTTCCTGCAGAAGTTTCTCTAGTCTAAGGAATGAGGGCACATCATAAATAAAGTATGAGGGACAGAAAGAACTGGCACTTATACCAGTCATCCCTCTTCTAACCAAAATAAGAGATGAGCTTCAGATAAAACTCACATCAACAACTGAATAGAGAGCCCTGGCTGGTTTGGCTCAATGGATGGAACGTCAGCCTGCAGACTGAAGGGTCCCAGGTTCGATTCCAGTCAGGGGACATGCCCAGGTTGTGAGCTCAATCACCAGTAGGGGGTGGGCAGAAGGCAGCCAATCAATGATTCTCTCTCATCATAGATATTTAACCTCTCTCTCTCCCTTTCTCTCTGAAATAAAAATATTTATATATACATATTAAAAAAACTGAATAGAGAAGAAAAAAATATAACTGATTATATTTTTTTGATTAGATTTTGAAGTTTGATGGAAGGTCCCACCATTATCAATGTTATTTGTCTGTTGTTTTTTCTATAATTTTTTGCTAGCCCATAACACCACATTTTCTCTTCTTAAAAAAACATTTTATTTATTTATATTTTGTTAATCCTCACTCGAGGATATTTTTCCATTGATCTTTTAGAGGGAGTTGCAAGAGAGAAGGAAAGACAGGGGGAAATATCAATGTAAGAAAGACACATTGATTGGTTGTCTCCTGCACACGCCTCCTGCATGTGTCCCAACCAGGGCCTGAGGTATGTGCCTGGAATTGAACTGGAGACCCTTTAGTCCACAGGCCAATGCTCTATCCACTGAGCCAAGCCGGGTAGGACAAGAACACCACATTTTCAAGGTGACTAGTACAGGCGGGGAAATAGTAACATGGAGTTCTCATGAATGATCTTTTATTGAATTAGCAACCTATGTTTGAGGTAGTGGCAGGGAGAAGATAGCAAATGTGGGAAAGGCAAATGGCCTTATCTTTCATATTTAATTCCAGCCTCTATTTTATCATCAGGTATGTGCATCAGAATGCACATACATGTATGCCTACACCCCCATCACCTTCAACACTAATCAATAGATCTAGGGTAGGGCCCAAGCATGCATAGGATGAAAATGCTCCCCAGATGATTCTGGTGTGCATCTCTGATTATGAATCACTGCCCCAAACCAACCCTCCTCAAGATGACTCTCAACTGAACTTGACTGGGATTAAGATGAGAATAGGGGGAGGGAGACAGATAAAAATGTGGTTTTATTAAGGTGAGCAAAGGTCAATCTTCTTTCTTGTAGGAAGTAAGAAGATGAATATATACCTGCTTTTTGGCATTATGGCTTTTTCTTTTACTTTCTTTCTGTTTTATAAAGGATTTCCGTTCCAGGGAGCTAAGAGGCCAGCTTCACAGTCAGGTCCCTAGATCTCCCTTCAAAAGCCTCACTAAGCCCGAACCTCTTCCTTCCCTGAGATACTCACCCCCAATGGTGCTCTCCTGGTACTCATGGAACTGCCCTTTGACAAAGCGTAACACCAGGCTAGACTTCCCCACCGCAGATTCACCCAACAGGACCAATTTGAACTGGCATATTTTGGTGGCCTGGGGCTGCCCATTGGGCCTGGCTGTGCTTCTGCTAGTCATGGCTAGCTTTTCAGAGTGGGAAAGGGTGGAGGGAGGGGAATGCCACAAAGCGGCAAAGGGGGGAGGGGGGAGGGGAGGGGACTTCCAGGCTTCAACAGTCCTGTAAGAAAAAAATTGGGTAAAATTAAAACAGACCCATTATAGTTATAATCACTTTTTAGACAAAGGATAGAATCTCTTTGCTCTTTGCCCCTATCTATATATAAAAGACTAATATGCAAAGCATCCCCTTGGAAGTTCAATCAGCAGTTTGATTGATCGCTGACGTGTGCTAACCACCAGGTGGTGGTGCAGAACGAAGGAATGCCCTGGCTGCAGCCAGAAGGCCCTGATCGGTCCTGACTCCCAGCCAGGCCTAGGAACTCGTGCACAAATTTCATGCACCGGGCCTCTAGTGATCTTACAATCATCCACCATTTGGTTACACCACTGAGTGTAACCAGGCAGCTAACACTCAGTGGTAAGAGTGGAGAACGAGCCCTGACCGGTTTGGCTCAGTGGACAGAGTAGCAGTCTGCGGACTGAAAGGTCCCAAGTTCGATTCCAGTCAAGGGCATGTACCTTGGTTGCGGGCACATCCCCAGTTGGAGGTGTGCAAGAGGCAGCTGATCAATGTTTCTCTCTCATCGATGTTTCTAACTCTCTATTCCTCTCCCTTCCTCTCTGTAAAAAATCAATTATATATATTTAAGAGTGGAGAATGATATAATAAGAAGTAGAGTTTAACCTACTACATAATTCCCAAGTGCCAATGGAGCCAAAATGGAGACTGAAAACTGTGTGGAAGAAGTCTCTACTTCTTCCATTAATTTCTCACCATGTCTTCAAAGAACAGCAAATTGATCAACTTTTAGTTGCCTGAAGAACACCTAGATCCACTTACAAGTACCCTAGATCCTTAGTATCTCCCTGGTTTCCTGGGGCTGTCCTTTTTTTTAAAAAAAAATGTTTTTATTGATTCTATTTTTTGTTTTCTTTTTTTAAATTGATTTTAGAGAGAGGAAGGGAAAAGGATGAAACATTGATTGGCTACCTCCGGTACACCCCTACTGGGGATTGGGCCTGCAACCCTTGGCATGTACCCTGACAGGGAATTGAATTAGTGACTTTTTGGTTCACAGGACAATGTTCAACCAACTGAACCACACCAGCTAGGGCTTGGGGCTGTCCTTTTCCTTCCTCCTGCTCTGCTTTTATCTAGCTTTCAAAAGAAGGGACTCATTCTGGTGGTGTGGGAATGTCAAACCCCTAATAGTGGAGGGCTATCTTCTGGTTCTGTATCCTTCATGTATGACCCATCTTCTTGATATTTCTGAAAATCTAACCAAGGTCCAAAAGGAAATCTACCCTTTCTCATTTATGGTCAAAGGTATGAAACACAACCAACAGACCACATTTGGCACCAACTCTTTAATTTTGCTTCTGCCACCTCTCCATGTCTGAAAGTTTCTTAAGTCTAAGAGTCAGTAGGCTTGACCTGCTCTCAACTTGCAGCTGTCTTCCTAGTGCTTAGGGATTAGATTACCCTCCATACTAAAAGGGCCTAACAGCTGTAGTCCTCAAAATTAGAGACAGAGAAAGAAGGTATACCTTCTAAACACATGCAGGAATCTCCAGAGGATGGTGTAAGAGTAAGTCTTCAAGCAATAAATATCTGATGAAAGAATAAGCTTGAGGTGTATAGGAGGTAGCCAATCGAGCCTTCTCTACCTCCCTTCCAAGAGGCTAGCAGAGCTGGTGCTGGAGGAGGCAGAGAGAGAAGCTGGGCCTTCAGGAGCCTAATCAGGCAAACCTGAATACTTCATCAATCTGACTCTGAGGGGGAAAGAAACTAAGATATTCAAAGAAGAAGTTAGTATGATCAGAGCATGCAAAACTGCTCTCTGAAATCTAAGCATTGCTTGGATTATACTTTGCTTGTTCAAGTTAATTTTTCCCTTCTCCAGTTCAAATTAATTTTTCCCTTTTCCTTTCTCTAGTGACTCCACAATCATCATACTCTACATCATATGTGGGGAAACATTTTGTCACCATAGCAAGTTTTTTTGAAGTCAAATCAGGGTTAAAAATCTCTGCAATCCCAGTAAAGACATAAAAATCATACAGGAGGCAGTGCAGAGGAACAAAGGTCGTGGAGTCCAATTCACTGGGTTTATTTTACAGTTCTGCTTACTAGCTGTGAATCTTTGGGCCAGTTACTAAATCTTATCAATGTACTCCTTTTCTCATTTGTAGCCTTATGAGGACCTACTTCCTAAGATTGTGAGGATTCAATGAGATAACACATATAAAGAATTTATAGCCCTAACCAGTTTGGCTCAGTGGATAGAGCATCAGCCTGTAGACTGAAAGGTCCCAAGTTCGATTCCAGTCAAGGGCATGTACCTTGGTTGCGGGCACATCCCCAGTTGGAGGTGTGTAAGAGGCAGCTGATTGATATTTCTCTCTTATCGATATTTCTAACTCTCTATCCCTCTCCCTTCCTCTCTGTAAAAAAAAAAAAATCAATAAAATATATATATTTTAAAGAATTTATATTAAGTGTTTGACTAATATAAAGTGCTCAAATGACTATTAAGTTACTAATCATCATTATTAGTAAGACACAAAAAAAATTTTCTTGCCTTGGCCAGGTAGCTCAGTTGGTTACAGCATTGTCCCCATAAGCCAAGGTTGCAGGTTTGATCCCACCAGAGCACATATAAGAAGAAACCAGTGAAGACATAAATAAGTGGAACAAATAAAGTTTCTCTTTTTCCATTCCTCTTCCTAAATTCAATTGAAAAAGAAAAAAAAATATTCTGCTAAAGTCTTACCTTCTACTTATATAAAATGGAAAAAATACCTACCTCATAGAGTGACTAGGTGAGGACTAAGTGAAAGTTTTATTTTGCATAGTGTGTTAATAAATGAGATAATTCTTGCTACTGAGTGGCCCTAATTCATAGAAAAGATCAATTTACTATACTAAGGTATAATTCAGAATTAGTTACCAATAATTCCTAAAAAGCAACCATAACATAAAAGAGATAGAGAGAGAAAAAAAGTGTCAGCTTTGGCTGGCTGGCTGGCTGAATTGTTTGGAGCATCTTCCTGATATGTCAACCTTGTGTGTTAGATCCCTAGTCAGGGCACATACAAGAATCAACCAACGAATGAATAAGTGGGAACAGCAAATCAATGTTTCTCTCTAAAAAAACAGAAAGAAAAAAACCCCCAAAAACTATAAAGAGGAAATTGGAAGAGGAATGAGATAGAAGTGAGAACTCAGAAAAGTATAGTAGAGTAAGACAGAGGAATGGAACAAATTACTCTGATCCTACTGGGTATTCTACAGTCTCTTAGGCCAGTGTATCCTAAGAATCCAGATCCACATATGCCATTTTTTAAATTAAGTTTTCACTGGTCTATGATGAAATGATAAAAATAAAGACAATATAGCATGTTTTTCATAAAGCTAAATTTATTAAACTTAAGAGTATATATTCTTTATAACAAGATTTCTAATTTCTTAGAACCAGTTTTCTCTCAAACATATATATATATATATATATATATATATATATATATATATATATATATATATGTTTGAGGTATATATGAAAAACCTCTAAAATCTATTGTGAAGGAAAAATTATGCTGTAGACTAAAAGATGTGGCTGGGTCCTATTTCTGTAAAAAAGACAATTCTGCATAGAAAAAAGTATGGAAAGATACACACCATTTGTTAACAGTGGTTACCTCTGAGGAGAGTGGGAAGAGGAAAATGGTATGTGAAGGATTCAGATTTTTTCATTCTACCTACCGTATTTGCCGGCGTATAAGACGATTTTTTGGCCCTGAAAAATATGCCTCCAAGTGGGGGGTAGTCTTATACGGCGAGTATATAACAAACTCTGTATTTTTAGTGGAAATGTTAGGGGGTCGTCTTATATGCCCAGTCGTTTTATACGCCGGCAAATACATATTTTTCAGGGCCAAAAAATCGTCTTATACGCCGGCAAATACGGTAATTCTTTTTTAACAGGAAATATATTTTTAAAAAAGTTTCTAAACAACTGTTTGGGTGTTTGTTTTAAAAAAATATATATATATTATTGATTTTTTTACAGGAGGAAGAGAGAGGGATAGAGAGTTAGAAACATCGATCAACTGCCTCTTGCACATCCCCATGCCTTTGACTGGAATCGAACCCGGGACTTTTCAGTCTGCAGGCCGTCGCTCTATCCACTGAGCTAAACTGATTTCGGCTGGATGGAGTTTTTTTAATGCTTAAAAAATTTATGGTGACCGACAGTAGTAAACATTCTAAATATAATTACTTGGGGGGGGGATTAAAATTGGTTCATGAAACCCAAAATCCTGTAGTGCAAGAACCAGTATTAATTAGCTTCTTAACCAATGTTACAGTTCTTCAGCTGTTTTTACCCTCAAATCTTTAGTTTCTCAAACTGAGGCTATAAGCCAATAGTTAGTACCCTTGAAATCACTTGGTGGATGATAAGTATATTAAAAGAAAATTAAGCATAACTGAAAATAGTAAGCATAAGAATCATGTTGTGCCCTGGCCTATGTTCTCAGTGGTTAGTGTTGGCCACACATTAAAGGGTCTTGGGTTCCATTCCCGTCAACTGGAAATACCTGGGTTGTAGATCTGATCCCTGCCCTGGTCAGGGTGTGCGCTGACAGCAACCAATCAATGTTTTCCTCTCTCTCCCCCCTCCCTCCTTTCTACTCTCTCTAAAAAAATCAATGGGAAAAAATATCCTTAGGTGAAGATTGATAGCAAAAACAACAAAAAAGAATCATGTTGTGAAAATGTCTCTTATGGCCCTAGCTGGTTTGGCTCAGTGGATAGAGGGTTGGCCTGCAGACTGAAGGGTCCCGGATTTGATTCCAGCCAAGGGCACATACTGGGGTTTCGGGTTCAATCCCCAGTGGGAGGCATACAGGAGGCAGCCGATAAGTGATTCTCTCTCATCACTGATGTTTCAATCTCTCCTTCCCTCTCTGAAAAAATAAAAATAAAAATTATATTAAATGTCTCTTGTGTATGTACACACACTGAATTTTGATGTAAAATACTTTTTTTAAAGTGAGTCGTGATCAAAAAATTTTTAAAAACACTGCTTTAGAGAGGCCTCACACTGAAAGATGGGTTAGTGGGAGATGGAAGGAAGTTTAGTCTCTGCCCAGCCTACGGGCCATGGTTAATTTCACTCCTAGATAGAATTAAGACGAGGATCTTAGGCTACTCCCTTTTGCCTTTCTGAGCCTCAGCTTCCTTATCTATAAGGATGAACGGAGGAGAGGGGAGAGTAGCAAAGAGCAGAATTTGAATCCAAAGATCTAGGTACATTTAAGAAATTTGTTTCTCTTAGGGTTACTTAACATCTGTGAGGATAAGTTATTTTTTTTAATATATATATTTTTAAATATTTTATTGATTTTTTTTACAGAGAGGAAGGGAGAAGGATAGAGTTAGAAACATCGGTGAGAGAGAAACATCAATCAGCTGCCTCCTGCACACCCCCTACTGGGACGTGCCCACAAACAATGTACATGCCCTTGACCGGAATCGAACCTGAAACCCTTCAGTCTGAAGGCCGATTCTCTATCCACTGAGCCAAACTGGTCAGGGCTAAAATATATTTTTAATGATTTTAGAGAAAGGGAGAGAGAGAAAAACATCAATGATGAGAAAAAAATCATAGGCCAGCTGCCTTTTGTATACAGTCTACTGGGGATCAAGCCTGCAATCTGGGCATGTGCCCTGACCGGAAATCCAACTATGACCTCCTGATTTATAGGTTGACAATCACTGAGCCATGCTGGCTGGACAGGATGAATTATTTTTTAAAACCTATTTATGTGGTTCATATACATTGTTTTCATAGGAAAAGAGGCTATGTCTTCATATAACTACACTTTAGATTTGAAAACAGATGACACAATAGAAAAATAACCACATTAAAAAAAGAAAGAAATAACTGCAGATGATAAACTGATCAAGTTTCCTTTAGGTGACACTAGACTATACTCTTTTTTTAATCACCTGATATGTTTTTATTGATTTTTAGAGAAAGAGGAAGGGAGAAATATGGATCGATTACCTCCCATACATGCCCTGACTGGGGATCAATCCTGAAATCTTTTGGTGTATGAGATGACACGCCAATCAACTTAGCCACTCAGACAGGGCATGTATTATACAGTACTCTTAAGAAACAACAGGAAAAGTTACTAGAATCTTCAACTTATTCTTTTACCTTTAAAAAAAATATTTTTTAAATGGATTTCAGAGAGGAAGGCAGAGGGATAGAAACATCAATGATGAGAATCATTGATCAACTGCCTCCTGCATGCCCCCTTCTGGGGCTCAAGCCCCCAATTCAGGTATGTGCCCTGATTGGGAGTTGAAACAGGTTCCCGGATGGATGCTCAACCGTGAGCCACACCCAGCTAGTTTACCTTTTTATCTATTTTAAAGCATATGATCTAAGGAGCAGAACACAGCCTTAATGTTACTATTCTACAACATGAAAACATGGGAATTAGAGTAGACTGAATTCTCATGGGCAGACACATCACTGTAGGCTTGGGGAAACAGTAGGGAGTTGGGCGTGGAGATAGGAAACAGTCACAGACACACTCAGGTTACAAAAGCTTGATCAATAACCTCCACAGACAGCAAGTCAAACCAGAGCTCAGACACACAATCAGCAAACTTTCTTGCCACTATGCAACCTTGGCTTATCAGAGATCGGTAACCAGTGGGTAATAAAAGACTACCTCCTGCCTTTCCGATCTGCCATCTGCGGTGGCGTCGCCACCAAGATGCAGATTTTTGTGAAAACCCTCACGGGGAAGACCATCTCTTTCAACATTGAACCCTCGGATATGATAGAAAATGTAAAGGCCAAGATCCAGGATAAGGAAGGAATTCCTCCTGATCAGCAAAGACTGATCTTTGCTGGCAAGCAACTGGAAGATGGGCGTACTTTGTCTATCTACAACATTCAAAAGGCATCCAGCTTCATCTTGTGCTGAGACTTCGTGGTGGTGCCAAGAAAAGGAAGAAGTCTTACACCCCTCCCAAGAAGAACAAGCATGAGAGAAAGAAGGTTAAACTGGCTGTCCTGAAATACTACAAAGTGGATGAGAATAAAAAAATCAGTTGCCTTAGTCATGAGTGCCCTTCCGATGAATGTGGTGCTGGAGTTTTCATGGCCAGCCACTTTGACAGAGGTTATTGTGGCAAATGCTGTCTGACCTATTGCTTCAACAAAGCAGAAGACAAGTAATTGTATTTGGGTTAACAAAAGACAGGAACTAACAACAATAGCAAAAAAAAGACTACCATCCACCCTAAATGTGTCAGCCTCAATATGTCCTTCCTTGTTCACAGGAATTGATGGGCTGTCCATCTCTGTGCCTTGACCCTTTTTTTTTTTAAATGTATTTTATTGATTTCTTACAGAGAGGAAGAGAGAGGGATAGAGAGTTAGAAACATCGATGAGAGAGAATCATCGATCAGCTGCCTCTTGCACACCCCCTACTGGGGAAGTGCCCGAAACCAAGGTACATGCCCTTGACCGGAATCGAACTTGGGACCTTTCAGTCTGCAGGCCAATGCTCTATCTACTGAGCCAAACCGGTTTCGGCTGTGCCTTGATCTTTAATCCCAACATGTTTATAAGGGTATCATGGCTTTTTTTTTTTTTAATGCAATAGCTAGACTGTCAAAAAATCAGGGGTACAAAAATGAAATAATATGTGTAAGAATCAATTGACTTCACTATTCTGGTAGTGATTTTTTTGCTTAAGAGCTGATAGTGGGCACATGATCCACTCAATGGTAAACAATAAACCACAGCCAACCAGTCAAGTAGTGTGATGATGATTACCTCCAGACCTAAGGCAAACATAAAGAGGGAGGAAGGAGATTTTCCTTTCAACCCATTCAAGTGGGGGTCTGAAACCAATTATCATACATACACATTCATATTCTCTCACACCATTCTTTCAATAAATAAATACACAGTTCAGAAGAGAAGAAAGTTCAGAAGAAAAGAAAGCAGATTTAACTTCCCTGAGAAGTGCAGCTCCACAAGAATGACTTATCAAATGACCATTAACGGGGGAGGATTGAGGCTTGACCCTGGCCACAGCCCACTGGGAGGGGGAAAGAGGGAGGTGGGCAGCTCTCCCACCGGTGCAGGAAAGTATGAGCAGGAAGCGTTTCTCAGCCTGCTGATCCCAGCTAGAACACAACTCTGTTCCTTTGGCTTCCTCCCACTTGGTAGCTTTGAGTTCCCATGCTTATTACATATGCAGCCTCTAGAAGTCTACCGCCTATCAACAGAGGCTGAGTTCCAAGTATATAGCCACAAGAGCCTTGCCCATTCCCAAATGTCAGCCATGTAGAGTCAGTTTGCCAGGTAAGAAGCAATCTAGAGGTCATCTAGCCCAGTCTGTGTATTTTATAGGTGAGGAAACCAAGGCACATAAAACTAATCACCTTGCCTGGTGTTATCATACAGACGCTATCAGCTGTCACACAGCTGTTTAGTAGCAAATCTTACAAGTACTCCTGGTCAGTTACTCTTGCTACTATTAAACCACTATTCCTCCTAAGGAAGCAATGGATACTGAACTCTGAAGAGGGCACTAGGACAGGAACAAGAGTGAGACTGGATAGAATTTCTGCCTCTATTCAGTTTAGTACTTCCTTTGGGACTAAACATTAGGAAGACCTAGGCTTTCCCTGGCTACTGGGATCCAGTCCCACATCCTTCCGACAAAAGGGCTCACTCATTATTATGCCTTTCTAGAAGGTCTAGACCAACGCCTGCCAGGACAGCTGAAAGCACCAATTTAATGGAAGGTGACAGGAAAAGAAGTGGTAACTTCTGCAGAATTCAGTGGGCCTTGGGATTAATGGGAGAGATTTATTGAGTATGGATAGATTTATTGAGATAAGGCAGAAGCCAGTAAAAACTTGCAAACTTGATTTAGATTCCAAATTACAAAAATCTTGAACTGAGAGCTCCACTATTTGGCTCAGTTCTTTCATTGTGTTGATCCAGGGTTAACCAGTGAATCACTGGCTTGAATGAGAGTCCTTCCATTTCCCCCACTCTTTCCTTTATATTTTCTAAAGAGGCAAAAAGCATACTTATCTCTTATCAGCATGGTAGCACAAACTTCCTACTATTGACCTAGGAAAGATTAGAATGCCCTTTCACACCTTGCCTGCCTAGCAAACTTCTAATGTATCTTTTAAAGCCCAACTCAAATGTCACCTTCTCTATGAAATTGCATAATTACCCTCTCACCCCAGCAGTATTCATCACTGCTTCCTCTGGGGTCACATAGTATTAAAACTGCATTACTATCACGGCACTTATTATATCGAATTAGTTTAAACTATGTACTTCTCAAAAGGTGTGACTACTTTTTATGTTATCTTGAATCTCCAGAGCAGAGCACAATACTGGATCCCTAGTAGATGTTCATCACATGCTCCTTATATTAAGGCCAAAGCAATCCTGCTTCCTTCCTTAACTCCTCCCCTTCCATGCCACCTGGATAGCTTCTTATTTCCATTTGGAAATGTTTTTAGTCAGCCTCAGAGAACCAGTTCTCTCCCTGGCTTGCTTGTGATCTCCCTTGGATGGAGGGCCCCCTAGGGACCCAACCCACAAGGTACTGTTGCAACTCATATGGGCTAACTGCTTTTCCTGTCACCCGTTACTATGCCTCAAATGGCCCAATCACACCGAATATGTGGCCCTCCCACCCTAACACTGCAGCAACTATGGCTAACTAAAAAAATTCCCTGAATTTTCAGTTAATATTAATGTTCAAAAAACTTTGGGCCATTATCTCTATTAATTCTTGAGCTTGAGAAATACAAATGAAAAACAAAACAAAACAAAAAACCACCACCTCATATTTGACTTAGTGGATAGAGTATTGGCCTGCGGACTGAAGGGTCCTTCCTGGCTTTGATTCTGGTCAAGGGCACACACCTCGGCTACAGGCTCCATCCCTAGCAAGGGCATGTGAGAGACAACCAATTGATGTGTCTCTCTCACATCAACGTTTCTACTAGTATGATTCTTCCTCTCCCTTCCACTCTCTTTAAATAAATCAATGGAAAAATATCCTCCAGTGAGGATTAACAAAAACCACACACACACACACACATACACACTCAAATACTCTTACCACCAGAGCTTAAGGACACTGAAAAGGTACCCCCAGCCCCTAAACAGAAGCTACAACCTGATCCCGAAATCTGCACAGACTTTGCTCACATGGGTGGCTCCTTCCTCAGTTACTATCTAGTCAATGACTAAATCTTTCCTAAAACATTCTTGGGAAGTGGGAGTATACTGTACAGGGTTTTAAGATATCCTTCCTCCTAGAGAGCTGTTGCAGTTCTCTAAGTCACTGCCTTACACTTTGTTTACTTTCCAATCTGAAAGGCCTTAGGAATAGGAGCTATACACTTATTTCTCCTACCCTCGGCCTCCTCAGAAGCCAATCCTTATCTATAAACATAAACAAGTGTAGAAGAGCAATCTTGCTCCTGGGCAGAGTAAGAGAAGATATAAGGTATGACTTCAAGGGCAATAAGAAGTCCTCTTCTCCAAGTAAATGTTTGTAACTCAAGATTTATATTTGAAATTCTACATTGATAATTCCACTCCTTAGCTCCTTCTTATGAAACAAAAACTCTTGGGAAGATGAATGCTTTAAGTGACTATTTGTTACTTATACCTTAATATGAAGCAATTTCTTAAAGGTAGACTTTGATTAAGGAGAAGGTAGAAAAGACCAAAAATATATATAAAGAAAGGGACAGGATATCACCAGGATGTAGAACATGGCAAAGTCTAGAGAAGATTGAAACACACACATACAAACTCCTACAGTTTTCTCTAGGACTGACTTTGCAGGAGAGAAAATAAAAACTCCTGGGGACACAATCAAGGTTTCCGTACAAAGGCTGGGCACACCAGAGGCCTTCTGAAGCTAGTAAGGGTAAATTCAACAAGGAGGTAGTATGAAATGTCCCGGTTGTGCTAGTTTAAGGGACAACCCATTTCTTTCCTAGAGAAAGTTGGGAGCTTCTCATAGAAAGACACAAGGGAGAACCATCATCTTCTTTTAGGATAACGAAGGGACAGTCATATAACATACACAGGCAGAGACCATGAACAATAAGTATAGGTTTCAAATTTCTCATGTTAGCAGAGATGCCACTAGTTCTCCCAAACAAAATGATTCACCTTAATGTTTTTGTTTTTTTCCCCTGCTCATAAAAGAGAAAAAAGTTTTGGCCATCTATCTGGGCATTTTCTAAGATACCCACTGCACAACTGGGGTGTGTGTTAAGGTGTGGGATAACCCAGAGTACAGCTCTTTGCTTGTCTGAATTTGATAGAAGAAAGACAAGAAGAACTGTGACAGGAGCACAATAAATAACAGAGTTTTATCGCAGAAGGGAAGCTGAAAAGAAAGATCAGAGTTTGGTAGGAACATAAAACAAAATTGCCTTTGGTGGCACATTCCCCAAAGCACAGCAAGATTAGTCTCATCTGCTGTCTCTTTATCTCTGACCTTTCCTTTCTGGATGAAATATAGTGAGGTTATGTGTGGGAGGATTTACACTTGTTCACTTATGTACAGCTTGAATATTTAAAAATATGTACATATCACCTTTCACATTAAGAAGAAATGTAGTTATAAGATACATTGGTATAAAAGGAAAAAAGGCGGAAGCATAAGGGAAAACCCAACAAGATCCAATCTATGGGAGACTCAAGGTCGGAAGGCCATTAAAAACCTATGGGAGGAGGGGACCCCTGTGCCTTAGTAACACATCTTCCTTTCCTCTGTCACCCCTTTCCCCAAGTGCCTTACTGTTTGCTATTTCTTTTCTTTTTTTAAAAATATACTTTTATTGATTTCAGAGAGGAAGGAGAGGGAGAGACAGAAACATCAATGATGGGAATCACTGATCGGCTGCCTCCTGCACGCCCCCTACTGGGCATCTCATAGCAACCCAGGCATGTGCTCTTGACTGGAACTGAACCGGGGACCCTTCAATTCGGGGGGCCGACGCTCTATCCGCGGAGCCAAACCAGCTAGGGCTGTTTGCTATGTCTAACCTGGGCTCCTGAAGAAATAAACAAAGAACAGGGGTGATGCCCATCTTGTGGAATAGAATTTCTCTTCCCCAAATCCCTTCCTCAAGTGGTATCACTTCATATTTCCAGGGTTGGTTCCACCTAATCACCACCTGCCTAGGAAACAACCTCGTCTAAGCCCTACCAAGTTTCACTAACTGTGGCTGGAAGGTCTGTCTCCTGGTGGCTGGGGAGTCCCGAAGCCCCTTTCCAGGGCAGATGGGATTGCTCATTCCCCTCTTCCAAGTTAGAGCGATGGAATCCACCACAGACCACACTACTGAGTGGGAAAACAAACATCTCCCAAGTCCAACTTCTTAGCTCTTGCACAAGGACTGCACCCGAAACCATCCGAGGCTGGCAGGAAGAAACAGAGAGTGCACTCTCCAGCAGAAGCCAAGGGAAAAGTGTAGAGTCTGAGTTTGGAACAGCCAACAGTCACAGGGGAAAAAAAAAAAAAAAAGTCACGTTTGTTTTCATTGGCTACCCCGGGAGTACCCAAAACTTCAAGTGACCACATCTCAGCACTCAATGGGGACAAAGGAGTGGGTCCTCCCGGGCCCCAGGGCCTCCAGCCCACCCCGGAGCAATCCCAGAAGCTCCACGGGGACGCCAGGCCCTGCCTCCATTTCCCCAACTACCTTCGCCTTCCAGGCCGGGAAAGCTTTCTTCGTTCGCCTCGCTGAGCCCAAATCCTCCTCTCTCCGCTCAACTCTGGGGCAGCCTCGCTATTTTTATAATAGTCCCTTCCCCTGAAAAGGAATGCTTCTGACCCAGCTAAGAACCCTTGCGGGGCCCTGCCAATGAGACAGCTCCAGAGCGCCGGCCCCGGTGTCGCCGGGGGCCGGGCGCTGGGGCTGCCCCCTCCTCACCTCCCCGCAGACGGGCTTACCTCACCGGCCGCCCGGCCTTTCCTCCAGCTCCTCCCTCTCCGCGCTGCTCACGGAGGCCTGCCTGCCCTCACCCGGACCCGGGCCTCGCGTGCCCACGCCCGGCCCCGCCGCCGGCAGCACCCAGCCTCGCCGACTCGGGGCGCCCGGCCCGCCTAGCCCCCTCCCCAGCGCCCCCAGAAGGCCTGCCGGGGCCCGGCCCCCTTCTCCCCTCTCCGGCGGGCCGCTCGGACCCCATCGCTGAGGCCCGGCCCCGCCCCTGCTCCCAGGCCAGGCTGCTCTCCGCTCCCGGGCGCCTCCGCCCCTACCCTGCAGGGCTCCATCAGCCCGGTACCTGGGGCTCCGTCTCCCCCGTCGGGCCCAAGCCTGTGTCGAACAGACAAACAGCCGCAGCTCAACCAAACCCTCCGGCCCCTCCTCCTCCTCCTCCTCGCCCCGGGGCGGGGGCCCCGGCCAATGGCACGATTACGCCTACCATCAAGGGTGGGCCCGGCGCGCGCCGCTCCGCCAATCCCCCGGAGAAAGGCGGGCCTGCGCCGGCGCTGTCACCAACGAGGACGGGCCCGGGGCCTGACAGGCGTGTCCCCAGGCCAATAGGAAGAGGGAAACCTTGAATATGGACAAGGTGAGGAGCCACTGACGAGGGAGCTCCCCGAGACGGGGAGGCGGCACGCTGTTGACAGGCGTACAGCACCAACCAATAAACTCTTGACACCCTCATGACCCCGCCTTTTGGCTCATAAACATCTAATCAGGTGAGCAGCGGAGGCGGGCCCAAGGGAAACTTTAACCAGTCCGGCGGAAGTTCGGGACTTGAATGGCAGGCAAGGCGGGGCTGGAGGAAGCCCCTGACCTTCGCCCCTCCCCCCGGGCTTGGCCGGGACTGAGGAGCTCCCCTCCCTCTAGGACCGGTCTGCGGGCGTGCAGGGAAATACCTCTCCTGGGAGCCCGGGCCTGGGGATTTAAGTAGCCTTTAAGCCAGGGCTTCCTCCTTTTTTTTTTTTTTTTTTTTTTGGGGGGGGGGAGCTCAGAGTACAGGAAATTTTAGGGGGGCGGTCTGAGATGGTGTTTGATGCGGTGAGACAATGGCAGCCCCCCGAATCGGTAGCTTGGGGAGACTTTAGCCCCTTCATAATTTTCATCCAGACAATTGACACTATTATGAATCGTATTACAAAGGTGAATAAAGTATATTTAGAGAACTTTGGTGTTTGTGATATGCAGCAAAAAGGAGAAATGACGAGCTTACTGGGAAATGCAGTGTCGAGGTGAATTCCACCGAGCCCACTTCCAATCCTATTATTGCTCTCAAGCTCTTCCCAACACTGAAATTCCAGAACTCAGTCTGTGTGTCTGTGGTTCTAGGTGTGTTGGGGAGAGGGAAGTGGTAGGGGAAGATGCAGGTTTGTGGGGAAAATATGAAGGCTTCAGTTTCTCCAGCTGTAAAATAGGGCAACTCACTTTGACTACCCTCAGCACTATCCCAATTTCATCATAGAAGTCAAAATGGGGTGGGGTGAGTAGTCCTGCACAGAGAGATTAGGAAAAGTGGGGGGTCTGAAACCAATTATCATACATACACATTCGTATTCTCTCATACCATCCTTTCAATAAATAAATAAATACACAGAAGTAAAGGAGGGAAGATAAACTATAACACTAGCAACTTTTTTTTAATGAATTACAAATAACGTTAATAGCAAGAACACTCAAGGACAAGAAGTCAGAGAAAAGAAAAACAATACTCTTTTTTTTTTAAACATTTGCATTACAAAAACCCCAAGGTGCACATGGCAACAAATTCACCCACTCCCTCTAAAAAACTACTATAACCTGAAATATAAATATAATTATTCATCCTTCTTTTAAAGAAATATTTTATCTCCGTGCTCCCACTCAGTCACAGCCCTAAAAAAAGTGTCAGTATTCTCAAAACGATGTCTAATCTTTACTTCCACTCCTGTGGGGGTGGCCTTCAGGGGGAGCTGTGGCCTGCCACCTGAAGAACTAAGAACTTTAAAAGAGAAAAACTCAACATTTCTTTCACTTGCCTCATAAGGCCGCGGTGAAGTGTAACCCCTGTCCCGGAGCCTCCCAGACATCCGTTATAGACATCTATAGGAGGGACAGGAGGGGCGGAGAGGGCCCTGGGGGCAGTCATTTCTACTGTAGCCCCAACAGGCCTGCAGAGGCCGGGAGTCCTGGGACTCTCAGACTGTTAGGTGAGATCAAACACTGAAACTACAGTATAAACTGGCTGGATCTATTGTTTAAGTTAATTTTTTCAAAACAGGCCCCTCTCTCTCTGTTTTTGTTTTGCTTGTTTTCAAAATTCCAATTTACCCCTGTCGTCAATGGGCCTGACAAACACAGGCGGTTTGGGGCCTCTGTCATCTCAAACGCAGGAAATAAAGAACTGTGGGGCTTTCAGAGATCGGAATGGCAAATCCTATGTGGGGGGAGAGGAAAGAGTCAGTCTTTTTAAAAAAAACAAAACAAAAGACACCAGCTCTCCTTAGCAACGACTAAGGAGGGTTGGTAGAGGCTGACTGACTTAAGTGCATCTAATACTGAAGTTTCCTTTCCTTTTTCCCCTCCAACCCCTTGTTTCCCTAGAGTTGGCTGGCTGAGGAAGGAAGGTAGGTGAGTGTTAAGGCAGCCGGACAAGATAGAGGGCACCCACAGCCCAAGGCCAAGCCAGGTCAGGCCCCCCACCGGAGGAGAGGGTGAGACTGGGGGCTCGGAGAAGGACATCAGAGTCGAAGATGGGGTACTGGCTTGGTCACATCCTGGAAGAAAGGGTGAGTCAGAGCCGCCTTTGCTGAGATCCGTTTGTTGGGGTCGTAGTGCAGCATTTGCTGGAGGAAAAGACGTACACTGACTTCAGTGATGTGACAGAGGGCTTAATAGACAGTAAGCATTCCAGCAATTCAGGAACCCAGAATTCTTTTCACCCAAGGCAGAGCTCCCTCCCACTTCCCTCCTCCCTGTATCTGCCCGTTCGGTTGGTATGCCAGCCGGGAGACGGGAAGCAGGAGCCAGGGAAACACGGAAACCGAATCCAGGGTCTGACCCTTCCTTCCTCCAGGAAAAACCCTGCCCCATGGTAGTCAGTGAGAGGAAAGGCAGCCCACCCTGCCTCTCACCGATAACAAGCTCCGTCCATCTTCATCCAGGGGAGGCACAACTTTACTGAAGTCTTGCCGGGCCCACTTGGGGAAACTTGGCTTATAATCGGGCATAGAAGTAACTCCTGGCCAAACCACCTCATCTGGGGTGCCCAGAGTCCGAAAGATCCGGAAGAGCTGGTCAATCTCAGAATCTCCGGGGAAGAGGGCCCGGCGAGTCACCTGCAAGTGGGGAGAGAGGAAAAGCCAAGACCCACACTGGCGTCAGTCAAAACTGCCCCTTGTGTGACGCAGGTTCCCGCAGGCAGTGGAAGGTCAGAAGGGCCCCATGACTCCCTCCCCAGGGCCTTTCATGGGGTCAGTCACACAGAGCCTGAGACAATAAAGTCCCTTCATCTGTCTCCTCGCCCCCTCCTCCCTTCCCCCAACCATGGTTTTGCAGATCCCCAAGGCTGGGTGGGTCCGGGAGGGGGTGAATGTCTGGGGTGCCACTGACGTGTAGCAAAGGGATCCCAAGCCACTCACGGGGTGTGGGGTAGACACTGCGGTCATCCCCCCTCCTTGTGATGCAGCCACTTCTAGATAGGAGCACAGCGTGCAGAGACTGTGTCTTCCATTTCTTCTGTGTTCCCCACAGCACTTAGCATGGTGCTGGGTACACACTAGGTGCTTAACAAATATTTTTTGATGAATTGAGAGAGGAATATGGGCAATTGTAAAGTAAGGCACTGGGGGATAAATGCACATATATATATATATATATATATGGTCTCCAAGCCCCCGGTTACAACCCAGATGAAGGACCATACGACAAATTGCTGATTTGATTTTAAAACTCAGCTCACTCCATGACTGTATTAAATGGGACGACAGTTCACATATTAAGGCTGAGCCTCAGGGATCCTTTTCGTCTAAAAAAGCCAGAGGTTGGGTGGGGACATGAACTAAGTTTGCAGTTTAAGTGAAAAAATGTGGATAAACTGAACACAGGTGGCTTCACTGCATTCCTCACCCCGTACACTAAGGTCTCCAGGCTAAACGAAGGAAGCACTGCATGGAGCTCATTCTACCACATCTATGCAGACCAAAGCTAGAGCAGCTACAGAAATTATTTAGCTCAACTTGGGGCTCAGAGATGTACAAGGATGCTAACGTTATTTGAGGATATCCTAGCATGGTGGGTGACATTGGGGACAACAGTCCTATCCTTTTCTCACCACCCTTGTGGTGTTACTCCAGAGAAAGAACACTGTGATAATAGAAGGGCCGTGGATCTGGGCCAAGAAACAGAATGTGGGGAGGAGAGGGCAGGGTGGAACTCGGGCATGTATCTGTACCATTTCAGCAAAGATGCAGCCAAGGCTCCAGATGTCGACAGCTGTGGAGTAGTACTTGCAGCCCAGAAGGATTTCAGGTGCTCGGTACCACAGGGTCACCACCTGAGGACAAACGTAGGAAGGGGAGGGTCGTTGGTACATGGGGCGTGGAGAGTCCATCTCCGTTCCCCAGCACTACTCTGCTAACTCCCGGCCTCTTAACAGCAGCTTCTCTCCCTCCATCCTTCCCTCAGCAAAATGACTACATACATCTTAGCCCAGGATGGGCCAAACCATGACTCTGGGACCATATTTCCTGAGCCCCCAATTTGTGACCCTCATGGAAAACTTGAGAGAAGTGGTCATAATTGTAACGATGTGCCAACCAGCTCACCTGGCTTGGTATCTATCAAAGCCCAGTTAGCCCTGCAGTATGCACTCTGTGAGTACTCTCAGACCTCTTGAGGTGTCAAAAATACTCTCCCTCGCCGAAACAGGTTTGGCTCAGTGGCTAGAGCGTCGGCCTGCAGACTGAAAGGTCCCAGGTTCGATTCCGGTCAAGGGCATGTACCTTGGCTGCGGGCACATCCCCGGTAGGGGGTGTGCAAGAGGCAGCTGGTCGATGTTTCTCTCTCATCGATGTTTCTAACTCTCTATCTCTCTCCCTTCCTCTCTGTAAAATATCAATTAAAAAATATTTTTTAAAAAATCAATAAAATATATATATTTTTAAAAAAAGATGTTTCTAACTCTCCGGCTCCTTTCCTCTCTGTAAAAAAAAAAAAAAAATCAATGAAATATATTTTTTAAAAAAAACAACCAAAAAGCCGAAACCGGTTTGGCTCAGTGGTAGAGCGTTGGTCTGAGGACTGAGGGGTCCCAGGTTCGATTCCAGTCAGGGGCATGTACATTGGTTGCGGGCACATCCCCGGTGGGTGGTGTGCAGGAGGTGGCTGGTTGGTGTTTCTCTCTCATCGACGTTTCTGGCTCTCTATCTCTCTCCCTTCCTCTCTGTAAAATATCAATAAAATATATTAAAAACAAAACAAAACAAAAACACTCTCCCTCTAGTGCGGGGATAGGGAATGTCCAGCTGTGGGCCTTATAAGGCCCAAGAAATCATTTGTCTGGCCCTGCCAAGCCATTAGGGTGAGTTAATTAAATGTTTGATTAGCAGACTGATTTGTTGTTGTTAATAGTCACCTGAGGATATTTTTCCATTGGTTTTTAGAGAGAGCCGAAGGGGAGAGACAGAAAGAAACATTCATGTGAGAGGGAGACACATCAATTGGTTGCCTCCTGCACACACCCTAACCAGGACCTGGGATGGAGCCTGCAACCAAGGTACGTGCGTGCCCTTGACTGGAATTGAAGCCAAGTCCCTTCAGTCTGAGGGCCGCCGCTCTATCCACTGAGCCAAACCGGCTAGGGCTAGCAGACTGAATTTTTTAAGTTGATAATTTTGTATAGCCTTCGATTGATGTTATAAATGGCCCTTGCCAGAAAAAAGGTTCCCTACCCCTGCTCCAGTGAGAGAGAAACTGCTGTCTAAATATTTTTAGTTACTTTCTGAATGTCCTTGTTAACACCTCCCAGGAAGTTCAGAGAAGAAATTCGGAGAGGAACTGACCTCATGGGTGTAAGTCCGAACAGGGACTCCAAAGGCTCTGGCTAGGCCAAAGTCTGCTAGTTTGATGGACCCCTCTGCGTTGATAAGCAGATTCTGAGGTTTGAGGTCTCGGTGCAGGACCCGGTGAGAATGGCAGAAAGCCAGGCCCTGGAGCAGCTGGAACAGATAGCTCTGACAACGGAGAGAGACAGAATGATGTTTCTTTACCACCTCCAAAGCTCTACTAAAGCCTTCACTATATTAGATTATAAGTGTGTGTTGAATAAACATTTGTTGATAGGTTGGAAGTAGTTTGGGGAGTAAACAACCCACGAGCTGTAATACAGAAACTAGAGACTCACTGGCTATTTCTCTCACCAAACAGGTAAAAGGACTTTTTTTGAGGAATGTACCAAGTGCCCTCAAGTCCCATTTATCTGCGTTTCATCTGACCTTCTACCTGAGCTGTTATGTTGACTCACTAGAGTTTCAACTTTGATTCTCCTGCCCAGCCCTAGGGTTAATAAGCATAATGAACAGTGAAAGAGCCACAAAAGAAAAGTGTGTGTGTGTGTGTGTGTGTGTGTGTGTGTGTGTGTATAGGGAAATAAAGGCTGGGAAACCAATATCACAATTCTTCATTCGGTCAGATTTATCTGGCCTTCAGTCCTCACAAGACATGACCATGTTGGGGGGGAGTCGATAAGAAGGATTACCTTGATGAGGGGAAGAGGAATGCCAGTAAGGGCAGAGGCATCCATGAATTTCTTGAGATCTTGGTGCAGAAACTCAAAAACCAGGTAGAGTTTGTTTTCGGTGTGGATGACATCCAGCAGCCTAGGGAAGGGAAGTCCAGGCATGGAGGTGAGAGGGCGAGACCTCCAGACGACACAGACAGAAGACATCCTCCTTGCTATCAAGCACCTCCCATTTGACATACTTACTTGACAATATTTGGGTGGTTAAGCTCCTTAAGCAGAGAGATCTCCCGAATAGCAGTACTGGGGACACCCTCTGTCTCACTTGGAGAGATTGGGAAACAGAGATGGGAATGTGGTTACAAATATTCCTTTTCTCCCAGCCCAGGCATTCTTTTTCTCCTAAGGAGACACCACCCCAGCATCCCCCCGTGAAGTGAGAGAAGGGAAAGTGTGCTTTAGTTCATTCATTCATCCGGGACAGAGAGAGTGGCTTTTGGACATAGGAAGGCCATTATTTCTTTTTACCCCTCAAAGGTAGGGGAGTAAAGCCTCCCGGTCAAGAGGGAGAGAAGGTAACAGGGAAAAAAGGGAGTGGCGGCACCCAGCCCCCACAGAGGGGCCAGTGAGGTTCAACTGCCATTCTTCTGAGACAGGGAGAGAATTCTAAGAGGAGGGTGGGGCTGGGGCAGCGATGGGGGGGGCTCTTTATTCAGAAAAGTGCTCTTCACCGGTTCCCACCAAGCCCACCCCCACGGAGGGTCCCGGACCCCAACTCAGGGGCCTCCCTTCCCTTCCTGCGCCTCCCTGACTGCCCATCTGGGGGCTTCCCCGGGCTCCGGGGGGGCAAGTTTCCCACGGACTCGACACTGCCCCGTCAATCTCGAGAGGGGAAACCCTCCACAGCCCTCCAACTCCCTTCCCCACTCCCAAAGAGGTCCCTCCCCGCCACCTTCCGGTCCCCGGACGGCTGCCCGCCCGCGGGGTGGGGGCGGGGGCCCTCCGGGAGTTCCCGGGGTGGGCGTCCCGGGACGGGGGCCACTCACGTGTCCAGGCGGATTTTCTTGAGCGCCACCACTTCCCCCGTCAGCTTGTTTTTGGCTTTGTACACGACTCCGTACGTGCCCTCCCCGATCTTTTCCACTTTTTGGAAGTTCTCCATGAAGCGCTCCGCGAGTCAGGGTCAGCCGGGCCCCGGGGCGGGGGCCTGGGAACCCTGAAGAAAGCGGACCCCGGCCCTCCGGGGCGGAGGACGGGGAAGCAGGGCCCGGCACGGCGGCCCCGGGTCCGGATGGAACGCAGGGTCTGTCGCTCGCTCTTGTCAATTTGTCCAACTTGAAACAATGTTGCCGCCTCCCTCCGGTTCCCCACCGCCGCCCGAGGCCCCGCCTCTCCTTCCCGCGTTTCCATGGCTCCGCCCCCGGCCCTTCCTATTGGTCGGCGTCGGGACGGAGGGGCGAATCCCGCGCCCCTCGCCGCTAAGGGGCCAGCGCGGCGCCAGTTGGGTTCGCAAGAAGAGGCGTCCAGGCCCGTTGCTGCCGCGGCGGGGAGGCCGGGCGCCTCCTCCAAGTGCTCACCTGACTCGGGCCCCAGTGGCCTCCCCGGGTCCTGGGTTTGTAGGGATTTCTTCTGATCCAGCCAGAAGAGCACCCAGCACCGCCACCGATATGTATTAGGGAAAACACTTATCGATCTAAGATTAAATGCCACCTGGCCCTGAGGGCCTCCTTGGAAAAGCAAGTGGCTGGGATGTGCTCCCCTGAATAATAAACCTAAATTAAGTAAATAAATGAAAGAGAAAAGCAGGAAGCTGGGAGTCTCTTGTAAGGGTTTCCTGGGTGCCGGAGGAATCTCTGCCTCCGCCTCTCAGTCTACCCTGATACTCTCTGCTTTTGGATGTAGGATCTCTGTTTCGGTCTTTTTTTTTTTTTTTCCTTTTAAATGTTTAATTTTATTTCACATTGATCATAAGAGCAATACATTATTTTAGGAGACTTTTTTCACTAAGTCGCTTAGCTAAAAAAAAAAAAAATGATTAGGTAATCACTAGTTGTTTCGGTCTTTTTGAGGCTCCTGGTTTGACTCAAACAACAGATTGATTTAATCTCCCATGATGAATTGTGCATGTGGATGGAGTACGTGTTATGTAGCTGCAACTTCGGCTAATTCTTTCTCAGTCCAGATGAGCATGAACCTGTGTCTAGGGACCAGGATCCCTTGTCAGTTCTGCGGTTCTCTAGCAGCCCCTCCCCAGACCTCCCCTGGAGGGAGAGGAGGAAGGACTATGCAAATGAGTACCCCTTTCTTATATAGGGGCTTGTCCCAGCCCCTCAGTGCCTTTGGTTGCTGGAAGAAAGACAGGATGGTCCCTTTAAAATGCCTGCTCTCCGTGGCTGTGCTGGGTGCTCTTCTGGCTGTGGGGACCACAGAAGGTTAGTGTGGGGCGTGGGGATATGAATAAGTGCATTTGGGGTTGCATGCCTGCTCTGTCTGGTTTCCCCCCTCCTCATAGGAGATACCAGCAATACTTCGGGATTCTCTCATTCATTTGATTTAGTAAGGATGTGTGTACTTGAAGTCTGAATCTGGGACTGAGACTGAGAGTAATTCCATCCGCTTGGAAGGGCAAGAAAATGATGGTTCTTCATGGCCATAATTCTGAGGCCCCCCCTGGGGTAGGGGCTCAAAGCGGGTGGGGAGAAATGCGTGGGAGGCTCTTTTAGGTGATGTCTCAGGCACTTGGGAAAAGGTATTTAAAGTGAGGAGTAAGAAAGAGAATGTGGTATTGGATAAAAAGGGTAAGGAGGCACCATCAAACCTCTGTAGGGTGGGGATGGGTGAACACAGGCCAGGCTTTTGTCCTGTGCATGGAAAAGGCAGGCAGAGGGTCTCAGCTGAGCATCACATGAAAGGGCTCTGGAGGATTGGGGCCTCGTGACAGGAGCAAGAGGTGGGGGGTGAGGAGTGGTGAGAGGATCTGGAATGTCCCGAGGGGCTCTGAGGAGGGAGGGTTGGGGGTGGGAAAAGAATGGGGCATCTTATGATTCTCTTGCTCTAATAGTAAGATACTCAATGAAGTTTCCAGATCCTCCTCCAGCCAAATCAACTAGATTTCTAGTACAAATTACAAACGGAGTGAGGCTAGTTTCTGCTATGCTGAAATACATGCATCATATCTCAGTTTCCTCTTTTTTTTCTTTTAATTTCTTTTTATTGATTTTTGAGAGAAAGGGAGTAGGATAGAGAGATAGAAACATTGATGTCAATTGGCTTCCTCCTGCACGCTTCCTTCTGAGGACTGAGCCCGAAACCCAGGCATGTGCCCTGACTGAGAATCAAACCAGTGACCTCTTGGTTCATGCGTTGATGCTCAGCCACTGATCCACACCAGCTGGGCTCTCAATTTCTTCTTTCTCACAGACTCAAGAAAATTCTTCTTGATTTGACTTTCCTCATTCATTATGCTGTTTTAAGTATTTTTTTTTTCTTACTATGTTCCTTAATGTAAGTCTGGAAGCATTCTATTCATTCTTGTTCATCTGAGGCTCTTAAAAGACTGTTTACTTTTTGGATCCTGATTTTTTTTTAATGTCATAAGCCATTTTTATTTTTATTTTTTAAATATATTTTATTGATTTTTTACAGAGAGGAAGGAAGAGGGATAGAGAGCCAGAAACATCAATGAGAGAGAAACATCAACCAGCTGCCTCCTGCACACTCCCAACCAATGCACATGCCCTTGACCAGAATCAAACCTGGGACCTTTCAGTCTGCAGGCTGATGCTCTACCCACTGAGCCAAACCGGTTTCGGCTCATAAGCCATTTTTAGATATTAATGAAATTTTTATGGACTAGGTTTGATAATTTTGTTTAGTGTGAAGTGATGCTTATTCAATAAAATATTCATTTTAAAAACAGATGCATACTGAGTTTGTAGGGTTAAAATAACATGATGCCTGGGATTAGCTTTTAAAGACTTTAACTAAAAACAAATAGGAGACTTGACTTGGGGTGCTGAACACACAGTACAACATACAGATAATGTATTATAGAATTGTATACCTGAAACCTATATAATTTTATTAACCAATGTCACCCCAATAAATTCAATAAAAAACAAAGCAACATAAACAAACAAACAACAACACAAAGAAAAAGCAAATGTGGCAAATGCGATAGTTGCTGGATCTGGATGAGGCATATAGAGAGCCATCATCTCTTTTTCTCAGTCAGTTGCAATAAATTTGACTGCTGTTCCCAATCCCAACCTCTGCCTACTTCTGATCCATCTTCCTCACTGTTTGTTTGTCAGTTATCCTTGTAAAACACAGTCTGATCACATTAAAAAAAGATGCTGAAGGGTGAATTTTATGTATGTGGGTTATAGCTCAATAAAGCAATCTCCTGAGGGGGCCTTGCCTACAGAGTTTAAGGCCAGACTCCTTCACGGGACACTCAACGCCCCCAAGGCGGCTTTTCGGTCTCGTCTTTCCCGGGGTGCATTACCCAGACTGCTAGTCGTTCCCCATCATGCCATGTGCTTCCACGCCTCCATGCCTGCATCTGCTCAGGCTGGGCCTTCTGCCTGCAGTGCTTTTCCCACAGGCCAGTTCCTCACTCAAGTCTTTCCTATCCTAATCTGCCAGAGTGGAAACACAGAAATCTGTTTAGACTGTCATTTTGTAGTACTTCATGCATGTCTGCTATGGCTCGTATTAAATAGTGCCTTGATTTATAGCAATTTACATATATGTCTATTTCTTATACTTTGCCTTGAATCCTTTGAGAGCTGTGTCTTATTCATTTCTTTTAAAAATATATATATTTTATTGATTTTTTACAAAGAGGAAAGAGGGCGGGATAGAGAGTTAGAAACATCGATGAGAGAGAAACATTGATCAGCTGCCTCTTGCACACCCCCTACTAGGGATGTTCTCACAATCAAGGTACATGACCTTGACCGGAATCAAACCTGGGATCTTTCAGTCCACAGACCAGCGCCCTATCCACCGAGCCAAACCGGTTTCGGTGTCTTGTTCATTTCTTAAGTCCTTTGTATCTAGCATAGTCCTTTGTGCCTGGTGCCTCGAGGGCAGTCAGCACATTGAAATGCACTTTGAATGTGAGAAGGAGTTGGAGTGACATGGGACCCTATCATTTCCTGAGAAGGGACTGAGTGAGGATCCTAGGGCCCTCATGGCGCTTTCCTTTTAGGACCCAGAGGCCAAGACCGGCTTGGTGTCTCGAGGCAGCTCAGAACTAAAGGCTGGAACAAGCAGCTGTATCCGGAGTGGACAGAAAACCAGGGGCCTGACTGCTGGAGAGGTGGGAGCTTGGCAAATTCTGGGGAGGGCACGGCGGACATGGGGTGGGGAGAGCACTGGCTTGAAAGTAGTTTGGGAAGAAGGGGAAGGATATATGAGGAGGGGAAGCCAAGGAGTCCCAGCTAATGCAACTGCCTTTTCCAGGCGGCCCGGTGGCCTTGAAGGTCCGGAGTGATGGGCCTACCCTGGTGGGGGCGAACGTCTCCTTCTCCATTTCCCTGCACTTCCCTGAGAGCCAAAAGGTGCTGCCAGACGGACAGGTCATTTGGTCCAATGACACCATCGTCAATGGTGAGTACCTCTCTATCCCTGGCCCTCCTTCCTGTGTCCCAGTTCTCCAGCACCCCTGATGGGCCCAGGGAATGCCCCTTCCGCCTCTATTTAAAAAAAAAACAAGTTCTATATATGTAATGCATATTCATTGTAGGAAAAGTAGGAAACACAAATAAAATAGTGTGTGTGTGTGTGTGTGTGTGTGTGTGTGTAGATTATAGTCCCTCAAATGGGGGACTGAAGACCCAGTGGACTTAGAAGTTGGATGGATTTACATTTAATTTTGTTACTAGCATGGGACCCTGGGCAAATACTTGTTTTGTGCTTCCGTTCCCTTATCTGTAGAATGGGGATGATACCTACAATGAAGGGTTGTTGTAAGGACTAAAATGTGATAATATATATAAAGAATTTAGCACAAGGCCTGCCCTAGCCTATAGTAAAGGCTCAATAAATGTTTAGACTGTCTAATGTTTAGAGCTGGTCTTTGCGCTCCAGCTCCATGACCCTAGTGGCTAATTGTCTGCTGTTATTTTTACTTTTATCCCATTAGCTAGAGCATTTATCTCTAAATATATTGATATAGCGCCTTCCAATATCTTTCCTATGTAAGTGTATACATATGAATCTTTAATTGTAGTTTCCACTCTTTCCACTACCACCCTAAATGGATTATACCAAGGGGAATACACTTTGTGGCTAGGGGCGTATTCCCAGAGGTCCCCCCCCCCCCCCCGAGAGCCGTATTAAGGGTTTGGTATAATGCCGGGGTTTAAAGGTGACTCTGTATCTGCCTTGCAGGGAGCCAGGTGTGGGGAGGACAGCCAGTGTATCCCCAGGAACTCGACGACACCTGCATCTTCCCTGACGGGGAGGCCTGCCCGTCGGGCCCCTGGTCTCAGAGGAGAAGATTTGTTTATGTCTGGAAGACCTGGGGTGAGGCATTCCCCGCTCTGGCCTGTCATCCACACTTGGATTCACCTCTTCCCACCCGATTCTCTTTCCTTTTGGTCCCGTCCCTTAAGCCCTGCAAGTTTCCCTAATCAACCCGCCTCTTCCATAGCACCTCGCCCCCTCTCACTCTATTGTCGTTCTTTCTGGGAACCCTCCCTCGGTGAAGGGCCCCATTCCATGGAACCGCTCATTCGGATCCTTCACTGGCCCCCATATCGCCACCTTCCAAATACCCTCCAAAAATTACAATCCTGAATTCATCCGACGTTCCTTCTCTGGCGCCGTCTCTCATCCATCTTCTTCCACCAGTAACCCTCACCCCTCCCCTGCTTTTCTCTCCAAAACCCTCAGGCCAATACTGGCAAGTTCTAGGGGGCCCGGTGTCCGGGCTGAGCATTGGGACAGACACATCCGTACTGGGCACGAACACCATGGAAGTCACCGTCTACCACCGCCGGGGGACTGAGAGCTACATGCCCCTCGGTCACTCCAGCGTAGCCTTCACCGTCACTGGTAAGGATTCAGGGGGGCAGGGCCGATCCTGCAGCGAGAGAAGAAGGCGGCGAGGTTCGGCGGGACTGGAAGGGGAAAGGGGGAAATGTGTATAATCTTCACGGGCCAGAACCAGGAAAACCTGGACAAAGGAATACGGGGCTTCGAACCAGGGAAGACACGGTCGGCGTGGGGCTGCAGGGTGTGGCGGGGAGAAGAGAAGCCGAGGCCCGGGTGTGCGTCTTACCCTTCCCGGTTCCAACCCCAGACCAGGTGCCCTTCTCCGTGAGCGTGTCCCAGCTGCAGGCCTTGGACGGAGGGAACAAGCGCTTCCTGCGAAACCAGCCTCTGGTCTTTGCGCTCCAGCTCCATGACCCCAGTGGCTACTTGTCCGGGGCTGACCTTTCCTACACGTGGGACTTCGGAGACAGCACGGGGACCTTGATCTCTCGGGCACTTGTGGTCACTCACACTTACCTAGAGTCGGGCCCGGTCACTGCCCGGGTGGTGCTGCAGGCTGCTATTCCTCTCAGCTCCTGCGGCTCCTCCCCGGTTCCGGGAACCACAGAGGGGCTGGTGCCAACTGAAGCGGCCCCCGGCACCACAGCTGGGTTAGTGCCTACCGCGGAAGTTGTAGGTACGACACCCGATCAGGTGCAAACTGTAGAGACCTCTGGAACCACAGATGTGCAGGTGCCAACCACAGAGGCTTTAGATACTACACCAGTGCAAGTGCCAACTGCAGAAGGCCTAGGTACCACACTTGCAGAGATGCCGACTGCAGAGGCCGTAGGTACGACCCCTGAAGTGTCAACTGGAGAGCCCTCTGAAACCACAGTTGTACAGGTACCAACCACGGAGTTGGTGGAGACCACAGCGGGAGAGGTACCCACGCCTGAGCCTGAGGGTCCAGATGCCAGCCCATTCATGCCTACAGACGGTATTACAGGTAAGAGGGCCAGGGTGAATGAGGTTCAGTGAGGTGGGGCATTTGTAACTAAAGAGCTGAGAGACTTCCCCAGGACCCAGCTGTTACTCAATCCTTTGCCTAGCAATAGGAGTCCCCTCAGAGGCCTCACTGGTTTTAAAGCCCTCAAGCCCTGCCGAAACCGGTTTTGCTCAGTGGTAGAGCGTCGGTCGGCAGACTGAAAGGTCCCGGGTTCGATTCAGGTCAAGGGCATGTACATTGGCTGCGGGCACATCCCCAGTGGGGGATGGGCAAGAGGCGACTGGCCGATGTTTCTCTCTCATCGATGTTTCTAGCTCCCTATCTCTCTCCTTTCCTCTCTGTAAAATATCAATAAAATATATTTTAAAAAAATAAAGCCCTCAAGTCCCTCTTTTTTTAAAAAAAAATATATATATATTTTATTGATTTTTTACAGAGAGGAAGAGACAGGAATAGAGAGTTAGAAACATCAATTAGAGAAAATCATTTTTCAGCTGCCTCCTGCACATCCCCTACTGGGAATGTGCCCACAACCAAGATACATGTCCTTGACCGGAATCGAACCTGGGACCTTTCAGTCCCCAGGCCGACACTCTATCCACTTAGCCAAACCGGTTTTGGCTCAAGTCCCTCTTTAAAAAAATAAAATAAAATAAATTATTGATTTTATTACGGAGAGGAAGGGAGAGAGATAGAGAGCTAGAAACGTCGATGAGAGAGAAACATCGACCAGCCGCCTCCTGCACACCCCACCGGGAATGTGCCCGCAACCAGTGTACTTGCCCTTGACCGGAATCGAACCTGGGATCTTCCAGTCCGCAGACCAACGCTCTACCACTCAGCTCTACCACTGAGCCAAACCAGTTTCGGCTCAAGTCCCTCTCAATGCCATGGAATAGATGTGGAGTTCAGAAGTCAGGGCCTTCCCCTAGGACCTGGGGAGAGAGTCTGTTGCTTCTCTGTCCCTGAGAGCCGTTCTCTGAGGGACAGGCCAGGGAATGACAGACTGTGGTTATTTATATAATCTTTATATCTAATCTTCTGTGCAAGCGTAAATGCATAGAAATTTTTTCCGGATTCTGGCACCATTTCCCACCCCTGGATTCTCTTCCCAAAGCAGATCAGTCTGGAATTCTAGCACTGAAAATGGGAGAGTGCGAAAGTGACACGTAGATGAGTTAAATGTATATCTAGCCCAGGGCCTGGCGCAGTGTGGGGTATAATAAATACTTGTGACTTTTTAAAACTCTAACTCTGTCCCACCTGTGAGACTGGGGGGCAGTAATTTCTCCTTCAGGGCCTCAGTGTCCTTATCTATACAATGAGATTTCCCGGGCCTTGTCAGATTCCATGCCTGGATCCTGCTGGGCTTGTTTCCAGGTGAGTCATTTGTCTATTGACTCCTCTCCTCTCCCGCCAGGCTCCCAGAGCCCCCTGCTGGATAATACAGCCTCCCTGATCCTGGTGAAGAGACAAGTCCCCTTGGATTGTGTTCTGTATCGCTACGGTTCCTTTTCCCTCACCATGGACATTGTCCGTGAGTCTTGCCTACTGCGGGGGCTGGCAGAGGGAGGTGTGGGCTGTCTCAGGTTGCCAGTGGAAGCATACCGTGGAAGGAGTTGCTTACGTGGGCAAGAATACCTAAATCCCGGAGTTTTCATTTGAAGGCATGGGCGTGGGATTAGGGAGGCAGGCAGCCCAGGGACTTCCTGGCTGTGGGCCTTTAGGGAATCCTGGTGGAGGAATCCCAGGCTTAAAACCTTGCAACTTTGCAGAGGGCATCGAGAGTGCTGAGATCCTGCAGGCTGTGCCATCCGGTGAAGGGGATGCATTCGAGCTGACCGTGTCCTGTCAAGGCGGGTGAGTGTCCCACTGGTGGCCCTGAGAACTCCTGGTTGGCCGTTAACCTACTCTCTGGTATCAAGTGTTCCTTCCCAGACCCCCCCCACCTCCCGACATAAGATATCACCTCTTCCAGGCTGCCCGAGGAAGCCTGTATGGACATCTCATCGCCAGGGTGCCAGCCCCCTACCCAGCGGCTGTGTCAGGCTGTGCCACCTAGCCCAGCCTGCCAGCTTGTTCTGTACCAGGAACTAACAGGCGGCTCAGGGACCTACTGCCTCAATGTGTCTTTGGCTGATGCCAACAGCCTGGCAATGGTCAGCACCCAGCTTGTCATGCCTGGTAGGTACTTGGACAAGAGCAGGGATGAAGGGCAGTGGGCAGAGGCGATCTGTCAGGGAGCAGGCACTGAAGCAGAGCCTGGGATTCTACTCACAGGTCAAGAAGCAGACCTCGGGGAGGCTCCCCTGCTCGTGGGTACCTTGCTGGTATTGATGGCTATGGTGCTTGCCTTTCTGGTATACAGGTGAGAACCCCACCCTCCAGCTCACACTCCCTTCTTCCTTGTTTCCACCACTCACTCTTCCTCCAGAGGAAGTGTGGTGTCCAGGAAAGAGCCCAGACTTGGGCTCTTTAAACAAGTATAGGCTGCATTCTTGCTCGTGGGATTTGGGGGAAGTAGCTGAACCTTTTCGGACTTCTGAAAAGTAGGAAAACTAACACTTATCCTGTGGGCTGTTGTCAGGATTAGAGACAATGTGGATAAAGCATTCTGGTTCTGAAGCAAGAATACAATAAATGATTATTGTATTGATGACTTGTTATTGGCAATATCAAAGGTGGAGGAGGGCCCTGACTGGTTTCGCTTAGTGGATAGAGCGTCGGCCTGCAGACTGAAAGGTCCCAGGTTCGATTCCGGTCAAGGGCACATACCTTGGTTGCGGGCACATCCCCAGTGTGGGGTGTGCAAGAGGCAGCTGGTCGATGTTTCTCTCTCATCGATGTTTCTAACTCTCTCTCCCTCTCCCTTCCTCTCTGTAAAAACAATCAATAAAATATATATATTTTTTAAAAAAGGTGGAGGTTGGGTGAATTGAGTTCTCCACCTGCAAAAAGGGCAAATCTCTAGGCCCGGAGTCCTCAAATAGGGAAGCCCGTAGGGAGAGGGGAATGGACAGAGGCTACCACAGAAACAAGAGAGGATGAACCCTGTGGGTGAGGAGAAGGTTGGGGAGCAAAGGTCAAGGCACAGGAAACCTGAAATATGGGTGTGTCCTTTGGAGAGGCACAGACAGGCTGCCCTTGGCCATTGCTAACGAGTTTCCTCCTTCTTCTCCCAATATCAGGCGCAGACTTATGAAGCAGGGCTCCGCTGTCCCCCTTCCCCAGCTGCCACAGGGGAGCACCCACTGGCTGCGTCTGCCCCGGGTCTTCCACTCTTCCTCCATTGGTGAGAGCAAGCCCCTCCTCAGCGGGCAGCAGGTCTGAGTACTCGCATGGGATGCCATGATTTATCCAGGGTGGACAGCAATGCCTGTCTTTTCTCTACTCGAAGGCTGCCATTACCTGAAATAAATACTCAGAACCTGATGCTGCTTTTTTCTTGCTTCTCGGGAGAACCTATGTGTTTACAGAGGGAAGGTATAAAGGAAGGAGGTATACCACTCACTTAACAGATACCCCAGTGAGGGGGAAAAAGTCATTTTATTCAGATGAGGCACTTGCAGTGTATGAGTTTGTGGGGTGTGTGTGTGTGTGTGTGTGTGTGTGTGAGTTTGTGGGGTGTGTGTGTGTGTGTGTGTGTGTGTGTGAGTTTGTGGGGTGTGTGTGTGTGTGTGTGTGTGTGTGTGAGTGTGTGTGTGTGTGTGTGTGTGTGTGTACACATGTGTATGGGAAACAGTGGAGGTGGTGCAGGATAATAAATACTGTAAGGGTGAAGGAACACTGCCCTGAGCTGGCAGGCGGGTGTGGCAGCAGTATACACAGCCTATGGAGTAGAGTCCAGCGAGGTGGGTTCAAGGCTGGCTTGGAGGCTGAGTTGTCCCCCTCAATACAAGAAGCCAAAGAAATTGGAGGAGCGGGGGGGTGGGCCCATGAGCATGGGCATCTGGTTCTTGTGGGTGATCTTGATCTGGAAGGGAAGGGGGCATGTTCAGATGCAGAACCTGGTCTTCTTGGGGAAAGACCTGTGGGTTCAGGGTGGGTTGCTGGGGTCCAAGATAAGCCATTCCTAGTAGGATGGCCAGGGGCTGAGAAGTCAGGGTATGAGAAGAATGGTGCACAGGGGAACTTCGGGCGTCAGGAGGAAGTAAAGAAGCTATGGAATGGAGATTTAGGATCCATGGAGCCTGAGGGTTCAATTTTTGGCAGGCATAGGCAACACTCACCGTACAGGGTGACTGCATCCACGGTTCTCCATCAATTTGCATGGGAAGGGTTTTCCTGGTTCTGTGTGGGAGGCCAAGGCAGATTGGTGGAGATTTCCTTGCCAATCAAATACCAAAACTCTGTTTCTTAGGTTGGCTTTCAGACCCTTTAACACTGAGATCTCCTAGGACAGCCCCTCCCCACCATTCCCATGTCCCAGGTGCTCCCAGCCCAACTCCTTCCCTCAGAGCCCCTGGCCAGAGTTTTCCTTACTGAAAGGTGATCTCAGAGCACTTGGCCAGCCGATGTCCAGCATTTTTTAGCTTGGTGTAGATCTGGCCCATTTCAATTGCACCCTCCAGCCCTACTACTTCCAGCCGCTTGTCACTTGGGTCTGGAGATGGAAAGTAGTGAGATAAGCTTTGCGGAAGCAGGGTGCCTTCAGAGAGAGTCACACCTTGCCCTAGACCCGCTCACTCTGCTTCCAGAGCTGCTCCTCTCACCTGGTACACTGGTTTTCAGGATGTCAGGGTCAGTGATGACTTTAGCTGTAGAACCTAAGGCCTGGTTGATCCCATGGGTGTCCCCATGGGGCCTCTTGGTATCACCCCAGAGGTTGGATCCACCATGTGTGCTAGGAATGTTCAGGACTGCAATGCCTTCTAGAGACAAGGAACTCAGATCCAGTGGTTTCCCACAGATCTGAGAGTAGGAGAAAGCAGATCCTTACTTTATGACATAATCAAGGGCCGTGACCTCTTCCTCCACCAAATGACCAACAGGGAAAGCCAAAATTTTGAGTTTTGCAAGGGATGGAGAGAAATAGGGACTGGTGTATCTTGAGAACTTGGGAATTCAAAATTGGAGAGCTGGGAGGTCAAAGCAAAGGTTCAAGAATATGGGAAATTCTTGAGGCACCTATGTAGGGAGAAACTCAGGTACAAAAAGCTGAACAGGATGTAGGGTTAGGTTTCATCATACCCACCTCGACTGTCAAAGACTCCTCCAGCCCTTTGCATGTTGAGAAGATGGATTCAGATGTGGCAAATTCAAAATACCATAGCTTGTTCTTCATTCTGTGTCAGCCCCAACACAAGACCCAGTAGGGAAGGGACACATCATGCAGCTGGCAGTGACAGGGAAAGGCATCAACCTCCTGACCTCCATACCCATGTAGAATAGGGTACCTTCGGGTTGAGGGCTGTCCTAGAGATGCCACTGCCCATAGAAGTGCTCTGGTCACACTTGGCTACAACTGGTCCCTGCCACTGTGTATACCTGTCCCACCCCCACTTTCTCTCACCTGCTGTTGAACTTCTCAGGATATTTCTCTCGCATCACGTGGAATCGGTGAGCAATGGAGGCGTCCTGGGGAGGTTGGGGCACGTAAGATCAGAGGCCTGCCTCCTCTTAGCGCAGAACTTTCTCTAACTTCCCCATTTAGGAGCAGTACGCCTCATGTTCTTTTCTTGCCACTCACACCACTGGCCCCACCCCATATTTTCCTGTGTACAGCTTCCTTAACCTCTGCCTTCCCAGTCTGCCCTCCTCCAGCCTGTGCCTGCTTAACCCCTACCTCTTCGCTTCCCCCGTGCCCACACCACTGACCACACCAATGGAGAAGTAGTTATTGATGATGTGGAAGGGGACTGGGTCGCACTTTTCTTCACTTTGTAGGGGTATCACCTCCACAGACCATCGATCCAAATGTATCACTTTACTCATCTCTAAGTCCTTGAGGATCTTCCTCAAATTCTGTCCCTCATAGCCTAGGGGGGGGGGGGGGAGAAGACAGGTTAGCACTCAGCCCCAAGTCCCAGAGGGGCCTCCTCTGAGCTCCTAGCTCCACAAATTCCCAGGGATCCTCTGCCCTGATTCTGCAGACCCTCTCAGTCCTTGCCAGTGGAAGGGAAGGGTGCTTGGACATGGACCTTGCTGACCCTTTTCTCCACTCTGTCATGAAGGATGAGTGTTCCCAGTGTGTATACTCATCTAACAATAATGCCAAAGTTCATCTGGAAGACTAGAGAAGATAGCCAGATCAATGTTAAAATGAGTGATGAATGGGAAAAATTCATATTCTCTCTCTCATCCCTTGACACTTTCTCTTTCTAAACAGTGTGATAACAATAAATAGAATAAAAAGTAAATGACAGCCGAAACCGGTGTGGCTCAGTGGATAGAGCATCGGTCTGCGGACTGAAAGGTCCCAGGTTCGATTCCGGTCAAGGGCATGTAAATGGGTTGCGGGCACATCCCCAGTAGGGGGTGTGCAGGAGGCAGCTGGTCGATGTTTCTCTCTCATCGACGTTTCTAGCTCTCTATCCCTCTCCCTTCTTCTCTGTGGAAAATCAATTAAAAAAAAAAAGTAAATGACAGAGTGCCCAGAAATAGAATGAAGTATATATGAGAATTTAGTGTATGATGACATTTCAAGTAAATAGGAAAAACATAGACTATTCCATAAATGGTGCTGGGTGTAAAAGTTACTCCTTATGCCAAAACCGGTTTGGCTCAGTGGTAGAGCGTCGGTCTGTGGACTGAAAGGTCCCGGGTTCGATTCCGGCCAAGGGCATGTACATTGGTTGCGGGCACATCCCCAGTAGGGGGTGTGCAAGAGGCAGCTGGTCGATGTTTCTCTCTCATTGACGTTTCTAGCTCTCTATCTCTCTCCCTTCCTCTCTGTAAAATATCAATAAAATATATTTTTTAAAAAGTTACTCCTTATATCAAAATAAATTCAAGATAGATCAAAGAATTTAAATGTAAAAAAAGGAAGCAGAATTTGTACTAGAAGAAAGCCCAATGCTTTAACAATCCTGAGTGGAAAAGTCCTTTCTAAAGTATAACAAAAAGCTAGGAGCCAAAAAAGGAAAAGACTGATTAACACAAATATATTAAATTTAAAAACTTCTGTATGGTTAAATAAATAACAGACTTAAAAAAAAAAAAAAGACAAAAAGCCCTACCAGTTGTTTGCCCACAGACTGAAGGGTCCTGGATTTGATTCCTGTCGAGGGCATGTACCTTAGTTGCAAACTCAAATCCCTGTCCCGGTCAGGGCATGTGCGGGAGGCAACCAATTGATGTGTCTCTGTCACATCAATGTTTCTCTGTGTCTCTCCCCCACCCTTCCGACTCTGTCTAAAAAAATCAATGAAAAAATATCCTCGAATGAGGATTAACAGCAGCAACAACAAAGACAAAATACAAACTAAGGAAATTTTTCTGCAGCATAGACAACAGATTAACTCCCCCAACATTCATAAAAAGCTTACAAATTCTACATCTATAAAGTTAATAGAAAAATTGGCAAATAAGGCAAACAAGCCAATCACAGAAGAAATATAGCCCTAGCTGGTTTTGCTCAGTGGATAGAGCATCAGCCTGTGGACTGAAGAGTATGGGGTTTGATTCCCATCAAGAGCATGTGCCTGGGTTGTGGGCTCAATCTCTAGTAGAGGAGCATGCAGGAGGCAGCCAATTAATAATTATCTCTCATCATTTGATGCTTCAGTCTCTCTCCTCCCTTCCTTTCTGAAATCAATAAAAATATATTTAAGCCTGCCGAGGTTGGTTTGGCTCAGTGGATAGAGAGTCGGTCTGCGGATTGAAAGGTCCAGGTTCGATTCTGGTCAAGGGCATGTACATTGGTTTCGGGCACATCCCTGGTAGGGGGTGTGCAGGAGGCAGCTGGTCGATGTTTCTCTTTCATTGAGGTTTCTAGCTCTCTATCCCTCTCCCTTCCTCTTTGTGGAAAATCAATAAAATATATTTTTTAAAAGAAAAAAGAAAAAAAGAAATACAAGTGGACAATATGCATATTAAAGATGCTCAGATTGACAAAGTATACAGAGATTGAGAACATCAAGTGTTAAAGAGATTGTGAATAAACTGGCACTCTCATTTGCTATTAGTTGAAGCATATATTGTTTTTGTTTTTGCTTTTATTGATTTCAGAGAGGAAGGAAGAGGGAGAGACAGAAACATCAATGACGAGAGAGAACCACTGGGGACTGAGCCTGCAACCCAGGCTTGTGCCCTGGATCAGAATCAAACATGGGACCCTTCAGTCCGCAGGCCAACGCTCTGTCCACCTAGCCAAACCGGTTAGGACTGGAGCACATATTGTTATTTCATTTTGGGGAGGCAAGTTGACAATTTTTATCAAAATGTTATCAAAACATATCATTTGACGCAGCAATTCTACTTTTAGGAATTTCACCTATAGAAACTAACACACATGTGCACAGCAATGTATATACACATAAGTTTGCTGAGGTCCTTCTAAAAGAGCAAAAAATTGGAAAAAATCTAAATGCCCATCACTAAAGGAAGATTATATAGATGGTGACAAATTCATGCCATGAAATAATGTGCAGCTACTGAACACAAAATGAAATAGATAGGTACTAACATGGAAAGATCTCCAAGACACATTATGCAATGAAAAAAAAACAAACATAAAAATTTGGGTAGCGTGATTCCATTTATGTTTGTTTAAAAGTTCCATGTGGCCGAAACCGGTTTGGCTCAGTGGTAGAGCGTCGGTCTGTGGACTGAAGGGTTCCGGGTTCGATTCCGGTCAAGGGCATGTACACTGGTTGTGGGCACATCCCCGATTGGGGGTGTGCAGGAGGCAGCTGGTCGATGTTTCTCTCTCATCGACGTTTCTAGCTCTCTATCTCTCTCCCTTCCTCTCTGTAAAATATCAATAAAATATATATTAAAAAAAAAAAAATAAAAAAAAAAATAAAAGTTCCATGTGTGTGCATGTGAAAACAGAAAAATGAGTGCAACTAGGAAACAGTGGGAAGAATGTGGAATTTGGTGAGGAATAAAGAAGAGATCTATATGTGAAGACTTACACATTTCACTTTTCAAAAATTTTTACAGTGAAAATGTGCTGATGCATTATTTTCTTTTTAATATGGAATGCTTCACAAATTTGTGTGTCATCCTTGCACTGAGGCCATGGTAATCTTCTCTGTATCATTCCATTTTAGTATATACTAGAGGCCCAGTGCACGAATTCATGCACTGGTGGGGTCCCTCAGCCTCTCACAACACAACCTGGGACCCCTTAGGGGATGTCAGACTGCCAGTTTTGGCCTGATCCCTGCAGGCCTGATCCAGACAGGAGGGAGCCTGATCCTGTGCGTTGAGCATCTGTCCCCTGGTGGTCAGTGAACTTCACAGTGACCGGTCGACCAGTTGTTTGGTTGCTTAGGCTTTTATATATATATAGATACTGCTCAAGCAAGCACTATTTATTTTTTAAGAAAATAACTAATCAAGTGTCAAATCTTTATGCTCTTGGAGCCAGCAATTTCACTTCTTGAAATCCCTTCTAGAGAAATTCTCACATTTGTGTGCAGTGTTCACTGCAGATGGTTTGTAGTAAAAGATTAAATGCTATCCAAATGTCTATCAATAGGGGACTGGTTAATTTCCTTTCCAGGAGCACATCCATGCTTTTCTTCCCCAAAAGGTGTGCCTCTCCTAAACTCTAACAGTCCCCACAAGACTTGCAATCGGGGGAGCCATGGGCAGCAGCTGCTCCTCCCAAGCTAACCCTCTGAACCTGTTTTCAAGGCCCCCCTTTCTCTGACTTTCCAGTGGGCGAATGCAGCCCCACCTTGGCTCACTTCTTTTTTTCCTATAACCGTTCTAGGGAGCTAAAGCAGCCTCGCCTAGTCTCTCTCCTGTTGCTTCTTCTATCCTAACCCCTTCCTTGTTTCACTATCCTAACTTTAATAAGCAAACTCTCAAAAAAATAAAATAAATAAAAACATTCACAAAGCATAGTGCTAGTCAGTAATTTTTAAAAAGTGAGGCAGCCCTAGCAGGTTTGGCTCAGTGGATAGTGTGGCCTGAGGAGTGAAGGGTCCTGGGTTTGATTCCAGTCAAAGGCACATACCCAGGTTGTGGGTGCGTCCCCAGTAGGATCAAGCCCACATTGTCTCTCATCATTTGATGTTTCTCTCTCCCCCCACCCCTCCTCTCTGAAATAAAAAAATATATATTTAAAAAAATATATATAATGACAACCAAAATGAATTGTTTAGTTAAAAAATAAGATGAAGAAAAGCATCTGTAAAACCACTTGTTGTTTAAATAGATTAGCATGTCTCTATGAAGAAAACCATGTAGAAAGAGACTCCAAAACTTTAGGGAGTAGATTACAGGGAACTTTCACTTTCTTGGCATGTATATCTGAAATGTTTGAAGTATATTTTACCACAAGCATGTATTATTTTTGTAATCAGGAAGAAAAAGATTACAAAATTGGGTCTTCACTTCCTCACATTCCATTGATGCTTCAACCCTCTGTAATCTGCCTTTCACCATACAACCCTGCTGAAACTCTTTTGGCAAAGATTGCCAATGATTCCTGCCAAAACCAATAGTATATCTTCAGTTCTTATTTTAACTCATGGAACTACTCACTTGGCTTCTAAAATAGCACCCTCTAAGTTACAGAGGACTTTCTCCAACGCTCCTTAGTCTCTGCGGTAGGCAGAATAATGGCCGCTCAAAGATGTCCACATCCTAATCTCCAGAATCTGTGAATATGTTGCCTTACATGGCAAGCGGCTTTGCAGATGTGATTAAATTAAGGATTTTTAAAATGGGGAGATTATCCTGAATTATCTAGGTGGGCCCAAGGTCATCACTGGGGTTCTTATCAGTAAAAAGAGGACCCCTAGAGCCTTTAAACAAAACACAGCCCTGCCAAAACCTTGACTTTAGTGCAAGTGGGACCTATTTTGAATTTCTGATCCTCAGGACGTTAAGATGATAAATTTGTGTTATTTTAAACCATTTTTTTGTAATGAGAGAGATAGAAACATCGATGATGAGAGAGAATTATTGACTGGCTGCCTTCTTCACGCCCCACACAAGATTGAGCCTGCAACCGGGCATGTGCCTTGACTGGAATTGAACCATGACCTCCTGGTTCATAGGTTAACATTCAACCACTGAGCCACAACGGCTGGATAAGAGTGTAATATATATATATATTTGATGAGTTTAAGAGCTCCATACAGTTCAGGGATTGCACATTCAAATGCCTCAGTTGTTAGAAAGGTAAAGTGGATGAGTGAATAGTTAGGAAGCCCAGGGATTGTGGGTAATTGAAGATTACATAACCCACTTCTTGGGAATAACAAGGTCAAAAAAATTAAAACGCTGCAAGGTAGACAATACAGATAATTTCTATGGACTGTCAGCTTTCAATCTCCAACACGATGAAGTTAAAAACTCCTCAGCACAGCATTCATGACCCTCCATAATCTATACTCTAGTAAACTCAGGCCTTCTTCTTCCCATTCCCCATTTCATGCCTTATGTCCCAGTCACAATGAATGACACACTTTCCCCTAATGTACCACCACATTGTTTAGTGGCTCCAATGGTTTTACATAATTTCTTCCATTTAAAACACTTTTATTTTCCTTAGCAGACCCTTATTCTATAATCTCCTGTGACATCTCAGAGCTGGACTTTGAATCCAACATCTCAACTCCAAGATACCTCAAACACAACCTGCCCCACAATGACCTCTTTAACTATGAATACCTTCAACTCTTTCTCTCTCTCTCTTTTTTTTTTTTAAATATTTCTATTATTAACTTTTTTACAGAGAGAAAGGAGAGAGACAGAGAGCTGGAAACATCGATGAGAGAGAAACACCTCCTGCTATGCCTGCAACCAATGTATATGCCCTTTACTGGAATAGAACTTGGGACCCTTCAGTTCACAGGCTGATGCTCTATCCACTGAGCCAAACCTGTCAGGGCAACTCTTTCTCTTTAAAAGGAGCAAAAGTTTAGAAATGGGAGTACAGTTAGGAGACTGTTGCAATACACTTGGGAAGAAATTATAATGAATGAATACATGACCTGATTAACTGGTTGAATGAATGGATGAGTCATGGCAAATCTCCCTACTAGTTCCATCACTCAGCATCTGGCTTACATATTTTATATATATATATATATATATATATATATATATATATATATGTGTGTGTGTGTGTGTGTGTGTGTGTGTGTGTGTTTTCATTGATTTGAGGGTGGTGGGGGGGACAGGGAGAGAGAGAAACATCAATCTGCTGCCTCCTGCCTGCCTCCTATTGGGATTGAACTGCAATTCAGGCAATTCAGGCATGTGCCCTGACCAGGAATCGAACCAGCAACCTTTCTCTGTGCACTGGATGATGCCCAACCAACTGAGCCACACAGATCAGAGCTGGCTTAGCTCTTATACAACCTTTGTCATTCCCACATTGTCCTCCCTCTACCCCCATTTTCCCTGATGCTCTGGGCCCTAAGAATTGGTTGGGAGAAATTGAAAGAGATTTTTAGATTTATAGGAAAGAGAACCATCACCCTTGACCCTTCTAAGTTCAGACTGTGATCCTTGTTCCTTTCAAAACTCTCTTCTTTTGGGACAATCCACTTTGGTACCCACCCATCTATACATCTTCTTCCCAAACCTCTTTGTACACCAGACGCCCAGATGCTTTCTAGGTATCTTTCCCTTCCAACCCAACTCCATTACCCAAGAAAAAATGTCTAATCATTTACCTCCTCCCCATCTTAGACAACGAGCTAGATCATTTCCAGTGCCCAGGGGTAACACAGCAACAGGAGGCACAACAGGCAAGTTGGCTTTGTCTGGGGAGGCAGGTGAGGAGATGCAGGGAGGGAGTTAGCTCTGGAAGGCCACTGCCCGAGCGCCCTGCCCGGAGCCCTCCCTGCACTGACCAATGGTCTCAAGGATCCAGCCTACTGTGCCATCTCCACCACACACCAAAATCCGGTAATCGGGAACTTCTCTGAAGAATCTCAGCCTGAGACAAAAGATGAAAGAGAAGATGAGGTTCGATAACTGGAATGAGGCTACCCAACTCCTGGACATGCAGATTACTTCTATTTTGGACTTTCTTTCTTTTTTTTTTTTTAATATATTTTTATTGATTTTTTACAGAGAGGAAGAGAGAGGGATAGAGAGTTAGAAACATCGATGAGAGAGAATCATCGACCAGCTGCCTCTTGCACACCCCCTATTGGGAATGTGCCCGCAGCCAAGGTACATGCCCTTGACCAGAATCGAACCTGGGACCTTCCAGTCCCCAGGCCGACGCTCTATCCACTGAGCCAAACCGGTCTTGGCATATTTTGGACTTTCTTTATAATCCCCTTCTCTTATGTCAAAAGACTTATCTCTATTAAGGGCAGAGAAAAGGTACAATGGGGATAGTTTATAGCCGCTCCTTAGTAGTTAGGGAGAAATGGGTATCTCCAGCCTTTGAAGCAGAACAATGATGAGGCAAAGCACTCAGAGGAGAGAATACTCAGTGACCTTCGTAAAAAAACAACATTCTGAATTCTGGTTTCTAGGGGTCCCCTGGCCCTCTTCTCCCAACATGCAAACTTTCCTGCTCTCTCAACATACACAGATAGGCGCACACCCACAAACACTGGATATAGCTCCCAACTGACGCTCACCCTGGCTCAGGACCATCCGTTAGCAGGTTGAACACCTGTCGAGGGTTTAGCAGATACTGGAATTTCCAAAGCACCCTGTTTGAGGGAGAAAGGAAAGCTCGTGGCAGGGGACAGAGTTTCCGTACCCCACCTTCTTGCCGTCTCCTCAAGGAAAGTCCTCCCCATACACACAGCTTCCAAATCTCTGTTGGTCTTCCCCCTCCACTTCAGAAGACCCAGTATTGGTTTCTCACCTCTCTCCCTGCTTCCCACCACTCTTAGGGTTGACAAAGACCAGAAGTGGGTGGGTGTTGGCAACAGGGTCGATCTGCATGGGGGAAGAAAACAAGGATAAGGAATGCAGGGTTTTGTTAGAGTTCGCATGGACCCTGGAGCCAGGGGCAGAAAGCTATCATTCCCCCAAGGTATTTCCCCCCCTCCTCTACCAGGGTGGGGCTTCTGGAGAGCAGGCACAGTTCCCCAGGTTTCCACTCCGTTCCCCACAAGAGGGCTCCAGGGCAGGAAAACTATACCCCACCGCATGAAGCCCAACCCTCTCAGCCTTGTACCCGCATAGCCTCAAACGTGCTCAAAGTTAATTCATCCAGGATCTTCTGGTTTGCTTTGTTACTTTTAGGCTCCTGTCCAGAGGCCTAGGGAGGGAAGCAAAGGGAAGGAAAACTGGATCGTGTGTGAATCCCTAAACAGATGAGAGTTTGACTTGAGTCTTAAAAGTACAGGCTCTCTGCTCTAAATGGCGTTGTTGTTGTTGTTGTTGTTGTGTGTGTATTTTTAAACCGGAGAAGCACTCTTGTCCCCTCCCAGCCGCTTCCCACAGTCTCACCAAGACGCTGGGATAGATGGAAGACGGGGGCAAGATGTGATCCCGGAGCAGCCCACAGTCACACTCCTGGCCCATAGCCTTCAGGCAGTCATCATGGATCTGAAAGGCAAGGTGGGCATGGAGAGATTGTGGAAAGAACCTCATCACTTCTCAACTTGGGGGTCTGGCACTGAAAAGAGAGCCCTTAGGGGCTGAAAGGGATATGCTGTCTGGGAGGCATAGAAGACTCGAGTCTCGCAGAGAAGAGAGGCCAGTTAAGCCAGAGGCCCAAAGGCACAGCCTGTAGGCAAAGCCTCCGAACTGACCTCTAGGTGGCACCACACGCAATGCAGCCCAACTAGACCGTGGTAGATCCGGATTTTTTTCTGACAGCGGTCGCATCTTCCAGATACACAGCCTCCTCGCACCCACACATGTGGTTGGACCTTGGGGAGAAAGGCAATCCCAGTCTTAGAGGGTCTGAGCAAGGACTGGGGAAGGGCTGAGGGTAGCAATGGGTCAAGGGCTGGGGCTAGGCTGTGGATGGTGATGGGGTAGGCATGGGGGTCACTCACACCAATGTCCCTCCGAGACTTGGCATAGGTGCTGACTTCACAAGGCAGGGCCTTCATGGCACACAGGTCGTGAACGGTGTACTTACAGACTGGGCAAGGGGGAAGAAGGTGAGAGCCTTAGCTAAAGCCCCTCTCTCTAGTTCCTCCTTACCTGGGGGTGAGGTAGGATCACTCACTGAAATAGACATATAATCCCTTACTCTGAGGGTATGGTAGATAATTAAAGTTTGGGGAGGGGACTCACTTCCAAGACCTATGCCTTCTGCTCACTCTTCCCCCTAAGAGAGCAATTGTTACTGCATGACTACCCCTACTCCCTCCATGTGCCAATAACTGAGTTGGATGATCCAAAGGAGGCCCAGATAGAACAACAACAATAATAATAACAACTAATTTTTATTGCAGACTTAATAGTAGGTACGTGCACTGGATGGAGCACTTTTCTTGCGACAACGTATTTCATGCTCACAATGATTTCAGTTGAGGAGACTAAGGCTTAACTAGGTCACGTAACTAGTCAGTGGCAGAGGTCAGAATTCAAACTCGGGTTACACTAAGTGCAGAGTGCCCGGCTCCCACAGAAAGCTGGGTTGCCCCTCGGCTCCCACACTCCCAGGCCCCATCACTCACGGTTACAGTACAGGCCCTGTTTGCCAATGCCAATGCTTGACTCGCACAGGTTGCAGTAGACTGGTCGGGGGAACCTCTTAGGTCTCCACATGTGCTGCCCATTGTCCTTCAGGGTCTAGGAGGGCACAGTAAATGCTAGGGAGCGTCTAGGCCCTTAGAGAACCAACCTCTGGCAAGCACAACCCAAGGCAGCTGTCGTAACCATCCTCACAAGTCCCTCCTACTCACCATCTCCAGACCCAGCAGCACTAGCAGTGGCACCGTAGTGGCCCCAGCCCGGAGCCACTCAGATAGGGAGACAGAGCCACTGCCATCGTAGTCAATCTCTTTCATCATTTCCTGAAGGATCTGAGCAGAGAATGGGGAGACTCTTGGTGTGAATGGCCCCTCAGACCTGACCTCTTTCCATAGCCCCCCTAGGACACCCAGACCAGCCATCCTAGTCAAGGGTAAAGTAGACTCACCAGGGAGAAAATACAAGAAGGGACATGAAGGAAGAGCTGCCTTACCGGCTTCAGCTCAGACACATCCCAATCCATGTATTCAGCCACTCGCATCATCTGGGTGATGATTTTGTCCACTTCCTATGGGCCAAGAGAGTAAGAGCCACAGCCATATCCCACCTCACTACCACCATTCAAACCACATTCTCCAGAAATCAGAGTTCTTGGATTCCACCCCAGACCCATCTCTCATTCTCAGGTGACTATGCTAAGTCTATGTGTGTTCATATGCTTGCAAGGCAGTCCCCAATTCATGCCTCCAGCCTCCTCTTTTAGGGGTCAAGAGCTTGGGACCTACTCCCAAATTTAGTTCGACAGGATTCAACTTCTCCATCTAGCTTCCTCTGCTTCTTAAGATCCTGGGAGAGTTGGGACAGGAGGGCACAGACAAATGGACACATACTCCCTTGCCCCGCATACAGGTCCCCCAACTCACGGAGCTGTCCAGGATCCCATTTCTGTCCATGTCGTACAGCTTGAAGGTGACTGTGGGGTGGTTTAGGGGGGCCAGGGTCAGTTTGTGAGGGATGCCCAGAGGATTCACAATAGAATACAGGGGAAACAAAGAGATAGGGAGAAACCTTTTAGATGAAGATCCCAGAGCTTGGGATTGGGACTGAAAAAGGAGACAAAAAGGGAGGGAAAATAGGTCTGGATTCCACCCTCAGTGAACCTGATAGGGGAAACACTACACACCGTCTATATCCCAAGAACACCCCAGGCCACCTACATGAAAATTTACAAAACATAGGAACGCGGGTGACTGGTGGATGGCATTAGGTATAAGGAGTCTGGGGGAACAGAGAAAATGGGCCCCCACTCTCTGGCCCCACCTTTGTCGGGCCCTGTCGGTCTTTAGGAATCCTGAAAAAATTAGGGAATGAAGGCTGGGGAACACCCTCTCTCCCTTCACCTTTCTTCCCCTCCCCCAGTCTAGAATGGCAACTCACATTCTAGCTTGTCTTCTGGTCGGCCACGCTCAAGAAGGGAAAAGTAGCAGGAGACATCGCTGAGACATACCATTTCTGGTTACAAAAAGTACAGCAAATCTGAGATTGGGGCTCCCTCCACTCTGGCTCTTCTCTTTTCCTTTATTTGTCCCAACTCTTCCCTTTAATTTTCCTTCTTCCAGCTCCCAGACACCAGCAAGGTCAACCTCTACCTCTGACCCTTAACCCTATCCCCAACATGTGACTCAATTAAACGCTCACCCCAAAACCCATGCCTTTTCTTCAGAAAGCTGGGCCCATTCCCACCTATGTGACCATACCTTTTTTTCCAGCCTCTTCTAAGGAGTGACTACTCTGGAAGGATTGAAACAGTGCCAAGCTTAGGTGACTGGGAACATCGTCCAGTTCCAGATAGATTTTCAGGAATTGCCGAAATCCCTCATACCCAATGGCCTATGATGAGAGCAACCATTATCCTGGGGAGTCTGCAGGATGGGAGTTAAAAATTGAAGAATTGGGAGCAGTGGGGACAGAGACAGTAAGTGCAGAATTGAGAAGAATCCAAGGCAAGAGTATAATTTCTTAGGTTGAGTCCTGAATTAATAGAATCTCTTGCTTTGTCCTAAAGCAATATCTGCAGATCAATGAATACTGGGGGGAATAGAGCATGGGTGGGCCCAGAATAATCCTTGGAAATTAGAATCCCAATGGTGTAGCAAAAACAAAAACAAAAACAAACAAAAACAAACACCAAAAAACAAAAACAAAGATAGGAGGAGTTGGTCCAGGAAAAGATTTACCAGCTGCCACTCACATCTTCTTGGACATATCCAGCCATTTCACCATTCTCAAAGAGCTTTAGGACATCACTGACCTTCTGGGTGGAGTCTAAGGTGTGAAGAAGAGTGGAAGAAGAGCATTAGTCTAGCTCTCCCTGTCCTTGGCCAGTGTCCCTCCCAGACATCCAACAGGAAAAAAGATTCAAGTGAGACAAAGAAAGAAGAAAGTCTGAAATACACAGAAATACAGAAGAGGAAAACATTTCAGAGCCTCCAAAGTGATACCCCTGTTTTTTTCTTTGTTTCCCCCCCCCTTATTTATTTATTTATTTATTTTTAAAATATATTTTATTGATTTTTAACAGAGAGGAAGAGAGAGGGATAGAGAGTTAGAAACATCGACGAGAATCATCAATCAGCTGCCTCTTGCACACCCCCTACTGGGGATGTGCCCGCAACCAAGGTCCATGCCCTTGACTGGAATCGAACCTGGGACCTTTCAGTCTGCAGGCCGACGCTCTATCCACTGAGCCAAACCGGTTTCGGCCCCCTGTTTTTTTCATCTCTGAGGCTTGGAGCAGGCAGTCAAGGTTCAGAGAAGGTAGATGGAGAGCTGAGACCCCAGACATCTCCCCATCTCCCTCGACTCCCGTTCCTAGTCATAGGCATATCTTAGGAGAGGACTGGTTCAAGATCCTTGGGGAAACTGGGGGTGAGGGGGACATGGAAGGAAGAGGAGGAGCTCTCTGGGGTAAGGTCTCCAGAGCTAAAGGATGGAAAGGAAGACTCACATTCCATGTATTTTTGCAGCTGGGCAAACTTAGTGGGGCTTAGTAGGCCGCTCTCCTTGGCCATCTTCCTTCTTTTCTCAAGGACGCTCACAAAGGCCAGTCGCCAGTAGAGCCTGTGGCGCCTGGAGGACCACTTCCAAGGGTAGGCCTGGAGGATGACAAGAGCATGTGGCTGAAAGAGCCAGTATAGTCTCTCTGGTGTCTACTTAGTGAGTTCTCCACTCTGCCTACTCAGTTAATTCTCCCCTCCCACTATTATTTCTCTTCTTTCCTTTCCTCTGAGTCTCTCCCTAAGTCTCTTCCTTTTGTGTTCCTCTCCATGTGTGTCTCTCCCTTCTTGACAGCCTGTCCTTAGTCTCTGTTTTTGACTCATCTTTCTCTCCTCCATTTCTGGATCCTTCTCCAGCTCTCCTATTCCCCTCGCCCCACAGTCTGTCTTAATTCGTCTCTAACCACTCTCACTTTCCCGCCCCCACACTCGCTTCGTGAGTGTGTCTCTCGCCTGCTCCTAACTAACCCCCACCCCCCACCCCCGCCACCCCCAATCTCTGCAGTCTCTCCCAAGCCTGTGCTCTCTCCATCGTAGACCCCACAGCCCCGCCCTCCGGGTGGTTCTCACTTTACTGATGGCTCTCCTTCCCGGCCAGGACCCCATTTTGCTCCGCCTTCAGCCTCAGTTCCCAACCCCGGCCCGGCCATCCACCCTCCACCCCCCGAGCCACCCAAGCCCCGCAACGACTTCTAGCGCTTCTGACACGCGACACAGAACCAACTCCGGCGGGGTCCCCAACCTTGGCCCCGCCTCGCCAGGGTCCAACGGAGCTCGGCTGAGGAAGCGGGGAAGCCGGGCACGGGAGATTGGGAGGAGTTAGGGGAAAGAGGCAGCAGCCTCTATCCGCCTGGCTTCCCAGTTGCAGCAGGGTTGAACTGAATGCGGGAGTCTCAGATTCTGGGGTCTTCCCATTACCCACCTAGGTTGGCTAACGGAGCCCCAATTCTTAGCTATGGGACTCAGAGACCAAAGAGGAACGAACCATCATGTGGATCATACTGACCACTGGCCCAGGGACCAAGTAGCAGAGGACAACTTGGTCTTGAGGATTCAAAAACAGAAATAACAATACCTCACATTAGTATAGCACAGCACCGTTTTGGAGTCAAACAGAACTATATCTGGGTTCTACTTTTAGCTCTGATATTCTGTCTGATTTGGGTAAGTTACATCTGTAGAATGGGGAGAATAGTACCTATCACAGTTGTGAGGATTGTCAAATATTGTACAAAAAGTACCAACTATCATGCCTGGCATACAGAAGGCCTTCAAAAAACAGTAGTTATTGTATTAACGATTAAAAGAAAATTCTATGAGACAAAAAATGATGGGTATAGCCACTCTGTAGATGAAGACACTAGAGCCCCAAAAGGAGGCTGGGACTTCCCAAGGCAGGAACCAAAAGCTTCAATCCAAGAATTGTGAAGTTTTATATATATATATATATATATATATATATATATATATATATGAAGTTATATATATAAAATTTTAAAAAATGTACTTCAGAGAGAAAGAGAGAGGGAGTGAGAGACAGAAATATCAATGAGAGAATCATTGTCTGCATGCCCCCTACTGGGGATTGAGCCTCCAACCCCCAAACATGCCCTGACTGGAAATTGAAGCTTGACTTCCTGGTTCATGTGTGGATGCTCAACCACTGAGCAACACTTTCCTTTTCACACACTGCCTTTTAGTCTCATTGCCTTCCTTTCTGTTCTGCAAACATATCAAGTTCTTCCCTGCTCAGGGCCATGAGGCTGACTTACTGTTCTGTCTGCTTGGAACACCCTTCCATTCTTGTGGGCAGAGCTGACTTTTTGCCAAAGCTGAAATGTCAGCTCCTCCAAGAGTCCTTCCCTGATCATTCTAAAGTAGTCCCCTCCTTTGCATAGCTCCTTCCTTTGTTTCTATTATAGAACTTACCACAACTAGAAATTATCTTGTTATTTTTTTCTTTAAACCATTTTTTTATTTTTCAATTACAGTTGACATATGTTGTATTAGTTTCACCCCAGTGATTAGACATTATATAACTTACTAAGTGATCATCCCAATAAATCTCATACCCATCATACCGATCTATTTTCTTTCCTGTTTGTCTTCTACTAAAATGTAAGTTCTCGTAACTTACTATTTTTAAAATTCTATTTATTTAATCTTTTGTTTCTTTCTTTTTAAATATATTTTTATTGACTTTAGAGAGGAAGGGAGAGGGAGAGAGACAGAAACCTCAATGATGAGAAAGAATCATTGATCAGCTAGCTTGCCTACTGCACACCCCCTTTTGGGGATGGAGCCTGCATCATGGGCACATGCCCTTGACGGGGAATCGAACACAGGACTCTTCAGTCTGCAGGCCTACGCTCTATCCACTGGGCCAATACCGAAAACAGTGCCCAGCATGTTGTAGGTGCTCCATATTGGTTGTACAATAGTTGTGTCAGGTTAGGGAGTCATATTTTGAGAATAATAATACAAATAGGGTTAAATGGGATGCCAGAGTGTCCATCTTGACAGTCAGGGGAATCCATGAGACAATTTGGAGCACATAGAGTAGATGCTAAATAAATATTTGTCAAATGAATGGATCATGTTAAAAAGCACTTATTGTACTTCAACCAAGGCTCAGACCTTCTGCTTCCTCTCTGCCCATTTATTTAGGGCTTTTGGGTTCAGGCTCAAGGAGGCAGTTAGGACCTTTTCTGAGGGTGCAAGAATCTACTCTGTAGTCTCTGCCCTGGGGACATCTTTGCTGCCCACCTCTGCGGGTGTACCATTCCTCTTCTGGGGGCTCTCTGGGAGCACTTAGGAAAGGGTTCTGTGATGCTAATATTCTGGAGAAAGGACTCCACCCCTCTGGCCCTTTTCAATGATATAATTCAACTTCTACTGCCAACAGATCTAATGAATACATAATAGCCTCATGGCTAATGGGGCCTGTATGGCTTAATTAGCCACTCTGATTACCCCTGGGAATTCTTAGATGGCTCCAAGGTTCTAGGAAGTCTGAGAGAGAAAGTGACAGGAGAGAGCAAACAAGGGACAATAGGACAATGCTTCTCTTTTCAAAATGGCCCTTCCTACCCCCCAGGTCTTAAACGTAGTATTCAGTAGAGGTTAAGAGCGTGGGCTTTTGAATTAGATAGGCATGGATCAGAATCCTAGCTCTTGGGTGAGTTATTTCATCTCCCTGCACCTGTTTCCTCATCGATAAAATGGGCACCTAGAGAAATCAGTCACAATGTGGGGATTAAATAAGATACCGTAATACATGCGACATACTTAGTAAACTTCGCGGCACAGAAGTTAGCTAGGTTAGATATTATTATTTTGGTTACTTTATTATAATACAAGGATGGTACCTAGAGAAACACACATCTGGAGTTTAGGAAAAAACGACATCTTTGACCCAAGAAGGCATTAAGTTCTAGGGACTCCCAATAGCAGTGAGGCCCAATCGTATACCTTCTTCCCCTGTGTCAGGCACAGATACGTAGTATCAGGATTCTGCATTTCGCCTATGGGAGGGTGAGGCGGTGGCTGCAGACTACAATGTCAGGGTCCAAGGATCCTCCTGGGCTGGGACCTTGACATAGGACTCCTGGGATCTTTTCAGTCATCCTTCTGACTTTTCCCCTGAAAGCTGAGCTGCCCCAGTTGCTGAAAGGCAACAAACCTGCAGGATCCTAGGACCTTAACGACCTATAACAAGTCCAGGTTTGCCCACAGCTCCATCCCAGCCCCGAGTCTATAACCTGGGCTAGTCCAGGCGACTGCTAGGGTTGGGAGGGTGGGGTCAGCTGCCAGCCGCCAGCTACTTGTGACTCACCCTTCCCTTCCCTCCTCTGGTTTCCCTGCCTGCCTCTTCCAACTTGGGGTGAGAGAGTTGGTTGACTTGGAGGCAGAGAATCAGAGGACGTCCTCAGAGCTGGGAGGAAAGTGAGGCCCAGAGAGAGGAAAGCGAGGCCCAGAGAGAGAGAGAGAGAGCTACCCTCTCAGGGTTACACGCAGATTCTACCCAGCCTGTCCTTAGTCCATTTCACTGAATCTTAGTGCTTCTGGTTTCCTCGATCTTATTTTAAACATTACCTACTACAATGGCTGGTAACCGAAAGATAAATGTGATGTCCAACAGTGCTAACATTTACAGTTTCCCTTTCCCCGTCGACACTCATTGCTCACATTCCAAGTCCCATACGTTTACCATTACTCAAGAACCAGCTATGCCCCCACGACATTAAGGCTGACCCAGCAAGGAGCCCCAAGGGCAGGCACTGGTCCCTGAGGGCCCAGGACTGATCACCTGGACTTCTGAACCCCTTAACCACCCCAGACCCTGCACCCTCCTCTTTCCCAGGCCGGAGGGAGGCTCTGTTCCCCCCTGCCCGTCGCTATCGCTAGTCAGTGGCCCCTGAGAGGGAAACATTTGGCTTGGCTTGAAGCCTCAAAATTCGTTAAACCTCCAGGAACCTCGCAGATGGCAGTGTTGCTTGATTAGGGGACGGTGGGGGAGTGTGTGTGTGTGTGTGTGTGTGGTGGTGTCATTGTGTAGTACAGGAGGAAGTTCTGATGTTGGCATAGTTGGGAAATGTGGGCTCATGCGTTCTGAGGGTGAGAAGATGCCCAATCATAGTTGCGATTCTCCTTCAGGAGAGCTCCTTTCCTCCACTTAAGGTGAAGACCGGGATTCGGACGCAGGTGGCCTCAGCACCCCGGTGACAGGCGTGGAAAAGATACGGGGGGCGGTGAGTTGGGGGACCAGGAGGCCAGAACAAGAAGCCTTCTCCAAACGTGCAGGCAGCGCTGTCAAGGGTCCAACACGGACTTGCCTCGCCCTCGGGTCTCTGGGAGCCGAGCTTCCCCATCCCTCCGAGACGGCGAGGGGTGGGGGGGGGGTCCCGATCGGGGCGGACCGCTGCCTCCGGGGCTCCGGCCGAGCCCTCCCGCTGCCCCCGCGCCCGGGCGCGAACCCCGCGGGCTCCCCGCTCCAGCTGTCACGCTTCCTCCTCCGCCGCCGCCGCCCAGCAGCCCTACCCCAGCCCGGCCGGCCCCTCGCGCGCCCCCGCCCTCCAGCGCCCAGGGGCGGGCGGGCGCGGGGGGCTCGCGGGGTCTCTACCTGCCTGCGGAGGGAGGGCGCGCGGTCCGAGCTGCAGGCGGCGCGGGCGCGGGCGCGGGAGCCGGAGCCGGAGCCGGAGCCGGAGCCGGAGCCGGGATGGAGGGGACGGGCCAGGCAGATACGGCCGCCGCCGCCGCCGCCGCGGGGCCGCCCCTCTCCTGACGACACAGCCGCCCGCCCCTCACCCCCGCCGGCCCGCCCGCCCGCGCCCGGGGCCCCCCGCTCCGGGATGCCAGGCTGGAGAGGGAGGCCCGCGTTCCAGCTCGCCAAACCCCGTTTCCCCTCTCCCAGGATCTCCAGCGCTCGGCCCGAGCCTCCCCTCCACATCCAGCCCGCGCCGCGCCTCTTCTTCCCGCCCGGGGCCGCGCTGTTTCTGTTTCCCCTTCATTCCAGGCACTCACAGCCTCTCCCTGCATTCCTCCCCCGGGGGACCTGCTCAGGCGCCGGCGGCACCGGCTGACAGCTGCCCCCCAGCCCACGTCTCTCCCTCTCTACGTGCTGCTATCCAAACCCCCCTTCCCAACTCCTGTTCATCCACTAGTGACTAAACGCATACCCAAGAGATCTCACAGCAGCGAGACCGAGTTCCAGACTCCACACCCTGAGACCCAAACACCCCCCATCCCCCTACACACACACACCACCACCACCACCACCACCACCACCACCACCACCACGGGCTCCACACCACTTGACACTCCTTGAGAAAGTCTGCCCCCTTCACCTCCAGGTTCCTCACCTCAGGAAAGCCCAGACCCCAGACGTCTCACACTTGTTTTCCCAAGTCTAAGGACACTTCCTTCTCTCAAAACTCGATGGCTCCCTTGATCCTGGGGTGGAGGGTTAGGTGCAAAGAGCACTCTGTTCTGTTCCACCCTTTCTTTACGCCCCAGCCCTCCCACTTTACCTGCTGGTCTTGGCAGGCGGTATAGAAGGCCTTGGCCAAGAGTAGGGGTGAAAGAGATCTTTTCAGCTTCTTCTTTCTGGAGTCTGTTCTGGAGTTAAGGTGCTGGGGGCAGCACCGTAGCAAGGGAGAGAGAGAGGCCTAGGGACTTACTGGTAGGAACTGGGGACCCTGGCATCCTGCTTCCTGGCCCCGCCCCGTCTCCCCCTCCACACACACACACACACACACACACACACACACACACACACACCTTCTCTTACCCTTCATTGAAATAGGGCACAATAACAAAGGCTTGAGTTCCTGGAATCTTCTTCCCTTTTACACCTGGTGGTAGAAGAAAGGGGAGGGGAGAGCTCTGGCTAGGAGGGTGTGTGTATGTTCTGTAAATGCTGTGTGTGTGCACACACATATATAATATATACATTCTTCTACATACTTCGGTGGGGGTTGAAGAGGAGGAATGAGGACCTCTAGTGGAAACAGAGGGGTGTAAGCAGTTCTTGATTGTTTTAAGACAATCATGACAAGCTTGTTGGAAGAGACTCCTCCATTTTTATCAGAAATATAGCTGCTGAGTGATGGGCTTGGGAGAACTGTTGCATCTGAATTGGAGATCTGAGGTAGGGGTTAGAGAGGGTCTGTCTCTCTGCTCCTGTGTCCCCTCCAATCTTAAAAAGACATGAGCCCTGCCACTCATGTCTTCACCTCCCCTTCCTATAGGGCCTTTTTAGTCATTAGGAATCGTAAATGCTATGATTCAAAGGCCTATTTTGCACCGGGGCCTGTGCTTAGTTCTGCAAGACAGCCAAACACATAGCCTAGTTTCGGGGTACACCATAGAGTGGCTTGGTGTGTGCCAGTGTGTGAATGCGTAAAGTGCCTCCCCACTCTAACACACCCTAAACAAGCATACCGTATCAGTTAAGAACAAATCCCTTAGAACCTCTTCCAATCAGTTTTCTGCCCATGAACCTCTCATCTAGAAATATTGGAATGCTCCTAGCTGGTTTGGCTAGTGGATAGAGCACTGGCCTGCGGACTGGGTTTGATTCCGCAGTCAAGGGTCAAGGGTCAAGGGCACGTGCCCGAGTTTCAGGCTTGATCCCCAGTAGGGGGCGTGCAGGAGGCAGCTGATCGATCGATCGATGGATCAATGATTCTCAGCATTGATATTCTACCTCTCCCTCCCTCTGAAATCAATAAAAACATATTTTTTAAAAAGTAGGAATACTGGAATGATACTACCCGTTAAAGCACTCAGCTTTCCTTGCAAATAACACTTCCAGGGATACACCCTATGCATAACCTGAGTTTCTCATTCCATCATCATCATCATCAGTGATGTCCCTACACGAACTAAAGAGTCCCCTTTTATGGCATTCGTTGAGACTTGAAGTGAAGCCGGAGGTGCTTTCTCTAGCGAGGAATGAGCTGGAATCCGCCGAGGCTTCTCTGTGTCTTCTTTAGGAAGTGTGTCATACCCCAAGTCGGTTACTGGCGTGGGTATGATGAAGAAAGGCCAAGCAGCATCTAAGGAGGAAGCGTCTAATGACTGTAGTTCCAGGTGCTCATTTCTTTAATCAACCACATCATAAAAGTCAGAAAGAAAGAAACCGCAGTGAACAAAGGGAAAGGAAAAAACAGCCTTGTTCTCCTCAGCCTTCCCCCCCCCCTCCTCCTCAGGGCGAGGGGCCACATCCGGGGCCCAGGGCCGGGGCTCAGGCAGGTCTGCCAGGCAGACACTGAGTTTCACTTCCTGTCAACCTCAGAGCGGAGGCAGGATGCCTTGGGGCATGAGGGGGGCTGAGGGCTGGGCAGTCCACGGGGGCCCCTTCAGGATTCCCTCCTGCACAACTTCCACTGAGCAGCAGCTCGCCGGGGCGGGCACTTGCACGCCTCAGGCAGTGAGTGCAATCAAGGCCGGTGCGCCCTCCAGCTTGTAGGGGCCTCCGCACACAGGCTCCTCCCATGAGTAACAGACTCAGGGCCGGAGGCCAGGTCTGGCAGGAAAGAGCAGGGTTAAAAAACGGCAGTGTTACAACACTTGCAGTAACTGTGTATTGAATGCAAATAAGTTTTTACAAGTCTTTGGGACACGAGTTAGGCTTCTGCCGAGAGTCAGAGAGGTGGAGGACAGGAAGGCCAGCTGTTACTCCCCCAAAACCTTTGAAGCTTCATCTCAAAGCCTTAAGTTGTTAGCCATTGCTCTCATTTCTTGTTTGTTTTTAACTGGGGCAGGCAACTTGGTGTGGGAGGCGGTCGCTACCATGCGCCTTCTCCCTCCTGGGTCCGCGCTACCGTAGGGGGTGCGCAGGGGCCGGTGCAGGGGGTGTGGGGAAAGGTGACGCGGGGCTGAGGAGGAAAAAACAACGCGGGGTTGGGGGAGGGCAGAAGTGACACCTGAGGAGAGGAACCTCCCAGGCTGGAGGGGAAACGAGTTTAGCAGGATTTCGCCCTGAAGGAACGAGAGCTGCAGAAAAGGACGGGGGGAGGGAGAGCGCGGGGTTCCTATAGATAGAGTAGGGAGGTCGGGGCAGGCAGGGCGGGGCCGCCGAAGGTGTGACCTCAGGGGCCGGAGTGCGGTACCGGCGGGGGGCCGCCTCCATCCCGTCGCCCGGGGACCGGGAAGAGGTTAATGAGAACACGCACTGGACACGCCCCGCAGCCTCCACCCCGCCCTCTGACCCCGGGCCCTGCCCGAGCCGGCGGCCGGGGTCGAAGGTCAGAGTGAACTCGGTCACTCGGCCTCCTGGATGCGCGGGGCCGCCCCGCGGCGGGGCGAGCCCGGGCTGCCCGAGGCGCCGGGACGGGTGGCCGGCCGCAGCGCCCTCCGCCTCGCCTCGCCTCGCCTCGCCTCGCGGGTCTTGCCCGGCGGGTGGCGCTGGGCGGCTGAGAGCCATCGGCGCGCGGTTTCGACTGCCCGTCTCCCAAGAGGATGGGGGGGGGGGGTGTCTTCCATTCGCCCCAACACCTCTAGTGCGCCTGCCCCGGTGCATTCCCGGAGTTTGCCCGCCCGGCCCCATGTCCCCAAGCCGTTCTGGGACTTGGGCGCAGACCGGGGCCTGAACATTGTTTTCCTCACTTATCAGCCCCCCTTTCCGGGTGCAGCGGGGCCTCGCCCCCTCTTCCCTCGCAGGTCCTGTACGGACTAAGTGCCTGTGAAGAGAGGGCTGTGCCTCCTCAGCATCCTTTCGGCGCCCAGAGGACTGCTTTCCACGCAGCAGGCGCTCGACAATGGTATCAGTGACAGTAAAAGAGCCCACTTTTTTATTTTTATTTTACTAACGTCTTCAGCTTCTACTCCCTCCCTCCTCCTCCATCTTCGCCCATGAAATTGTGTACTCTCCCTTTAAGACTAACATGGTGGCATGCTACGATCGGGACTCCACTTCCGGTGGGGAGGGGGGCGGGACCCCAGCCCGCTCACGCCGGAAGTGGTTTGCGCTCTCAAGATGGCGACTCCCTATGTAACTGACGAGACCGGCGGTGAGTGCGGGAGGCGCGGAGCCGTTTCTCTCCGGGCTCTCGGGGCAGGGGTTCGGACTTGGAAAAGGGTCTGTGCCCCGCCCATCCCGGGGCCCCTCCTTTGCCCCGCCCTTCGGACCGCCTTCCCCATTCATTCCTACGGGGTGCCACCTGCGCCCCCTTCTGGTCTCGAGTTTAGGGGTCTCTGCTTCCGGTCACCCAAACCTTGGGGTCCTTCAATGCTGGCCCCTACTCCGGGGCCCTCTCGGGCCTTTAAGGTTTTCTCTAGCAGTTGAAGCTCCAGTATCTCTCTTTTGGGTTCTCCAGCCCTGGGGGTTCCAACACCCTTAGTTCCCTCCAATTCCTACCTTCCCTTTCTTCCCCTCCCCCATCTTTTTAGCTATACCTGCTTTCTGCCCGACCCCAACCACATTTTAAAGTCTTTTCCCGGAAGCTGTATTTGTAGATCTTCTCATTGCTACCTAATGCTTTTCCCACTTTCTCCCTCATCTTTATTGTTGGTCCAGGAGTGTGAAGGGATGAGGATCCTAATATAACTTTCAGCATGAGTTTTCTCCTTGATGGCCCCACCTTTCTCTGCCTTCTCTATTGACAGTAATAGGAATTGAGGGATCTAAGGTGGAAGAAGGCACACCAGGAACGTGTCTAGTGGTCTCTCAAGCCCTCTGACAAGTTGATAGAACCCAGTTATTCCTTCTGGCTAGAGAATTTTCAGTCTTGCTGATTGAAATGCTGAAGTGTCTGTTGCATATGTGAGCTTTATGTGTTGAAAACTGAAAATTGATATTTTTATTGTGGTTTTGTCCCATCCTAATTGCCTCATCTTTAGAAAAATGTGCATAGGAATATCTAGTCATTGGCAATCAAATAAGATAGTATGTGTGAAAGCAATTTATAACATGCCGTGCAAGGCAAGGTGCTACTGTTTTCTTTTTTGGTGCAGCCTTCACTGTGTATATAAAGTCTTCTGTAGAAGAGATGCTGTGCCTGTGCTGTGGTACATACGGTCTGTTTTAAAATGTGCTATATATGCTTCTTGCTTTATTACTTTTCATGTTCTTTATATCCCAACCCACCTCTCTTATGATATCTAATGACAACCCTGGTCTCTGCTACCTCTCCCTAACCTCACATTTTAAAGTGGTAGAGGTACAACCTTTCTGCTCTCTGTTAGTAGGCTCTTCTTCAACTATCTTATTTTAATGTGTGGTTTGAAAATACTACTCAATTTCCAATTTCCAGTACACTTCTTTATTCTTAACTGTTTTTTGTTAATGTTGTTACTGTTTTTTATTGACTTCAGAGAAAGAAGGAGAGAGAGAAAGAGAGAGAGGGAGAGAAACATTGATGTAAGAGAGAAACATCAATCGGCTGCCTTCCTCCCTTCCTCACCCACCCTGACTGCGATAGAGCCCACAACCTGGGCATGTGCCCTGACCCGGAATCAAACTAGCGACCTCTTGGTGAGTGGGAGGATATTCAACCAACTGAGCCACACCTGCCAGGGATTGATTACCTGTTTTCTTAAACTGATTTAATGAAAATCTAGATATTGCATCTTACCCTACCTTTCCACCAGGGATTATCTTCTGATCTCTGTGACCATGTGGAAGAGGAGAAGGAATCATTGCTTTTTTGCTTTCTCTTACTACTTCCAGATCATTGATCTACCACTGTCACACTAATACTCATGGAAGGTATCACCATGCAATGACAGCTTTTTCTCTAGAACCTCATGGCCATCATTCTTTTTTTCTCCACTGTTTCTTGCTCTCATTCTCAGTATCTCCAGCTCCTTTGGATACTTTGATCTTAGAATTCTTCAGCATGAGACCATTAACTTGCCTTTGTATTTTCCAGCCAGCTACACATCAGAGTCACTACAACTTGGGCCTTACCTATGATACTGCTTCCTCTTCATGTGCTCCCCATCACTTATTTTTGCTTCCTTACTAGTCATTTTTTTTTCACTCCGCCACACCCACAGAAGCAGTGTTTTGCCCTTCTTAGGTTCTCTGATTCTTTTTTTTAATATATTTTATTGATATTTTATAGAGAGGAAGGGAGAGAAATAGAGAGCTAGAAACATCGATGAGAGAGAATCATCCATCAGCTGCCTCTTGCACACCCCTACTGTGGATGTGCTCGCATCCAAGGTACATGCCCTTGACCGGAATCGAACCCGGGACCTTTCAGTCCGCAGACCAATGCTCTACCACTGAGCCAAACCGGTTTCGGCCAGGTTCTCTGATTCTTGACCTTTCCCATTTCATTGAGTCTTATCACTAGCTTCATGACTATCATTGATGCTACCCTTGCTAGAACTGTGTGACCAGCCATTTTGGTACTATCCTCATTGCTTTCTTCATTTGTTTTGATCTTCTATACTAAGCAAGCATGTAACATTATTTTGAGTCATACTCACCAACTGTTTTCTTGGCTTCTGCTTCCAGGTCACAGCATATAGCTAGAGAAAAAGCACAGAAGCTAGCAGATCCAGTATAATATAACTTAATGTTAACTTCTGCCAAGATCACAGTTTTTCTCCAATTCTTCTTTCTTGGTTTGCTCACATTCTACCATGGCCATTTCCTCAACCTTTTCTGTTTTTTTCTAACCTTTCCATTTATTTATTTTAATTTTTTAAATAACTTTTTTTTATTGATTTCAGAGAGAAAGGGAGAGGAAGAGGAAGAGAAACATAAAGGATGAGAGAGAATCATTGATCACTGCCTCCTGCATGCCCCCCACTGGGGATCAAGCCTGTAACCCAGGCATGTGCCCTTGACTAGGATCAAACTTGGACCCTTCAGTCCACAGGCCAAGGCTCTATGCACTGAGCCAAACTGGCCAGGGCTATAACCTTTCCTTTTATTTTTCTTTTCCTTTTTATTTATTTTTTTAAATATGTATTTTTTAATTGATTTTTGTTTTTACAGAGAGGAAGGGAGAGGGATAGAGAGTTAGAAATATAGATGAGAGAGAAACATCAATCAGCTGCCTCCTGCACATCCCACATGGGAAATGTGCCCACAACCAAGGTACATGCCCTTGACCGGAATCGAACCTGGGACCTTTTAGACTGTAGGCCAGGGCGTAACCTTTCCTTTTAATTCTCCCTCTTGTGGCAGATGACCTTACTTTCTATTTTATTGAAAAATCAAGGTCTATCATTTCTGTTTCTTTCTGTCCACAGTTTGATTTCTTGAATGTCAGTTCTATACATACTATTTCCATTTCTTCACTGCTTATTTGTTCCTTAACTCTTTACAGTTTTTATTTTTAGCACCAACCTTTCTCCTGAGTTGCCAATTTCCTTTTATAATTGTTTGGTAAATAGCTTTCATTCAAGGGTATACTGTCATACTTCAAATACAATCTGACCAAAATCAATATCAATTCTTTTTCCTTATTTCTGTTAAAGGCACCATTGTATTAGCCAACCAGAGATCAATTTTTTTTTGCATTCTCTCCCTCTTTCTTTCTCCTTAAAATTTTATTTTCTTCTTAACATTTTAAATAGATTTTATTTTTTAGAATATTTTTAGAGAAAACAACTTTCTAAAATTTTTACTTATTGATTTCAGAAAGAAAGAAAAACATTGACTTGCTGTTCCACTTATACATGCCCTCAGTGGCTGCCCCTTGCATGTGCCCTGACCAGGAATCAAACCTGCAACCCTGGTGCATTGGGCCAATGCTCCAACCAACTGAGCTACCTGATCAGGGCCTAGACTTATAGAAAATTTGAGAATATGATATAGACAATTTCTATATACACCTTACATTCAGTTTCCCCTATTGTTAATATCTTACATTAATATGGTACCATTATTGCAATTAATGAACCAATATTGATACATCATTATGAATTAAAGCCCATATATTATTCATATTTCCTTTTTTTTTTTTTTTTAGATTTCCTTACTTTTTACCTAATTTCCAGGATCCCATCCAGGATACTACATTTAGTTCTCATGTCAGCTTAAGCTCCTATTGACTGTAACAGTTTCTCAAACTTACCTTGTTTTTGATGATTTTGACATTTTTAGGAGCACTGGTCAGGCATTTTGTAGGATACCCCTGTAATGAGATTTGTCTGATGTTTTTCTCATGATTAGATTGGAGTTATGTGTTTGGGGGGTGGGGGGTTTAACCATCGAGGTAAAGTGACATTTTCATTATATCATGTCAAGGGTAAATAGTATCACAATGTTTTGTTTTTTTTACTGTTGATATTGACCGTGACCACCTGGCTAAGGTTCTGTTTGTAAGGTTTCTCTACTGTAAAAGTGACTCTTTTTCCCTCTTCTTTTCATACTGTATTCATTAGAAGAAAGTCACTATTCATACTTTTTTCCCCATTTAAAAAAAAATTTCAATGACAGTTAACATTCAATATTATATTAGTTTCAGGTGTAGAGCATAGTGGTTAGACATTTTTGTAACTTATACCATGATCCCCCAATAATTCTTGTACCTACTTGACACCATATATAGTTATTACAATGTTATTGACAATATTTCCTAAGCTGTACTCTGCATCCTATGACTGTTGTGTAACTGTCAGTCTTTTCTTCCTAACCCCTTCACCTTTTTACCCAGCCCCCTCAACTTCCCTTTCATTTGGCAACTATCAGTTTGTTCTTTGTGCCTATGAATTTGTTTCTGTTTTGTTGTTCATTTTGTATTTTTTATGATTCAACATATAAATGAAATCACGGTATTTGTCTTTCTCTGGTTTATTTCACTTAGAATAATACCCTCTAGGTCCATCCATGTTGTCACAAATGGTAAATTTTTATTTTTATTTTTTTTAAATTTATTTTATTGATTTTTTACAGAGAGGAAGACAGAGGGATAGAGAGTTAGAAACATCGATTAGAGAGAAACATCGATCAGCTGCCTCTTGCACACACCTACACTGGGGATGTGCCCGCAACCAAGGTACACGCCCTTAACCGGAATCGAACCCGGGACCTTCTAGTCCGCAGCCAATGCTCTATCCACTGAGCCAAACCGGTTTCGGCTATTTTTTATGGCTAAGTAATATTCCATTGTATATGTGTACATCTACTTTATTCATTCCTTTTTGTTTGTTTGGTAATCCTCATTCAAGGATATTTTTTTCTATTGATTTTTAGAGAGAATGGAAGGTGGGAGGAGAGAAAGAGAGAGATCAATGTGAGAGAGACACATCGATTGGTTGCCTCCAACATGCACCCCAACCACCAGGAATCGAACCTGCATCCCGGTTACCTGCCTTTGACTGGGAATCAGACCAGTGACCCTTTGGTGCTTGGGCCAGTGCTCTAACCACTTAGGAACACTGGCCAGGGCTACCCATTCCTCTTTTGATTGGAGCATTGAATCTATGTAAGTAATTACTTCTCTTTTTTTAATGTAAGTAGTTATTGGTAAGTATGTAGTTATTGCCATTTTATTAATTGTCTTCTGACTGTTTTTGTAGTTCTTTGTTCTTTTCTTATTCTCTTGATCTCTTGTATGTTGATGACTTCTGTAGTGTTGTGTGTGCATTCCTTTCTTTTTATTTCTTTTATATCTCTTGAAAATTTTTGGCTTGTGGTTACCATGTGCTTCATATATACTAAGCTATGTTTATAGCACTCTGTTTCAAGTTGGTCACTTAAATTAGAACATATTTCCAAAATCACTACCACTTTTACCCCCTCTATATTTATATTTTTGTTATTATTTTTTACTTTGTGTGTGTGTGTGTGTGTGTGTGTGTGTGTATCCCTTAATTTTGTGTTGTAATTACACATGATCTTACTACTTTTGCCTTTTACCTTTGTACTAGCTTTAGTGTTAGTTGATCCACTGCTTTTATTGTTTGCTTTTGTCAGCAAGAACATACATATTTTTTCTTTATGATATTCTCTTTTCTTTTAAAAAAATATTTTTTATTTATTTCAGCCGAAACCGGTTTGGCTTAGTGGATAGAGCATCGGTCTGCGGACTGAAAGGTCCCAGGTTCGATTCCTGTCAAGGGCATGTAACTTGGTTGCGGGCACATCCCCAGTGTGGGGTGTGCAGGAGGGAGCTGGTCGATGTATCTCTCTCATCGATGTTTCTAGCTCTCTATCCCTCTCCCTCTCTGTGAAAAATCAATAAAATATATTAAAAATATTTTTTGTTGATTTCAGATAGGAAAGGAGAGGGAGCGAGATCTAGACACATCAATAATGAGAGGGAATCACTGATCAGCTGTTTCCTGCATGCCCACTACTGGGTATTGAGCCCACAAACTGGGCATATGCTCTTGATCAGAATTTAACCTGGGGCTCTTCAATTCGCAGGCTGATGCTCTATCTACTGAGCAAAACCAGCTAGGGCTCTTTTTTCTTTCATTTATTGGGGTAACATCTATAATAATAAAAGTGTAATATGCAAATGGCTGAACAGCCGAACGACCGTCTGGATGACCACGCTATGACACTGGCACTGGTGCCAGGCTAGCCAAGGCAGGTGTGATGCGATTGGTGGGCGGGGAAGGGAGGAGGGGGGTGGCCGCCATCGCCCCACGATCACCCTGCAGAGGGAGGCCCAGGCCACCAGCCAGTGGGGTGATCAATCGGGGGGCTCTGTGATTGCCCCAAAGAGGGAGGCTTAGGCCACCCTCTTCGGGGTGATCAATCAGGGGCTTTATGGAACCAGGGGTATGTGGCAGCCAGCAGCAGCACCAGACCCAGGAGGCGTGTGGATGAGGGGCGGGGCTACAAAGCCGGGGCTGCAAAGCCAGCAGCCGTGGGAAGGAAGACCTATCCTTGCACAAATTTCGTGCATTTGGCCTCTAGTTGGTTAATAATGATAATATATTTTTATTATATACTTAGGTATACAATTCTATAGCACTCTTTTTAAAAAATATATATTTTTATTGATTTCAGAGAGGAAGGGACAGAGAGAGAGAAACATCAATGGCCCTAACTGGTTTGGCTCAGTGGGTAGAGCATCAGCCTGTGGACTGAAAGGTCCCAAGTTCAATTCCAATCCGGGGCATGTACCTTGGTTTCCGGCACATCCTCAGTAGGAGCTGTGCAGGAGGCAACTGATCGATGTTTCTCTGTCATCAATGTTTCTGACTCTCCCTCTCCCTTCCTCTCTGTAAAAAATCAATTAAAAATATTTTTAAAAAACCAAACAAACATCAATGATGAGCCCTGGCCAGTTTGGCTCAGTGGATAGAGCGGTACCTGTGGACTAAAGGGTCCCAGGTTTGATTCTAGCCAAGGGCACATGCTTGGGTTGTGGGTTTGATCTCCGCCCCAGTAGAGGGTATGCAGGAGGCAGCCAATCAATGATTCACATCATTGGTTTCTCTCTCTCTCTTTTTCTCTCTTTCTCTCTTTCTCTCCCTTCCTCCCTGAAATTAATGAAAAAAAATATTTTTTAATAAAGAAAAGAAAAAATATGGTTCCTTAAATTTTAAAATAAAAATTTTAAAAATAAAGAAACATCAATGATGAGAGAGAATCATTGATCAGCTGCTTCCCACATGCCTCCACTGGGGGTCGACCCCACAACCCAGGGATGTGCCCTTGACCAGAATCTTACCCAGGACCCTTCAGTACACAGGCCAACACTCTATCCACTGAGCCAAACCCGCTAGGGCCTACAATACTTTTTATGATATTTTCTTATTATTCATGGTTTGTTTTTATTTTCTTCTCCTTCCTCCTCCACTCCTTTTTTCTTCTTGATCCTTTAATAGTTTTTGTGGTACTGGTTTGGTGGTGATGAACTCCTTCAGCTTTTTCTTGTCTGGGATCAACTCCTACACTTGAAAAGTGGAGAGTTATGCTCCCTTCCTTAAGGAAGGATTATTTACATACATTATTTGGAATTTTTCTATTTTTAAAAAATATATATTTTATTGATATTTTACAGAGAGGAAGGGAGAGAGATAGAGAGCCAGAAACGTCGATGAGAGAGAAACATCAACCAGCTGCCTCTTGCACACCCCCTACTGGGGATGTGCCCGCAACCGAGGTACATGCCCTTGACCGGAATTGAACCCGGGACCTTTCAGTCCGCAGACCGACGCTCTACCACTGAGCCAAACCGGTTTCGGCTGGAATTTTTCTAAACAGGAGAGTTCTCTCTCCTCCCCCATGCATTTATTCAATCATTTACTTATCATTATGGACTTCAGGTAATAATTCAATATGTTTTATTTATTTTATTGCTCAAATGTTCCTGCTTTGAACATTGGGCACTCTTTTATTTCTTTTTCTTTTTTTCTTTAAAAAAATATATTTTATTGATTTTTTACAGAGATGAAGGGAGAGGGATAGAAAGTCAGAAACATTGATGAGAGAGAAACATCGACAAGCTGCCTCTTGCACACCCCCCACTGGGGATGTGCCCACAACCAACGTACATGCCCTTGACCGGAATCGAACCTGGAACCTTTCAGTCCACAGGCTGACGCTCTATCCACTGAGCCAAACCGGTTTCGGCTGGGCACTCTTTTAGTTGGCCTGTGTCACTTTGGTATATCCCACCAATGTGAGTTTTTGGTTTGTTTGTTGTTTTAGTTCTTCCTTACTTTCTGCTTTAGGATGCTTTCAGATCATCTTGTAAATTTCTACTCTAGTACTAGAAGCAGCCTTTTCTCCAAGGAGTCCTTGTTCCTTTTATTGCGGAACGATAATAAAAAACCAAAATCGGAGCACTAGGTGTTTTTCCTGCATTATCGATCTTCTATTCCCACTGCCCTACCCTTATCCCATTTTTTTTCTTTTTGTGTGTTAATCCTCATCCAAGGATATTTTCCCATTGATTTTAAGAGAGAGTGGAAGGGAGGGAGAGAAACATCAATGTGAGAGATACATTGATTGGTTACCTCCCACATGAGCCCTTATCAGGGCTGGGATGGAGCAGGCAACTGAGTACGTGCCCTTGACCAGAATCAAACCCAGGACCCTTTAGTCCTCAGGCCCAAGCTCTATCACTGAGCCAAATTGGCTAGGACCTTTATCCCATTTTTAATACCTGTTAGGTATAGAGCCTTGGGAATCTAAGCCTTAATTTTCTTATCAGTGAAATAGGAATAACTCCTAAACATGGAACTGATGTGAAATTTAAAATTTAAATGAAATAATGTAGCCCAGCTGGCATGGCTCAGTGGTTGAACGTTGACCTATAAACCAGAAGGTCACAGTTTGGTTCCCAGTCAGGGCATGTGCCTGGTTGTGGGCTCATTCCCCAGTGTTGGGTATGTAGGAATTAGCTGATCAATGATTCTCTCTCATTGATGCTTCTATCTCTACCTCTCCCTTCTTCTCTGAAATCAATAAAAAATATTTTTTAAAAATTAAATGAAAATAGAAAGTGTTCAACAAATGCTTCTGTAATTATGTATAAGGTTATTATATGGATTAGAGAGAATTATACATGCAAAGTATGAAACAGTATTTAGCTCATTCTAAATACCTGATAAAATTCTAGTTTCCTTATCCTGTATATAATGCTATGACCTCCTAAACAGTAATCTTTTTTTCCCCCAGTTGATTTTTAGAGAAAGAGGAAGGAATAGGGAGAGAAAAAGAAAGGGAGAAAAAGAGAGAGACATCAGTGTCTGAGCCCACAACCTATGCATGTGCCCTGACTGGGAATTGAACCAGTAACCCTCAGGTACACAGAATGATGCCCAACTAACTGAGCCACATAAGCCAGGAAGTCTTTTTATTTTAATTTTATTTTCGATTACAGCTGATATACATTAATAGTATCAAGTGTACACCCCTGGTCTAACATTACATAATTTACTAAATGATCACCTTGATAAATCTTGAATCCATCTGACACCATGCAGTTATTAAAATATTAACTGTATTCCCTATGCCTATTCTATAATAACTGATTTGTACTTCTTAATCCCTTTACCTTTTTCATTCATTCTCCCAACCCACCAACCATCTGGTAACCATCAAAATGATCTATGATATCTATGATCTGTTTCTGTTGTTTTGATTTTTAGATTCAATTGTTTACATATAATATGTATATATATTGCCATTTTATTTTTCATATTATTTATTTATTTAATTTTCTTAAAGAAGACCCATGAACATTTCATATAACACTGGTTTGATGGTGATTAACTCCCTTTAGCTTTTTCTTGTCTAGGAAGTTCTGTTTGTCCTTCACTCCTAAATGATAGCTTTGCTAGATAGAGTAATCTTGGTTGTAGGTTCTTGCTTTTCATCACTTCGAATATTTCTTGCCAAGCCCTTGCAAAGTTTATGTTGAGAAATTAGCTGATAGTCTTATGGGAACTCTTTGTAGGTAATTGTTTTTCTCTTGCTGCTTTTAAGATTCTCTCTTTGTCTTTAAACTTTTGTTATATATATTTTAAAATTCTCATCTGATTATATTTTTCTATTGATTTTAGAGAGTGGGAGAGAGAGGGAAAGACAGAGAAAAATATAGATGTGAGATCAACACATCGATTGGTTGCTTCCTGCATGAGCCCCGACCAGGGTGCAGGCTGGATAGGAGCCTGCAACTGAGATACGTGCCCTTCACTGGAATCCTTCAGTCCACAGGCCAACTGTCCACTGAGCAAAACTGGCTAGGGCTTTTTAAACTTTTGCATTTTAATTATGATGTGTCTTGGTGCGGGCCTCTTTGGATTCATCTTGTTTGGGACTCTGCGCTTCCTAGACTTGTATGTCTATTTCCTTTACCAAGTTTGGGAAGTTTTCTGTCATTTTTTCAAATAGGTTTTCAGTTTCTTTCTCTCTTCTATTCTGGCACCTCCATGATATGAAATGTTGGTAAATGTGAAGTTGTCCCAGAAGTTCTCTACACTATCCTCATTTTTAAAAAATTCTTTTTTCTCTTTGCTCTTCTGATTGGGTGTTTTTTGCTTCATTATTTTCCTAATTGTGGATTTTCTTGGCTTCAGCTACTCTGCAGTTGATTCCCTGTATGTTATTCCTCAGTTGGTATATTCCTCATTTCTGACTGGTCCTTTTTTATGCTGTGAGGTTCTCACTAAGTTCCTGGAGCATCCTTATAACCAGTGTTTTGAACTCTGAATCTGGTAGACTGCCTGTCTCCGTTTTGTTTAGTTCTTTTTCTGGAGTTTTGTGTTCTTTCATTTGGGACATGTTTCTTTGTCTCTGCATTTTGGCAGCTTCCCTGTGTTTGCTTTATGTATTAGGTAGAGCTGCTATGTCTCCCAGGCTTGGTAGAATGGTAATGCAGTGGGTGTTCTGCAGGGCCCAGTGGCACAGCCTCCCTGATCACCCAAGCTGGGTACTCAGGATATGCCTGCCATGTGGGCTGTGTACTTCCCCTCTTATAATTGAGCCCTGATTGCTATCGGAATGTCAATGGGAGATATTTTCCCTCAGGCCGATCAGCTACAAGGACTGGCTCTGACCACTGACTACCAACTTCCAACCACTATGGAGGATCAGCTTTGCAGGGTCCCACCCCATAGAGCACAATTTACTTCAGCAGGGCTCTGGTGCTTGATTGAGTGTGTTGCTTGTGGAGATGTTTTGGAGTAGTGTTTTGACATTTTCTGAAGCTGACCACCCAGTATTCTGGCTCTGGGGCCTCCCAGGACGTGTAGTCCAAGGTCGGCCACTGCCTATGTTCTGCCTGGGACCACCTGGCATGAGCACAAAGCAATCTGCAGATTGCTGCTACTTGTGCTGGGCTTAGAGGTGCTCAGGCAACATCAAGAACTGAGGCTGGGTGCTGCTAGTGACAGGCCTGGGGCCACCTAACAAGAGGTACAGGGTTCATTGAGGCCAGATGCTGCTTATTTGAGAGATTTTGGGAAAATCTGAAGCATGAGCCAAGATGGACCATTCAAATAGAAAGGCACTGGAAACAGCTTGGGTGGGCCCAAAAGTTGGGTGGGGCTAGACCTCAAGGAATCATCTAGGTGGGAGAAACTATGAGCCAGATTGATGGATTCTCAGATTTGGCGCCCTCCTGCTGGCTCTGTTGGGGGAGGGCTCATCAAAGAAATAATGGCCTCTGCCAGTACTTCTATCTGGGAGAAAGCTGCCCCCTAGATCTTGATCTGATGCTGGATATTTAGTTCCTCCCTATAAGTTTCTGGTGCCTATCAAGCTGCTATCCCAGCTCTGGAGCTCAGAGGGAGTGAGTCTGAGTTAGTCTGTGCCCAAGCCCTTTGAGAGGAACTGCCTGGGACTCTAATAACCTCCATCTCCCTGAGCCTCAATCCTTACTGGTTTTTACAGCCAGAAGTTATGGTGACTTCTGTTCCTGGCACTGGAATCCTGGTCTGGGAGGCCCGGTGTGAGGCTGGGACCCCTCACTCCACCCGGGGACCTCTGCAGCTGAGATATCCTTCCGATTATCCGTCACTGGTGGTGAGGGACTAGCCTTTTCCATGTCTCTGCCCCTCCTACCAGTATCTATGTGGCTTCTTTTTTAATTCCCTAATTGTCGGACTTCCATTCAGCTCGATTTCAGGCATTTCTGAATGATGGTTCTGTAGTTTAGTTGTAATTTTTATGTGGTTGTGGGAGGAGGTGAGTACTATCTTTACCTATGCCACCATCTTGACCAGAATTCAGTAGTAGTCTTATCTCTAGTCTGCCAGTTCCAGTTACACTCCCTGAAACACTGTTATCGGATTATTGCTCCTTAAGTACAAGTTAAATTATATAATTTTTGTTCAATTTAATTCATTCACCCAGAGTCCACTGTTAAAGTTGTCATATATCCTTCTGATCTTTATTTTTTCTTGCATTTAAAAAACACTTTTGAATCAGATTATATATACATTTTAATATCTTGCCTTTTATTTTATTTTAAATGTATTTTTAAAAAATATTTTTATTGATTTCAGAGAGGCAGGGACAGAGAGAAAATAGAAACATCAATGATGAGATACAATAGTTAATTGGCTGCCTCCACACTGGGGATCCAGCCCGCAACCTGGGTATGTGCCCTGACTGGGAATCAAATGGTGACCTCTTAAGTCAGCCGTGGGCAAACTACGGCCCGCGGGCCGGATCCCATTGGGCTGTTCTATCTGGCTCGAGGAGCTGAAAGAGCGGAGGGTTCTCTTGCTCTCCCCTCCGCTCCTTCACCAGCAGCCCAAGATGAGAGTGCCAGCATGGTCAGGTTGCTTTTGTTCCGGCCCTCCGGTCCAGTTTAAGAACCCATTGTGGCCCTCGAGTCAGAAAGTTTGCCCACCCCTGTCCTAGGTCATAGGTTGATGCTCAACCACTGAGCCAAACTGGCTGGGCTATATCTTGCCTTTTATTTAACCTTATGACAAAAATATTTTTCTTAATATTAGAAACTCTTTGTAAACATCTTTTATAGTACTGGCAGAATATTTTATTGTTTGGAAACATACCTTTTTTTATCTTTCTTTCGTTTTTGGACTTTTAGATTTTCCAGAATTTCTTCTTTTGAGGGGTCTTGTTTGTAATATCATACATGATCATCAAATTGCTACTAGAATGTTCACACCCATTGCTGCAAATTCAAAACCCCCCAAAAAACTTCTGGGAATTTACTTTAGGTCAGGGTAGGGCTGCCTGGTTCGAGGCTGCACTCACAACTGGGCAGGTTTAACAACATAGGAGCTTTGCCCCAGACCATTCAGAATTTTAATTATAAGAACTCTATGAAGCCGAAACCAGTTTGGCTCAGTGGATAGAGTGTCAGCCTGCGGACTGAAGGGTCCCGGGTCGATTCTGGTCAAGGGCATGTACCTTGGTTGTGGGCACATCCCCAGTGGGGGTTGTGCAAGAGGCAGTTGATGAATGAATCTCTCTCATCGATGTTTCTAACTCTCTATCCCTCTTTCTTCCTCTCTGTAAAAAATCAATAAAACATATATATTTTTTAAACTCTATGAATATTTTTGTGCACAAAATTTTGCCTGCATTTAGAGTTATTTTCTTAGGATAGATTTCCCAGAAATAGAATTACTGGGTTGGAAGGTACAAGCATTTATTTATTGTATATTAATTATAAAATTAATTCTCATTGATTATAGCAAACTTGGAAAATATTTTCAAAGGTTGTATAAAATACTCCACTCACATATTTGGTAATTCCAGAATCCAGAAATGACTGCAGTTACATTTTCTTTTAGTTTTTCTTTCTATGTACACATATAGCTTATATATATTTAACATAACTAGGATCTTAGCAAACGGCTGTATTTCCCAAAATATGACACTCAGAACACTTACTAGTTCTGTGAAATGTGCTACAAAATAAATAACTGAAATAATAAGATTCCTGAGGTCAAATACATTTGGGAAACACTATAAACCATATTCTCATCTTGAATATTCGTATGAATAAGAACAGAACTCAGGCCTCTCTCTCTGTGTCTCTGTCTCTGTCTCTATCTCTCTCTTCCTCTCCTGCTCTCTCTTTCAATGAACCCTGAAGGGCCCCTTTCCCCCTCTTCTCCCAGGCGAGTTTCCTTTGCCTTTCTTTCTCCTAAGCTCCAAGGGGGCCCTTCTTTTGCCTTTGTAACTTATTTCTTCTCACTTCTTCCACAGCTCATTTTATCTATCCTTTTGACTTTCTAAATAATCTTTTGCTTGTATTTGAGTGGGGAGAGAACAGTAACTCACAAGTTTTGCTGATAAAAAACAAAACAAAAAAACACAAGTATTTTTTCTATGTGTAAATCAGAATTCCCCAAACTTGTTTAACAATTTTTTAGGTAACTCTTGTTAATGTCTTATGGAAGTAGTGTTTAATATAACAAAAGTTTTGGGAATGCTGGAAAATGGTAGGATTATCTTGCTATGTTAGCCAAATTGCTTTCTAATGGTTTTTAAAATTTTTTTTTTATTTTTTATCACTGATGATATATGAATATGCTGGTTTCACTACTTCTTTGACTGCATTTGTATTCTCATCTTTAAAAATCCTATTTCTTGGAAATACTTTGGAACCTACAGCCTAAGTTTGAATTTTGATTTTGTAACTTTGGGCAAGTTATTAAATTTCTCATAATCTGTGAAACTGGAATAATCATTCATAAAGTGGTGAAAATGAAATAATGCATACAAGCACATCCTTGGCATGAAGCAAGCACTCAATAAAGGTTGTTTGACTATAAAACTACCTCTTGTTGAGTTTATTTAGAATTGACTATAAAATTTTCATATGGATAATTCACTCTTAAACTCACTACTATGAGTACAAACCACCTTTCAATATAGTATCATCACATGCTGCATTTCTGTCTATACCCTCCTGTGAGACAGGGCTATCTAGTATAAGACAGATATAATAGCAGTGTGTGGATGTGTAAACTTTGACATCAGAACTGAGTTCAGATTGCAGGTACCCGCTGCCTTTGTGATCTTGGACATATTATTTAACCTCTTGACAACTTTGTTTCCTCTGCTGTAGAGGGTAATACCTGGCCATTGTCTAGATTTAATAAGGTAATGTAGATGAAGTTCTTTTTAAAATATATATATATATATTTTATTGATTTTTTACAAAGAGGAAGAGAGAGGGATAGAGAGTTAGAAACATCGATGAGAAAGAATCATCGATCAGCTGCCTCTTGAACACACCCCCACTGGGGATGTGCCTGCAACTAAGGTACATTCCCTTGGCCGGAATCGAACCTGGGACCTTTCAGTCCGCAGGCCGACGCTCTATCCATTGAGCCAAACCGGTTTTGGCTAGATGAAGTTCTTGTAGCTACTTATTGAAGTAGCTCTTTATCCTATATAATCCTATATAATAAAAGCATAATATGCTGTGTTCGACCGATAGGTCCACTACTCGACCAGCCACTGTGATGTGCCCTGACCACCAGGGGGAAGACCCTCCGACTGGTAGGTTAGCTTGCTGCTGGGGTCCGGCTGATCCAGAATGGGTGAGAGGGCCGGACACACACTGGAGCCCTCACATGGTCCCTCCAGCTGGCAGACCAACCTCCTGCAGTCCCTCCCTGGCTGGCTGGCCCCCATCGGCCCCAATTGGGACTGGACAAGATGGCCCAATTGGCCCCGATCATCGGCTAAGGGACCCCACCCATGCACAGATTCATGCATTGGGCCTCTAGTTAATTAATAAATGTTCTTTCCTAATTCTTAACATACTGTGAGTTTTCATTGCTGTGATTTTGCTTGTTGTTATTCCTCTTAGAATGCCCTTTCCCTTTTCTCTGCCAGCAGAAATAATGAGCCACTGATTTGTTATTATTACCACTCCCTGGTTTTTAGGGTCAAGATTGTCATGATTGATCCCTGGCCATGTAGCTCAGTTGGTTAAAGCGTGTCCCCTTATGCCAAGGTTGTGGGTTCCATCTCCAGTCAGGGCACATGTAAGAATCAACCAGTGAATGCATCAATAAGTGGAACAACACATTGATCTCTCTTTTTTCTCTCTCCCTTCTCTCTCTAAAATCAATTTTTCATGATTTTGTGTCACCTTCCACCATGAAACAGGGTGTAATAATTTATTCTCTTGAAATCTCTTATCAGCCTGTATCAGTGTCTCTTAGGGTACTTAAGACAGTTATATTTTTGTCTTACTATTTGTTTGCCTAACTCACCTACCCTCCTTACTTAAACTATAAATTTTGTGAAAGTGGGACCATTCTACTTAATCCCTGTAGTATTAATCCCTGTAGTACTTTGTATAGTGTTTTTCTCCTAGGAGGCTTTTAGTAATTTACTAGAGGCCTGATGCACGAAATTCATGCAAGGGCCTTGGCCCCACCTCCACCCGCTGCCACCATGGCCAGGAGCCCCTGTCCGCTGTGGCTTTGCCTGGAAGGAAGGGCATCCAGAAGGATGCCTGGTCTAATTAGCATATTATGCTTTTATTTTTATAGATTGCATTTAGTTAATTTGTAGTCTGGTTTCTGACCACTGCTTTTCTGAGACAATATTCTTGGAAATAACTAGAGATTTCCAAATTGGCAAAATCTTTTCCTTAATCTCTCTTCAGTGTTTAATACTGTTAATCACCTGCCCTTACTTAATACTCTTTTGGTCTCCATGGCATAGCACTGTCCTGGCTCTTCTTTCCTAGAATCGTTTTCCCTTGTTGTCGACACCTTTTCTTCCTTGAGGAATATGAGCATGACCATTTTTTCCAGGTCATTCATCCAAATTGGATCTTCGTATATTTTTTCTGTGTTAGAAACCTGGGCCTTATCATTCTGACCCTGAGATCATCCTCAACCTCAGATCTGTGACCCAAATCTCCGTTATTACTTGAAGCAGGTCCTAGGGATTCACTACACCTTGAATAGTCACTTTCACCTAACCGCTTGGAATTCTCCCACATCTTTCTGTGTTTTTCTCCACTGTCTTCCTGCTGCCACGGAAAACTTTTGGGCCCTTTCAGTTTAAGGAAACGATCTGAGGATTACAAAACAGCAAATGTCAGGAAATAACAAAGCTTACAAAATTGTTATAGTAGCAGTTTCTAATCTGTAGTTTCTGGAAAATCCTGAAAAACCTTTGTTTTTTATTTCCAGGGGTAAAAACCTCTTCCTTCTTTTTGACTTTACCTTTGGGTACCATAAAGACAGAGAATGAAACCAATATAACATAAAATAAGTGCTCCTTTGTGATAATAGGCTGTTTGTATCTCTGAGGGCCTCTACCATACACTGTGTACCCATTCAAAAAGCTTCTGCCCTATCTATATATTACTGTTGACAGTATTATAGATGTCCCCCAATTTTCCCTCCCTTTGCTCCCTTCCTTCCAGTCCCTGCCACACCCCAGGCTTCACCATACTATTGTCTGTGTTCATTGGTTATGCATATTCTATATAATAAAAGCCTAATATACTAAGTGTCCGACTGTTCGTTCGACCAGTCGCTATGATGCGCACTGATCATCAGGGGAAGATGTTCCAACCAGTAAGTTAGCTTGCTGCTGGGGTCCGGCCCATTGGGACTGGGCGAGATGAGCAAGACACGCCCTGGAGCCCTCTCGAGGTTCCTCCCCACCGGCCAACCTCCTACAGTCCCTCCCCCACTGGCCCGATCCACTCCCTACTATAACATTGGGACTGGGCAAGATGGGCTGGAGGCACTCTCCCGTGGTCCTTCCCCGGCCTCTAAAATATTTCTTCTAATTTATTTCCTTTCAGTGTGCCCCAATCTGTACCGGGCCTCTAGTTCATATATAAGTTCTTTGGTTAATCTCTTCCCCACTCCCCTCTGAGATATGCCAATCTGTTCCATGCATCCATATCTCTGGATCTTATTGTTCCTTTTTTCCTTAATTCCATGTAAAACACTGCCTATCTAGAATTGAATGTTATTTCACCGAGTTTTTTTCTCCTCCAGACTTTCTATCACTGGTTTTTATTCTCCAAATTTTCCACATTCAAAAGTGATATTGTAATTAGTTTATTTGTGTTTTTATTACCTTTCTACATCACTAGAATTCATGCTACAAGGAGGCTAGACCCTTGCCTATTTTATTCATTGTTGTATCCCTGGGTCTTATTGTATCCCTAGATAAGTGCTCAATAAACATTTAAAATCCATGTGTGAATAAATGTTATTAGCATATGCCCTACCTACCCACAAACATGTTGTGAAAAATAAGAATACATGTGAAAATCACCAGGTTAATTCCACTGTATCACTGTTTCAATTATTCCCTCTCTCTAATTCAAATCTTGGCAGTCTCCAGATCCTGTTAACTTATTCTTCATGATGATTATTTTTCATTTTCTTTTCAATACCCAAACAGAGCATCTAAATCAAGTCTTCTTGCATTGTGACTATTGCTTTCATTTTTTTTCTACCTTTAGTTTATGTTACATATTTTCAGGTTAATCTTAACGCATTGCTTTGAGAAGATCATCTGTACTTCTATATTGGCCTTCAGTGTCCTACAAAGCTCAAGTCCAAAGTCATGAGAAGATTGGATGCCTTTTATCTTCTGACTAAATTACCTCTGGTCTCTTTTCCCATTACATATACTTTTACCCAAAATATGCTGTATTCTTGCTGTTCCCTAATTTGATACATGTTTATTCATTAATTTGAATTGATTACAGTATTCTGTAGGGCAATTACTTTGCTTTAAAGACCAATAGAAATTAACTAACATATGATTCAAGGAAAATCTGTCTTAAGCCAAAGGAAGCAAAAGCAAAAAGCGTGAGAATAGAGATACCTTTGGGTGAGATTTGTGAATATTTCAGTGTCTGGAGCAGAAATTGTGAATAATTGGGTGTTAAGAAGCTGGAAACTGGATCAAGAAGGCCTTTGTATGTAGTTCTATTTTCCATGTACATACTCTGAGGCAACAAAAATCCAGGAAGAGCCGAAACCGGTTTGGCTCAATGGATAGAGCATAGGCCTGCGGACTGAAAAGTCCTGGGTTCGATTCCGGTCAAGGGCATGTACCTTGGTTGCAGGCACATCCCCAGTAGGGGGTGTGCAAGAAGTAGCTGATCGATGATATTCTCTCGTCGATGTTTCTAACTCTCTTTCTCTCCGTAAAAAAACAATAAAATATATATTTTTAAAAATCCAGGAAGAATTTTAAGTAGGAGCATGACTTGTCCAATTTGTTCCTTTGCTTATATTGTCCCTTATGCCTGAAATACTTTCTTTTCTCCTTTCCTCATAGTCCCACCCCATGCTTCCACCTGTCTAAATCTTACTCATCTTCCAAAGTACACAACAGATGCTGTATCCTTAAAATAACCTTAAACTCACCTGGTCAAAAGTAATTTCACTCTCCTTTGTGTACCCACTCTCCAAGACATTTAGGTTTGAAACCTAAAATAAGATATTTAAAAATATATATTTTTTATTGATTTTTTTACAGAGAGGAAGAGAGAGGGATAGATAGTCAGAAACATCGATGAGAGAGAAACATCGATCAACTGCCTCCTGCACACCTACCGGGGATGTGCCCGAAACCAAGGTATATGCCCTTGACCGGAATCGAACCTGGGACCCTTAAGTCCGCAGGCCAACCCTCTATCTGCTGAGCCAAACTGGTTTTGGCTAAAATAAGATATTTTTAAAACCCACAATATAACAACAATAATGGGAATTTTTTAATTGATTTTAGAGAATGAGAGAGCGATAGAAACATCAATGATAAGAGAGAATAATTGATTGGCTGCTTCCTGCACACCCCACACTGGGGATTGAGCCCACAATCTGGGCATGTGTCCTTGACCAGAAATGAACCTGCTCTAGCCACTGAGCCAAACCAGTTAGGGCTGTTTCATCTATTTTATTTTTTAATATATTTTATTGATTTTCTTACAGAGAGGAAGGGAGAGGAGAGATAGTTAGAAACACTGATCAGCTGCCGCCTACAACCCCACTACTGTGGGTGTGCTGGCAACCAAGGTATATGCCCTTGACTGGAATCAAACCTGGGACCCTCAGTTCACAGGCCAACACTATCCACTGAGCCAAACTGTGGACTTTCTCATCACTTTTAGAGAGGAAAGGAGGAAAAGAAAGAACATCAATGTGAGAAAGAAACATTGATTGGTTGCCACCTATACACACCCTGACTGAAACGTAGGTATATACTCTGATCAACCAGGCCAGGGCAAAAATGGGAATTTTTAAAAAGAAAAAGTATTTATAATCTAATCACCTCAACATAAATTTTTATGTTACATACTTTTTCCTAAACGTACAAATATGCCTCTTGCTAAAATAAAGAAATAAACTAAAAAATATGCACGATATAATTAAAATCATGGTGTATACATAATTATGTTTTATATCACATTACATGATTTAAACTTTTTTAATCATTTAAAAATTGTATTGATTTTTAGAGAGAGAGAGAAAAGAAGGGAGAGGGAAAGAGAGAGAAAAACATCTATGTAAGAGAGAAACATCAATTGGTTGCTTTCTTTACTTCCCCTATCGGGGATCAAACCCACAACCCAGGCCTGTGCCATGACTGGGAATCGAACTGACGACCTTTTGATGCACAAGATGATGCCCAGCCAACTGAGCTACACTGGCCAGGGCTTAATCATTCTTTTAAAAAATATTTTTATTGATTTCAGAGAGGAAGAGAGAGAAAAATTAGTGATGAGAGGGAATCATTGATTGGACCCAGCCTGCAATCTAGGCATGTGCCCTTGATCGGAATTGAACCTGGGACCTTTGCGTCCACAGGCTGACACTCTATCCATCGAGCTAAACCAGCTAGGGCAGGGCTTAATAATTTTTAATGGGTGTATTATAAATCATTTTTGTATAATTGGATGTGAACTCTTTTAATTTTTAGCTATTTATAGATAATACCATTTAAAAATATTTTAAATTGATTTCAGAGAGGAAGGGAGATAGAAACATCAATGATGAGAGAGTATCATCGATTGGCTGCCTTCCACATGATCAAGTCCACAACCTGAGCATGTGCCCTTGGTCGGAATCGAACCTGAGACCCTTTAGTCGACAGACTGACTTAAAGGGTCCTCTATCCTCTGAGCCAAACCAGCTAGGGCGATAATACCATTTTTATGTGATTTATTTTTTCTCTCTGTTGGAACTATTTTCTTATACTAAATTAAGATTAGGAAACTAAAACTGTTTTGCATTATCTTTGACTTTAACCCCTAACCTTTCCCCTTTCTCCAATCAGTGAATTACCAAGTGCTATTGATTTTTTGATAATGTACCTGACAGTCTCTTCCTTTCCATTCTCACAGGTTCAGCCAATTCTGTTCCTTATGCCAGGATAATTTCGATCTTTTTTCCCCCTAGCTTATTTACCCAATCTCCAATGTTTACCTTTCCAATTCTCCTTCTCATCATGCCAGATTAATTGCCCTAAAGCACTGCTTTGAATAAAAGATTCATTTTTTTGACAGAACCGTATTTAATGCATGCCATGCACCAGGCATTAAGTCCCTGAACTGGCATTTCCAGATATGAACGTCCTCCCCTCATTTACTTTTGCACCAGCCCTCTGATCCAGCCAGACGGGTCTATTCACCCTCTGAACATTCCATCTACATTACCAGGTCTGAAATTTTGTTTTAGCATAAGCTTCTGTTTAGAATCCATCCTGCTTTCCTTTTCTCAGTTTGTGATTATTTCTTCAAAGCCCTACTCAAGTTTCAGCCCTCCCTCCTTGAAACCACTCACTTTTTCATTACTTAGTTTTTACTCTTGTCTCTGCACTTGATCTTAGCCAAAGGCAAGAAGCCGTTTTTCTAGTTCCTAAACTGTCACAGCTAAGCAAACAATATCTTCAATATCTCTAAATCCTTGACCTTGTTTTTAAGGCTTTCTAAGATCTGGCCTTTTTTTTTTTTTTTTTTAATTGATTTCAGAGAGAGGAAAGGAGAGGGAGAAACATCAATGATGGGAATCAATCATTGATCGGCTGCCTCCTGCACGCCCCCTACTGGGGAGATCTAGCCCCATTTTTTATTTCCAACCTGGCTTCCTATAATTCCCTAAAATGAACGGTCTGATTCCTCTGGGCTCCTCTACTTTTTGTTCCTTAAATACTCCATGCCGCCCTGGCTGGGTGTAGAGCATCATCCTGATACATCAAAGTTGCTGGTTCAATCCCTGTTCAGAGCACATACAAGAATGGGTGGATGGGTGGAGCAATAGGTTGATGTTTCTCTCCCTTCCTCTCTCTCTAAAATCAACAAATAAAAAAATTAAAAAATATTACATGCTAATTCCCACACCCATGTCTTTCTTTGCTCATGTTTGTTCTTTCTCCCATCCCTTTTAGCTGTCAAATCTTACTGATTTTCTTTTTGTTTTTTAAATATATATTTTTCAATATATAGAGACATCAATAATCAGAGGGAATCATTGGTTGGTTGCCTCCTTTATGCACCACACGGGACAGAGCCTGCAATCCAGGCATGTGCCCTAACCAGAAATCGAACCTTGACCTCCTGGTTCATAGATCGATACTTAACCACTGAACCACACTGTCTGGGTACAGATTTCCTTTAACACTTTTTTGTTTTAATTTATTAATAATATTTGCTTTTTAAACAAAACAAAAAAACCAACTCCTGTTACAATGTATAATCCATGAGGGAGGCCCAAATACTTAAAAATGAGTAATACAAGGTATATATATGTAGGTGGGCAAAAGTAAGTTTACAGTTTGTATGAAGAAAAGTCATGCAAGTTATCATTACAATAGCTTTATTGTGTTTTGAATAGTCACCACTGTAAACCTATTTTTGTCAAACCCTGCATATATATATATATATATATATATATATATATGTATGTGTATAAAGATATATAATTTTTTGTTAATGGTTTCTACCACCTCTACTTTCAGGTTATCCTTCTTAAGGTAACTCAAATGTCCAGGACACTTGGAGGTTCCCTAAGACCTTTATAGGGAATCTATAAGCATAACTATTTTCAGAATATACTAAAATGTTATTTGCCTACTTGCTAGATTGACATTTTCACTGATAAGCAGAAGCAGAGGTGGGTAAAACTGCTAGCGCCTTAGCACTCATCAGGGTAGTGGCACCAATTATACTCATCATTGTATTTTTCACTGCCGCATGCCTGCAGTAAATAATGCCAGCTTTTCACTTAATATCCTTGATTATTAGTTTGATTAAACCCTGGCCCTTGAAATAAACATTTTTATTATTTTTCTTAGTTTTATTGAGATATAATTGACATAAAACATGTAAGTTTAAGGTATACAGTATGATGATTTGATATTTGCATATATTGTGAACTGTTTACCACAGTAAGGTTAGTGTGGTAACCTTCATCTCACAATTACCATTTTGTTGTTACGGTGAGAACACTGAAGTTCTACTCTGATAGCAAATTGCAAATATACACTACAATATTGGTAATTATAGTCACCGTGCTATACCTTAAATCCCTGGAACTTAACACATCTTATAACTTAAAGTTACTAGTATACATCTTTTTAATGTTCTCTTTGGACTAAATGGGAAGTAAACATGAAACATTTTGCTGCACATTGTAGTTGGTGTCTCAAGGAAAGTACTGGCACAGCTGTACCATTTATAAGCGAAATAAGCTTCCTTTCCTAAGCACACCATTTTTACTAGGAAAAAAACACTGACAAACTGGTAATCCAGACCTGGATATCTGTAGGCACTTTGCTGAAAATGAAGGGAGTGAGCCTGTCATTTTAAGGAGAACAACATTTCTGCTGAAGCTGGTTTGGCTCAGTGGTGGAGGGTCGGTCTGCGGACTGAAGGGTCACGGGTTCGATTCCGGTCAAGGGCATGTACGTTGGTTGCGGGCACATCCCCGGTGGGGGGGGTGCAGGAGGCAACTGGTCGATGTTTCTCTCTCATCGACATTTCTAGCACACTATCTCTCTCTCTTCCTCTCTGTAAAATATCAATAAAATATATATTAAAAAAAAAAGGAGAACAACGTTTCAGTGATAAGATTCAAGCCTTCAAGTGAACATTAGAATTTTGAAAAACTTGTATCTGCCACTGTGAGCTTGAAAGCTTTCTAATAAAACTTCTTTCTGGTGATATTAACAAATATTGTATGGTTAGATGCATAATATTACAAAATAAGAGTGCAAGGGGGGGAATCATTAAATAAAAAAATGTTTTGAGGATCACTATCCATTTTCCTGCAACTTACTCTTTCACTTAGTATATTTTGAACACCATTCAAGGTCAGTGCATTTATATCTGAAATTCTTTTCCAGCCCTAACTGGTTTGGCCCAGTGGATAGAGCATTGGCTTGTGAACTGAAAGGTCGCAGGTTTGATTCTGGTCAAGGGCATATGCCCTGGTTATGGGCTCCATCCCCACTGGGGGGCTTGCAGGAGGCAGTGATCAATATTCTCTCATCATGGATGTTTCCATGTCACTCTCCCTCTTTCTTCCTCTCTGAAATCAATAAAAAAAATATTTTAGCTGAAACTGGTTTGGCTCAGTGGATAGAATGTCGGCCTGTGGACTGAAAGGTCCAGGTTCGATTCCTGTCAAGGGCATGTACCTTGGTTTCGGGCACATCCCCAGTAGGGCGTGTGCAGGAGGCAGCTGATCGATAATTCTCTCTCATCGATGTTTCTAATTCCCCCTCTCTCTTTCTCTGTAAAAAGTCAATAAAGTATATTAAAAATATATATTAAAAATTTTTTCCCAGACCTGGCCAGTGGGGCTCAGTTGGACTGTTGTACCTTACACCAAAGGTCATGTGTTCAATTCCCGGTTAAGTCACATTCCCAGGTTTCGGGTTCAATCCCTTCAACCAAGCCATGTTTTTCTCTCTCCCTCTCCTTTCTTCTCTCTCTAAAATCAATAAAAACATGTCTACTGGTGAGGATTAAGAAAAAACAACAACAGCCAAAACCAGTTTGGCTTAGTGGGGAGAGCATCGGCTTGCGGACTGAAGGGTCCTGGGTTCGATTCCAGTCAAGGACATGTACCTTGGTTGCAGGCACATCCCCAGTGGGGGTCATGCAGGAGGCAGCTGATCAATGTTTCTCTCGCATCGATGTTTCTGACTTTCTATCCCTCTCCTTCCTCTCTGTAAAAAATCAGTAAAATATATTAAAAGATAAAAAAGAAAAAACAACAATAAACTTCCATAATAGCATAGTGTGCCATCATGGTGATGATCCACATCTATTTAATCATCCATATATTAATGGCCATTCACATTGCTTTCATCTTTTTGTTAAATAATGGAGCAACAAACATTCTTTCTTTTTTAGTCATCACCCAAGGATATATGTTTCTTTTTACTGATTTTTATAGAGAGAAAGGGAAAGAGAGAGAAACATTGATGTGAGAGAGAAACATGGATGGATTGCCTCCCATACACACTGTAATTGCACCCCGACCAGGATGGAACCTGCAACCTGGGTATGTGCCCTGACCAGGAATCGAACCCACAACTTTTTGGTGCATTCTATGACATTTCAACCAACTGAGCCACACCAGCAAAGGTGCAATAAACATTCTTTACATATGTCCTTGTGCATTGATGCTTATATCTATAGTATGGATTCCTAAAACTGGACCTGGTTTTTACAATCCATTTTTTAAAATAAATCTTTATTGTTCATATTATTACAAATGTTCCTCATTCCCCCCCCCTCCATTGCTCCCCTCCACCAGGTTCCCATCCCACCCTCTGCCCTTTCCCCACTCCCCATTGTCCTCATCCATAGGTGCACAGTTTATGTTCAGTCTCTTCCTGCACCCCCTACTCCCCTTTGCCCCGAGAATCGTCAGTCCACTCCCCTTCCATACCTCTGATTCTATTACATTCACCAGTTAATATTGTTCATCATGTTTTTTAATTCCCTTGGTTTTTAGATTCACTTGTTGATAGTTACGTATTTGTTGTTCATAATTTTTATCTTTATTGACTTTCTCTTCCTAAAGAACCCCCTTCAGCAATTCATTTAATTCTGGTTTGGCGGTGATGAACTACTTTTAGCTTAAATTTATTTGTGAAGCTCTTTATCTGGCCTTTGATTCTGAGTGATAGCTTTGCTGGGTAGAGTATTTTTGGCTGTAGGTTCTTGCTATTCATCACCTTGAATATTTCTTGCCATTCCCATCTGGCCTGCATGGTTTCTGTTGAGAAATCAGCTGACAATTGTATGGGTGCTCCTTTATAGGTTACTACCTGCTTTGCTCTTGCTGCTTTTAATATTCTCTTTGTCTTTTGCTCTTGGAATTTTAATTATGATGTGTCTTGGTGTGGTCCTCTTTGGATTCCTTTTGTTTGGGGTTCTGCAGGCTTCCTGGACTTGTAAGTCTATTTCTTTCACCAGGTGGGGAAGTTTTCTGTCACTATTTCTTTCAATATGTTTTCAGTATCTTGCTCTCTGTCATCTTCTGGGATCCCCATAATTCTGATGTTGGTTGGCTTGAAGTTATCCCAGAGGTTTCTTACACTATCTTCAACTTTCTGGATTCTCTTCTCTTCTTGCTTCTGCAGAGGAGTGTCCTCTGGCTCTTTGTGTTCCAAAACTTTGACTTGATTCTTGCAATCTTCCATTCTGTTTTTAGGACTCTGTATAATATTTTTTATTTCAGACAATGTATTCTTTATTTCTAGTTGATCCCTTTTCATATCCTCATAGGTCCTGTTTATTTTATCCGCCTTTTCTAGGAAATTCTTGAAAAACCTTATAAGCGTGGTTTTGAAGTCTATATCCAATTGCTTTTTGTCCTCCATTTCTTTCATTTGTGATCTGTTTCCTTGTCTCTGCATTTTCGCTGCTTCCCTGAGTTGGTAGGGTGGCTTTGTGTGTTAAGGTGTCCTATATGGTTCAGTGGGTCAGCCTCTCAGTTATCTGAGGTGGACACTCTTGGTGCACCCCTTTGTGGACTGTGTGTACAGCCTTATTGTAGTTAAGTCTTGATTGTTGTTGGTATCACTGGGAGGAACTGACCTCCAGGCCAATTGGCTGTGAGGATCAGCTGTGTCTATGCCAAGAGACAGCCTTATTCAACTAGACTTGGAAACCTGCAAAAGCCTCTGCTTGGATGGGGCGGAATTTCAGGGTGGAGCCTACAGCCTTGGCTTCCTGTTAGACCTGCCCTATGAGGTTCCTAAGTCTTAGTGTTCCTCAGTGTCCTTTGGTACTTGCTGCAAGCACCTCTGAGAGAAAGGTGCCCTAGAGTTTCCTGCCTGCAGACAGTCTAGTCTTTTCCGCAATGAGCCCGGAACTGGGGTTCAGTGCAGTTGAAAGTGGGGTTAAGAGCAGTCCGGAGCTTATGTCTCCTTCCCTCTAGGGCAATCCAGCTGCTCAATCAACAGTCTGTCCTCTACATGCAATGTGCGAGACTTGGGCCCTGAGCTTCCGCTTTACAGCCCAGATTCCCTCTGTATGAGGCTGGGGCCCAAGGGTCTCGCCCAGAACTGGAGTTCAATGCAGTCGGAGTTGGGGCTCAGCACAGTCCAGAGCTTTTATCTCCTTCCCACTAGGGAACTCCAGCCAGGCACTCAGTTGCCCCCTCCTCTCCGGCTCCGTCCTCTCCCCACGCAAGCACTGTGTCTCCGTACCTCAGGCTTTTACAGCTCCTCTGATTTTCCTTCTGGTTTTCTCTTTCCTTCTAGTTGTAGAATTTCCAGTCAGTCAACTTTCCTGTAGTTCTGGATAATGTCCACTTTATATTTTAGTTGTGTTTTTTGAAATTGTTGTGTGAGGCTGCAGTTAGGCGTTTACCTATGCCTCCATCTTGGTTTCTCCCATCTACAATGCATTTTAATAAAACTTCCCTTCTTACATCTTCTCTGGTCATTTCTCTTTGTTTTTACTCCTTTTTATTCTCTTAATTATATACTGTCTTTTGATGTGTACACGCTATTGTCTTGTTTTTAAAGACTTCCTCTGTGTCTGTCTTGCCTTGCAACTAGATTATGAAACTAGAAATTCCCTGAGGGCAGGGATGGTGTGTTTTACAGTGTGTAGACACTCAATAAATAATGACGATAGCCGAAACTGGTTTGGCTCAGTGGATAGAGCGTCGGCCTGCGGACTGAAGGGTCCCGAGTTCGATTCCGGTCAAGGGCATGTACATTGGTTGCGGGCACATCCCCGGTAGGGGGTGTGCAAGAGGCAGCTGGTTGATGTTTCTCTCTCATCGATGTTTCTAGCTCTCTATCCCTCTCCCTTCCTCTCTGAAAAAAATCAATAAAATATATTTTAAAAAAATAATGGTGATGGCAGGATTAAAGGTTGATATGAGAAAGAGATACCTTCATGGTTCCATTTTGTGTCCACGTGGATGCCGAGGAAAGCTGTGGGCATTCATGCATTCTTTCATCTTGGGAACTATTTGAAAGTTAGAGTAACTCTCCAACTTGATTCTCTCATTTCAGGCAAGTACATTGCCTCAACACAGCGACCTGACGGGACCTGGCGCAAGCAGCGGAGGGTGAAAGAAGGCTATGTGCCCCAGGAGGAGGTCCCAGTGTGCGTGGTTAGGCGTGAGGAGGGGGTATTTAATGGGGTCCCTACAGAAAGAACATGTATGCCTGTGAGTTCAGGGAATGATTTTCTGATACCCAAATATCAAGAATGGGAGGGGACAACTGAGAAAGGAGAAGAAGCAGGGGTTGGAATTCAGGGATGAGTGAGGGTGACAAGTGACGAGTCATGTCCCTATGGCCTCTGTTCATCAGAACCTCCAAATAGCATTCAGAGACCCAGAGCTCTGAGACCTAGGGATCCTCCTAAAACCTGCAAAGAAGAGGAAAGTTGGGGAGGGACCAAGTGGGGAGAAAGCTAGCAGAGAGGTGGAAAGGGTAAAGTGATTTGGGAGGTTAAGAAAAGGGCTCTAAAGTCAGTGGTTCTCTAACCGTTGACATCTTCTGTTCCCCGCAGGTATGAGAACAAGTATGTGAAGTTTTTTAAGAGCAAACCAGAACTGCCCCCAGGGTTGAGCCTCGAGGCCATTGCTCCTGTCAACCCATCGAGGTCTGAAGGTGGGGAACCAGGCCTCTCCAAGACAGCCAAACGCAACCTGAAGCGGAAGGAGAAGAGGCGGCAGCAGCAAGAGAAAGGGGAGGCCGAGGCCTTGAGCCGGACTCTGGAAAAGGTGTCCCTGGGAGAGACAGCTCAACTCCCCAGTGCTCCCCAGGGCTCCCGGGCAGCCCCTGCAGCTGCCTCGGACCAGCCTGACCCAGCTGCCATCACCGAGAAGGCCAAGAAGATAAAGAACCTAAAGAAGAAGCTTCGGCAGGTGGAAGAGTTACAGCAACGGATCGAGGCTGGAGAGGTCAGCCAGCCCAGCAAAGAGCAGCTGGAGAAGCTAGCGAGGAGGAGGGTGCTGGAGGAGGAGCTCGAGGACTTGGAGCTCGGCCTGTGAGGCCTCGGGGAGTTGGGAATGGACTACAGAACAAACCATGGGGCTCTCTGGGGTCCTGGGGAACATGGGCGGCAGCAGTCAGGAGGGGTACCCCCATACTGGCTCACTTCCATCTCTCATGGCCCAGCTCTGCCTCCAGAGCCTAGCCTCGCCCTCATTCCTTCCCCTTTCTTCCAAACTCCTATTTTTTAGACGTTTCCCCTTCCCATTCCCAGTGTTCAAAAATCTCAGTGACTCCCCCAGGTTCCTTTGCTGCTGATTTGGGGGTCTTATTCAAAAGAAAAGTGGGTGGGTGGGGATCTCGGGAACTGAGGTTGAGGGTAGGGGGAGTATGCCCAAGTCTTGGAGTCTTGGTTCCTGTTCACAGTGTTTATGGGTTATTTCCCCCTCCATCCCTGACCTCTTTTTTTTTTTTTTTTTTTTTTTTAAGAACAGAATAAACAAGTAGACAAATTGTCTAGCTTTGCCTCTTTCTTTTCAGCTTCTAGTAGGTATTTTATTCCCTTCAGTTTGGCACAGGAAGACAAATTTTGGGGATAGTCATTTTTAATTTTGTATTAATCCCCACCCAAGGATATCTTTCCATTGATTTTTTTTTTTTAGAGAGAGTAGAAAGGAGGGGGAGAGACATGGATTAGTTACCTTCTGCACACCCACGGATCAAGTCTGTAACCAAGGTATGTGCCCCTGACCGGAATCAAACCCGAGATCCTTCAGTCCACTGGCCAACGCTATATCCACTGAGCCAAATCGACTAGGGCTGCAGTAATAATGTTTCATTTTTATTTCATAGAGGTAGGGAGAGAGAAAGAATCATTGATTGGCTGCTTCCTGAATACCCCACACTGGGGATCAAACCTGCCACTTGGGCATGTGCCCTGACTGGAACTGTGACCTCCTGGTTCATAGGTCAATGCTCAACCACTGAGCCACGCCATCCTGGCTGGAGTAATACTTTTTTTTTAACAGTTATGAATGTGTGACCAAATGATCAACACTGATTTCTGTATATTTGGTTCAATTTCAGTGAACAAAAGAAATTAGTGTTATAATAAAATGAAACTTAGAACTAACTTCATTTGACATGCTGATTTGCATGTGTCATCACTGTGTTGCACAGCCACGGGGCCTTTGTAACACCATTTCTTTCTCGGTTATCGGGGTTCTCCCAGCGAGGCTTCCGGTCATTGTTCAGGAGGTTTTTCTATATTTTAGTTGTAATTCCAGTTTGGTCCTGGCAGCATATCTGTGTATCATTCACTTACTCTGCCGCCATTTTTGCTCTTTCCTTGCTGTTTCTTTCTAAGATAATCAACCTGCTTCACAGCTTTATTGGGGCAGCTCATCTGAAATGTTATCTTATCAGATGCCACCCTCAGACCACATTGTGGGGCAAAGTAATGATATAAGTAAAGAAATGTACAGCCAAAAAAGAGCTGCCACTTAATGTTTTCATGAGCTCTGATTTCCACACCTTCACCTGTCTTTCCAGTCAGCACTGGTATAGAAATCAACAGAGAGGGAAGTCAGTGATGACCTGTCTCAGGATTTCAAAGTTCTTAGCCTGACTCTAACGGCCCCTCTCAGTCTGGCCTTGTTTCTTGTCATTCTTTAACTCTGGCCAAACCGCTCCAAATTTACTGAACTATTTTCAGTTCATCAAATGAGCCATATTCTCTCTGAAACTCAGTCATTTACCCCTACTGGTTCCTTTGCCTGCATTCTCTCCCTGATCCACTCTTCCTAGCCAACTCTTTCTTATTCTTTGGATCTTTAATGTTATCCTCTGGGAAGACGTCCATTACCCTCCAATACTGATTTAGGTGCCTCTCTTGGCTTGCCTCCTTACCACTTGCACTTAACCTTTGGTGTGTATGGTGTGTATTACATTATGTTGCCATTCTTGTTTACTTGTTAGCTCCTCTTCCTCATCCATCAGGGGGACCTCAAGCCCTGGGATTGTGTTTAACATCACTGCGTCCCAGTGCATAGCAAATTCTCAAATATTTGGCTAAGTGAATGAGAGTCCAAGTCACATGGAGAAATGAAGAGGAGGGGTAATCTGTGCCTTGACAAAAAAATGAGGACTTGACTAGGCACCTCAGTGTGAGACCAAAAACCTGAGCTCTCTTGTGTAGGACCTCTACACAATTATAAGGATTTTATAAATAAGGTTTAATTGGCTTGTATGTAGGAGTTAGATGCTTTGTAAGTTTAGACGTTTTTGAGGAATCTATACTTTCTTTTAAAACCATCATTTGTTTTGCAAAAGGAGTCACTTCAGTAAACCTTGACATTTCCTGGATCTTTAGTGGTTTGATTAAAGTTTATTTTGTTATTTGTTGGGCTCTGTCAGTCATTTTGCTAGTTGGGAGGCATGCAATTATGAATACATTGTAGAACCTTCATTTTAAAAATGCTATTAAATCATGCAAGTCACAAATTAAGTGCTTGACAGATTTAATTAAATTCTATGGTAGAGGTATCAGCAATGTGTTGAGGGAGAGCTAAGAAGAAACAATTTATTTTGATTTAGGGTGTGGAGAGGCTTAATGGTGGAGTTGGATTTTGAAGAAGATCTTGACTTGTATCTCAAGAAAAGCAGGGATGCCCTAGCTGGTTTGGCTCAGTGCATAAAGCATCGACCTACAGAATGAAATCCGGTTCGATTTCATTCAAAGGCACATGCCCGGGTTGTGAGCTCGATTCCCAGTAGCAGATGTGCAGGAGGCAGCTGATCAATGATTCTCTCTTATTGATGTTTCTATGTCTCTCTTCCTCTCTGAAATCAATCAATATATACATACACAGCCAAAACCGGTTTGGCTCAGTGGTAGAGCGTCGGTCTGCGGACTGAAAGGTCCCGGGTTCGATTCCGGCCAAGGGCATGTACATTGGTTGCGGGCACATCCCCGGTAGGGGCTGTGCAGGAGGCGGCTGGTCGATGTTTCTCTCTCATCGACATTTGTAGCTCTCTATTTCTCTCCCTTCCTCTCTGTAAAATACCAATAAAATATATAAAAACAAATATATATATATATATATATATATATATACACACACACACACACACACACACACACACACACACACATATGACTGGTTTGACTCAGTGGATAGAGGGTCAGCTTGCAGACTGAAGGGTCCCAGTTTCAATTCAGGTTAAGGGCATGTACTGATGCTTAATTAGGGTAAATATGTCTCGTGAAACTTTTGTTTCAGAAGAAATATTCCTTACCTTGGTTCGCAGGAAAATAAATTTGAAAGCCACCAATAACATCAATACTGAGGGGCTGAAGCATCGCACACTCTCCTCTGGTCTGTGTGTTTGAGGTGGGTGAGCTGGAAGGACACTAGTTTAATTCCCCAATAGACCCTTATTTGCTCTGATAAAGTAAATTCACCCCTGGCTTTCTTTTTACTCCTGAAGCTATATTACGATTTATTTGGAATTTCTTTCCTCATTGCAGATGATTCCCTTTGTGTATAAATAGCAAAGATTTAGGGATCTAGAAGTGAGTTATTTTAAGACTGGCCATTTACCCTCATGGGCTCAGAACCCATGTGTTAGTTTCTTATTGTCCACTAGGTGGTACTACGAGGGGCCAATATTTGCAAATGATCTTGTCCCTCAACTCCAACTTGTTTTGAGATAACCCAGGAGAGGGTACCCAGATCTCCCTCCCCTCTGCAACTATAACCTCGTCTTACAAATTGAGGAAGTTAGAGAATCTGGGATTGAGAGGGTACACTTTTTGGTCAATATTGCTGTCTCAGAAAAGGAATGCTTTTTGTTCTCTCTTGGAGGTCAAATAAGATGTTAAAACAGAATCAATGGAAGTTATACTCCAAAATGAGTAATTGGCTGAATGCAGGTAATCTGCCGCCATTGGTTGAGAGGAGGAGAGAGAGGAAATATTAAAGGATCTCTTGGGAAAGCAACAAGTCATAGATTTTATTAAGTTCAACAAACACTTTAAAAATATATATATATATATATATATATATATATATATATATATATATATTTTATTGATATTTTACAGAGAGGAAGGGAGAGAGATAGAGAGCCAGAAACGTCGACCAGCCGCCTCCTGCACACCCGCCACTGGAGATGTGCCCGCAACCGATGTACATGCCCTTGACCAGAATCGAACCTGAGACCCTTCAGTCCGCAGACTGACGCTCTACCCCTGAGCCAAACCGGTTTCGGCAAACACTTTTTTTGTTTTTGTTGCTGTTAATCCTCACCAGAGGATATTTTACTATTGATTTTTAGGGCGAGTGGGAGAGGGAAAGAGAGAGAGAAACATCCCTATGAGAGAGAGACATTGATTAGTTGCCTCCTGTATACACCCTGACCTGGGCCAGGGATTGAACCTCTGCCTTTTGAGCTCAAGCCAACACTCTAACCACTGAGAAAACTGGCCAGGGCAAGAACATATATATATATTCTTTAAAGATTGAAAAATATGAACACAACTTCAGAAAACTGTAGGACAATATCAGAAATCTAATATACATATATGTAATTAGAGGCACAGAAGAAGAGGAAAGAAAGAATGGGGCAGAAAAGGCTGAAAAAATAATGACTGAAAAACTTTGCATGTATGGTGAAACACATAATTTTCTGTTAAAAGAAGTTCAGCCCTGACCAGTGTGGCTCAGTGGATAGAGCATCCAGGTTTGATTCTAGTCAAGGGCAAGCACAGTCCTTGGTGGCAAGCACATCCCCAGAAGGGAGTGTACAGGAGGCAGCTGATTGACGTTTTTCTCTCTCATTTATGTTTCTAACTCTCTCTCCCTCTCCCTTCCTCTCTGTAAAAAAAAAAAAAAAAAAAAAAAAAAAAAAAAAAAAAAAAATCAATAAAATATCTTTTTTTAAAAAAGAAGTTCAGCAAACCACATTTTTAGCACATCACAGTCAAACTGTTGAAAACCAAAAATTAGAACCAATCTTGAAAACAGTCAGGAAAAAAGGACACATTACATACAGAGGAACAATGATTTGAATTACCACAGACTTCTCACCAGAAACTATGGAAACCAGAAGACAGTTTAAAATCCTCAAATGAGAAAGAACTATCAACCTAGAATTATATATTTAGTTTTAGGTGCCATAAACATGGCTGCTGGAGGCCACCCATTTGATCCTGTGGAAGGGGAACAGAGAAGGAGTAAGCATTGTGAGACGGACAAGTACCTGAAAGAAGTGACCATCACAGTTATATACTCACATCTACCCTCTGAGCATACGTTTTCATAATCTACCTGAGCAATTTTCTCAGAAAAGCTTAAGCTTCAATTAGTGAAGCAATGAATGATGGATGACTACAACGTTTGCCAGTACTGTACTGATTCACTGTCTGATAGCCAAAAGTAGAACACTTTTGATTTGCCCTCAACACATGACCTTAATCCAAGCTGAGTCTGGTTTTCCATGCTCCTTCCACTCCCCACTCTGACTGCCTTTTTCACTTGCTTTTTTTATTCCCTTTTTGCCACCGGGTATCACCATTAACACCCTTGCTGATCAGTTCTTTCTGATGTTATTGACCACCCATTCTGGTCAATGGGCATCCTTACTTTGTGGCCAGTGATCAGCTGGATTGTTTTTCACCTCTTTCAGCTCTTGGTCTTCAAAGATCTCTTGACTCTTTCTCCCAGTGTGCTCTGATCCCATCAATATCTGGCACTTCCCTTTGAAAGCAGGAGGACAGTTATCTCATTTTAAAAAATATATATATATTTTATTGATATTTTACAGAGAGGAAGGGAGAGAGATAGAGAGCCAGAAACGTCGATGAGAGAGAAACATCGACCAGCTGCCTCCTGCACACCCCCTACGGGGGATGTGCCCGCAACCAAGGTACATGCCCCTGACCGGAATCGAACCTGGGACCCTTCAGTCCGCAGACCGACGCTCTACCACTGAGCCAAACCGGTTTTGGCAATCATTTTTTTTTTTAATATAACAGAGTATCACTCCTGTAATAAAGTGTGTGCACCTGCGCATGCTCCTGCTCTCTCTCTCTCTCTCTCTCTCTCTCTCTCTTTCTCTCTCTCTGGTCTTACAAAAATGAGCAATAGGCTAACACATATATCCTTAAGATTAGCTTCTGGATAAAAAAAAAAAAATCTAGGAATACGGTCTTAGGATCAATGGTCTTCTACCTTAGCTATCTTTTCCTCTTTCCCATTTCAGAAACCTTTTTCACAGCTGAGGAGTGGTGCTCATTATGCCAAAACTGCACGCAGCTCAAACTCAAACTGGAGTTGTGCCCCTCTGGCATTTTATTATATATGTGTGTGTGTGTGTGTGTGTGTGTGTGTGTGTGTGTATTTAATTTTTTACAGAGAGGAAGGGAGAGGCATAGAGAGTTAGAAACATCAATGAGAGAGAAACGTCAATCAGCTACCTCCTGCACACACCCTACTGGGGATGTGCCCGCAACCAACTTACGTGCCTTTGACCCGGAATAGAACCTGGGACACTTGAGTCTGCAGGCTGACACTCTATCCACTGAGCCAAATTGGCTCCAGCGCCCCTCTGGCACTTTAAAATCTTTTAGCTCTTCCTCCCTTTGTGAGGGTACACAAGGTCAGCTCTCCCCTCGTTGTCAGTTAACGAAACCAATAAAAGAACAAAAGCAAAACCACACTGGTGAACACCCACTGTCCTTCTTAGGTAAGTTAGAGGCAAAACAGGAGATACAGAGGCAACCCCACCCCCTATGGCGCTCCCCATGGAGGGCAGCCTTCTCATCCCAGCAGCCCTCCCTTCATTGCTGGCCTGGCAGAAACAGAATGGGGTCTCCTCCTGGTCTCCCTCCCCGTCTGGTTATTACCCTCCTCAAAGGGGAAGTCAGTGCGGAACTTCTCCCCTGCCAACCCCCTACCAAATGCTTTTGCCAACAAACAAACAAAAAAAGAGCCAAAGATGCACTTTCCAGGCCCATGACTGTCCCCAAATATTAGGACAGACCTGTTTCCTGGGGTCATGGAGTTGAAGACACAAGGCCAACGTTCTCCCCATATTCTACTTCCCTTGGGAAAAGCAATAAAGATCAGCTTTGTTTTAAATATATTTTATTGATTTTTTTACAGAGAGGAAGGGAGAGGGATAGTGAGCTAGAAACATCGATGAGATTGAAACATTGATCAGATTGAAACATTGATCAGCTGCCTCCTGCACACTTCCCACTGGGGATGTGCCCACACCAAGGCACATGCCCCCAACCGGAACCTCTCAGTCCACAGATCAACGCTCTATCCACTGAGCCAAACCGGTCAGGGCCAGTTTGTGTGTGTGTTTTTAAGGAAAAGGCTGTCATTCCCAGAAGGAGCAAAAATGCCTTGTAACCACCATTTCCCTATCATCCCAGAAGCTGAGAGGACACTTAAACTCCTTATTTCTTTATTCCCTTCCTTGTTCCCGAGGCCAGAATTTATTCCTTCATGCATCCCTTTCGCATTCTGCTGGGTTACGGGACCACCAGCAGAAGCCTACAGCAATCTCCAGGGGAGTCTTGTGGGATAACACCCTTTTCTGTGAATTGGAGAAGGGAAGCAGATCTTGGCCCTCTTCACACTTTGGCAAGAACCAAAGAACTTAAGAATTGGGTCTTGCCAAAACCGGTTTGGCTCAGTGGATAGAGCTTCGGTCTGCGGACTGAAGGGTCCCAGGTTCCATTCCGGTCAGGGGCATGTACCTTGGTTGCGGGCACATCCCCCGTGGGGGGTGTGCAGGAGGCGGCTGGTCTATATTTCTCTCTCATTGATGTTTCTAGCTCTCTATCCCTCTCCCTTCCTCTCTGTAAAAAATCAGTAAAATATATACACAAAAGAAGAAAGAAAGAAAGAAAAGAAAAAAGAATTGGGTTTGATGTTCTTTCAATCGAACCCGTTCAAGGCAGGGCCCCAGAAAGTGCCCTTAGTGGGGGTCCTCAACCGAGGTTGGTGTATCCTGAGGACAGAATGTGCTGACCCAGGCCTGAGCCATCCCCAAGCTCCCCCCACCTCCCTGGTCACTAACCAGCTCCAGCTGTGCACATTCCCAGCCGTGACTTCCCATCTGGCTTCTAGGAACTCATGACTAACTGAAGAAGTGCATGTGTGTGGGCGGGGTTCTTCTTTTAAAAAAAACCACGGAGGTTTCCAGAATACGTGACTTGGAGAGAACGCAATCCCATTCAGCCAGGGAAAGTTCCCTTTATCCGGACTCTCTGAGGAGAAAACCAGCGTCGCTTGATCCAGAGCACACTGGCCTCAACTTAGTTACAACTGAGCTTTTTCTCACATCCTGTTTCAGGACCCAGACTTGCCCTTTAAAAACCAGGATTCAGCCCTTCAGGCCACGCCATTCCAGGGAGGGCGTCTCTCAGAGGGGGTGGGTGACCGTGTAGAGGTTGGCTTCTCTTGGGCTTAGAGATCTCTACGAACCTCTGCCCTCCACTCTCAGCCGAAACCGGTTTGGCTCAGTGGTAGAGCGTCAGTCTGCGGACTGAAAGGTCCCAGGTTCGATTCCGGTCAAGGGCATGTACCTTGGTTGCGGGCACATCCCCGTGGGGGGTGTGCAAGAGGCAGCTGGTCGATGTGTTTCTCTCATCGACGTTTCTAGAATATACTCCCAGATTCTAACCTAATCCCTCCTGTGACAGTGTAACATACATAATTAAAAATATTTCTGTACACAATTCAAGGGAAACCAGATTGTAGGAAGAGAACAAGCCAGACAAAAAACCCAGGAGTTCTTTTTCTCGCGGAATCAAGTTCTCTTTCTGTGGCAGACAGACTACATGTTCTGACCCTTCACACACATTCCCCAGTCCCCCCCCCCCACCCCCACCCCGAGATGACAAATTCAGAGGGAGCCAGAGCTGGGTCACCCCGGTTCAGGGGGTGGGGGCTGGCAGAGGGCAGCCATGACGCCATTAACACACTTAGTCATGCAGTCCTTGTACTCGGGCCCTGCCTGCAGCCCCTGGCTCTGGGGCTTTTGGCTGGGTGCCCCCCTGGAGGGGACATGGAGGGGGGGCAGGGGGGGGAGTGCTGCAGGGATTATAGCTTGAGCCTGAGGCTCTGCTGCTTCTTGCTGTGTGACCCAAAACCACCGATTAGAGACTCTTTTTCTTTTCTTTTCTACAAAAAGGTGATAATACCAGCCCTCGGAATGGCTGCTGAGATTTAAATAAATAAATAAACTATCTGGCAGCTTTCACTATTTTCTTCAATTCTCTCCTGGATCCTTAGCATCTAGAATGCGGTTCTATCTCCCAGGGTCTTCGGAGACCCCAATGCCCACTCTGTCACCTTTCATGCTACCCACCATCTCCCTCACGGACGCACACAGTCCTAAACGTCCCCATGATTTTTTTCTTACATGAGGTGCGTGGGGGAGTAATCGGCTATCACGTTCATCGCAACTTCACTGCTTTTCCTTGTGTCCTCCTTGTCTGTATTCCCCCCTCGCCGCCGCCGCCCTCAGCTCCTGTCCCTCCCCCATTATCCTTACCACTTTCTGTTGCTTTCTCTTCCGCTGCAGCCAGTTTCCAGGGGCTGAGCCGGGGCAGGCTGAACTGGAGCCAAACTCAGGGTCACAGTTCCAAGTAACTGCATCAACGTTACTACAGTAGTTCTCTTCTGTGTAGAATTTACTGGTGGTTTTCCTTTTCTTCCTTCTTTATTTTGATATTTTCCAAATTTATTACAGTGAGCAATGAATAACCTTTATTCAGAAAAACACACACACAAAAAAAACTTTAGTCAGAAACATATTATCATTTTCTTTATTTTCAATTGATTTTTTTTTTTTTTTTTTTTTTTACAGAGAGGAAGGGAGAGGGACAGAGACTTAGAAACATTAATGAGAGAGAAACATCGACCAGCCGCCTCAAAAATACGGAACGCTTCATGAATCTGCGTGTCATCCTTGCGCAAGGGCCATGCTAACCTGCTCTGTATCGCTCCAGTTTTAGTATAGGCGCTGCCAAAGCGAGCACTGTTATCATTTTCAGTTGGTTCATGTCTTGTTCACAAAAGCAGAGGGACTGAAGGATGGGGTGTGGAAAAGAGGGACAGATGGTGTGGAAAAGAGGGAGAGAGAGCCCTGCTGGGGGCTGAGCATGAGCTGGTTCCCCAATTCCATCATTTCCTGGGGGCATCAACCTTAGTGGTGGGCTCATCAGCCTTTCCACAGTCACGGCCTCTGTGGCCTCTGTGACTCACCCGTCAGGGGCTCTCTGTCCTCCCTGCCGGTCACTGGCCACGTGGGACTTACTCACTTGAGTGCTACCCAGTTGAGTGCTGGGTGGATGAAGGTGACCAGCATCATTGAGGGCAGCAATAGGAGTCAGGAGTGTCCCCTACCTCCATCCTGGGGGGTTAAGTGTTCCACTGTAGGCTATCTGCCTTTCAGGCTGGGCTGTGGGGAAGGGCTCAAAATTGGAGACCTGCTGAGAACATGGTTTAGTAACCATCCCCCCCCCCCCTTCCTATCACCACTTCCCTGTGCGTTTGCACAGTATGCAAATGTTGTGTAAAGCATAAATGACAGTGGAGCCTTCCCTGGCTCCTAACCATTTAAGGAACAAAGGTCTAGCCCTGGCTGGGTTGGCTCAGTTGGTTGGAGCATCATCCCACAATGCACTGGAAGATCACGGGCTTGATCCCGGTCAGGACACAAGCTTAGGTTGCAGGTACAATCCCAGATCGGGGCCCGGGTGGGAGGCAACTAATCAATGTATCTCTGTCACATTGATGTTTCTCTCCTTCTCTCTTTCCCTCTCTCTCTCTCCCTCTCTCAAGTCAATTAAAAACAAAACAAAACAAGAGCCGAAACCGGTTTGGCTTAGTGGTAGAGCATCGGTCTGCGGACTGAAAGGTCCCGGGTTCGATTCCGATCAGGGGCATGTACATTGGTTGAGGGCACATCCCTGGTACGGGGTGTGCAAGAGGCAGCTGGTCGATGTTTCTCTCTCATCGACGTTTCTAGCTCTCTCTCTCCCTTCCTCTCTGTAAAATATCAATAAAATATATTTAAAACATACACACACACACACACACACACACACACACACACACACAAACAAGAAAGCTCTAAGAGCCAGTGTACATGTGTTATGCAGTCAGCAGTGGGGTTCAAATACAGGCCAGACCAATTAGGAGCTCCATGTCTTTAGTCATGTTTCTTTTTTTGGCTCTCCATTTTCTCGTCTAAAAAATGGCCAGAATTATTCTTCTTTCAGAAGAGGGTTGTGAGAATTAAGTGATATAATAGAAATCAAGTAACACAAAGTAGGTTTCTAAAATGTAACTTTCCCTCTCTTCCTTGAGAGTTTGTTTGGAGGTTCTAGCAGGGACTGCGGCTACTCGTGTGCCCTTGACCGAAGACCGTCCTCTCCTCTGGGGGAAGATCGTCCTCTTCGACCGAACGACAGAGCGCGCAGCTTCGGGAGGGACGCACATGGATCGGTGAGGGAGGAGGGGACACCCCCTAGCCAGCCAGATCAGCCGAATCAACCCTGGCCATCAGTGGGGTGACAGACGTCGCAGCCAGATCGCCCTCACGTCCTCCTTCTCTTCCTTATTTGGCATTCAGGACTTTCTAAACTCTGCTTCCCACCCCGATCATTTATTTGACAAAGATGGGTGAAGCACCGCCTGAAGGATTAGGCTTGCCTGGGGTGGGCACTGGGGACTCGGTGTGAATCAAGTGGGACAGACCCTCAGCACTTACTGAGCACAGCTGGCTCTTCTCAGCTCTACACTTTTATCATTTAAAAAAATATATATTTTATTGATTTTTTTACGGAGAGGAAGGGAGAGGGATAGAGAGTTAGAAACATCGATCAGTTGCCTCCTGCACACCCCCCACCGGGGATGTGCTCGCAACCAAGGTACATGCCCTTGACCGGAATCGAACCTGGGACCCTTGAGTCAAACCGGTTAGGGTCAGCTCTATACGCTTACTCAAGGACTGCACTGTCCCTGTCCCTCAGGACCCTTTCAACCCATCCAGCTCATAGGCAGCCTCCAAAATTTGCCTGCTCCAGGCTGGGGGAGGAGAAATCAACTGGGGCACGTATAGGCATAGCCCAGGAACACAGGCAGCAGTGAGGCGAAGGCTGGGGAGGGACCCGTGCCGGGAGGAGGGGCTCAATGGGAAACAAGAAACGAGCAAGGAGGACATCTGTAATACCTTCAACAATGAAGATAAATGACCAAAAAAGTCTGTCTTCACCCTGTCTGTAAGCCTCCTGTGCACAATCTCCTGCCCTTCACTTCTTTGTGCCCTTGTTAACCCTTCCTCCATCCCAGGCTCATTAAATTCTTAAAATCATGGCTTTTTATGAAAGGCTTCAAGAGCATTTACATTTCAAACTCGGGCCCTAGCCGGTTTGGCTCAGTGGATAGAGCGTTGGCTTGCGGACTGAAGGGTTCCAGGTTCGGTTCTGGTCAAGGGCACAAACCCGGATTGCGGGCTCAATCCCCAGTGGGGGGCCTGCAGGAGGCAGCCCATCAGTGATTCTCATCATTGATGTTTCTACCTCTCCTTCTCATTTCTTGTCTGAAATCAATAAAAATATATTTAACAAACAAACAAACAAACAAACAAACAAACATCAATTTCCAACTTGGTCTTGGGGGTAAAAAATACATAAGGCCTCATCTTTGATTCCTTCACCTGAAATCCAAGCATCTAAGCTGCTTTCTACCTCTTAGCTTCACCATCCCCCTCACTCCCCCCACCTCTGCCAGTCCCATCTCAGAGTAGACAGGGAGACACGAAGGTTGAAGATGAGGAGTTTGCTGCCCCGGGTTGCTGGGGCATAGGAATATGCAGCTCTAGAGGATGACTGTGGTTCCTACCCCTCGTCTCTGAAGAGATTCTGCTTCTCATCCTTCTAAAATGCTCCCCTCCGGCCCTAACCGGTTTGGCTCAGTGGACAGAGCGTCGGCCTGCGGACTGAAAGGTCCCAGGTTTGATTCCGGTCAAGGGCATGTACATTTGTTGCTTGCACATCCCCAGTAGGGGGTGTGCAGGAAGCAGCTGGTCAATGTTTTTTTCCGGATGTTTCTAACTCTCTATCCCTCTCCCTTCCTCTCTGTAAAAAAAATCAATAAAATATATATAAAAAATAAAATCAAATGCTCCCCTCCGCCCCCTGACAGTGTGAAAAATCTTACTACCTGCAGCAGAACGCTCTGGGGCCTGGCTGGGGGATCCTCCTGACTCTGCCCTCTGGCAGGGCAGGGGTTAATGGTGAATTACAACATATCTCTGGGCTGAGTCACCTCCCACTGCCACTCCCCCCCAGTCTCTCTATAAAGAGGACCAGAGACTAAAAAGTGAAAAGAACTGGAGGCAAGAGCCCCCCTGTCCCCCATCTTTGCTCCCACAGGCTCCCAGAAATTCCAGGGCAGGGGCCACAGTCAGCCTCCGGAGCTCCTGTGTGGTGGGACCATGAACTGGTCACTGTGGCTGGGCTTCCTGCTTCCCATGACAGTCACAGGCCGGGCCCTGGGGCCTGCAGAGAAGAAGGCAGCAGTGGTGAGTCCCCTGGGCAAGAAGGACCTCCGCCAGGGGAGGAGCGAGAGTGCTGTCCCAGAGCCCAGCCAAGCCTCCCTCCTGACCGTCAACCTGCCTGCCTCTCCCTTCCTTCCTCCACCCTAGGATCTATCCCTGCCCATCTCCCTCTCCTTCCTCTCGCTCCACCGGAGCCCCTATCCTAAGGGGTCTCTCCTCTGATCTTCCATGCCTGTCCCCTCCTATCCACGTGGTTCTGTTAGGTCCCTGAGAGGCTTTCCCCGGAGATGAACCCCCTTTTTTATCCTGCTAACCCCCTGCCTCTATCATAGGATTACCTTTTGCAATATGGGTACCTACAGAAGCCTCTAGAAGGACCTGATAACTTCAGGCTAGAAGATATCACGGAGGCTCTGAGGTGAGAGGTCATCAAGCGCATGCCTACAGGGCGGAGGTGGCAAGGTCTTTCCCTCTTCTTGTCCCTTCCTCTCCCTAAGCCCACCTCTGCCTGAGCCAAATCCATGTTGGTATCTAGGGAATGGCTGGCTGTCACTTCCAGGGTGGTGGGCACGGGGGTGAGATGGGGATTCAAAGGTGAGAAGCAGCCATTGAATCTTCTCAGGCTCTAAACACTCCTTTGGATGCTCCACGTGGTGTTCCAATGATAATATTGAGTCACAGCCCACATGAAGCATAATTTATATGCAAAAGTATGAATTGAGTTGAGTTGGGGTTGAGTTGTTGACATGCTGTTGCTTTTTTTGTGGACATTTAATTCATCATTTATTTCTATTTTGAAGTTTTATTTTGGATCCAATGGATCATTCTTCTTTGTGCTCTCACATCTGTTCACAATCCCTTGAAAAGCCACTGTCCCTGCAGTGCCTGGTGGATGAAACTGCCCCAGAGCAGGCGGGGCTGGGAGTGGTATCCAGTCAGGAGGGGAGAAGCCTGAGAGAGGACAGGTCCTCAGGTGGGAGCAGAGGCCGTGAGTCTCCAGAGCAAGGAATCAGGACATGTCCCCGGAGCAAGTTAGATGGCAGTTGGGGGTGTGTGTGAGGGGAAGGCTACACCACGGAGAACCTTACCCAAATGAGAGACTGGAGATGGGGAGGTAAGGTTGGAACAGAAGAGAAAGTCTAATTTATGATAACTGGATGTGGGGGTAAACCCATCAGCTTCAGAGATTCTCAGCTATCACTCTGGGCAGCAGGGAGCCAAAGAGCATTCCTCAGATGCCCAGTCATCTCAGATTCCCCGACCTTCCTTCTCCCTCTTTTCAGAGCTTTTCAGGAAGCATCTGAGCTTCCGGTCTCAGGTCAGCTGGACGAAGCCACAAGGGCCCGCATGAGCCAGCCCCGGTGTGGTCTGGAGGACCCCTTCAACCAGAAGACCTTTAAATACCTGCTGCTGGGTGAGGCCTGAGCCTGGGAGCGGGGGGATAGGCAGAGGTGGCATGGGCAGCCTGGACTAGCTCAGTGTTGGATGGGTGGTACCTGATTGGTCATCACGTGGCTGGGGGGTTGTTACATAGCTTTGCTGAGTGAGTGCACAAAGTCAGCAGAGCTCTCTGGTTGGCAGAAGGATCTGTGTTTCTAATCTATTTCCTGGTCCAATCACCAGGCCGCTGGAGAAAGAAGCACCTGACCTTCCGCATCTTGAACCTGCCTTCCACCCTCCCACCCCACACGGCCCGTGCAGCCCTGCGTCAAGCCTTCCAGTACTGGAGCAATGTAGCCCCCCTCACCTTCCGGGAGGTGCAGGCTGGCTGGGCTGACATCCGCCTCTCCTTTCATGGTCGCCAAAGCCCATACTGCTCCAATAGCTTTGATGGGCCTGGTAGGTACCAGCTCTTGGCTCTCACCAAACAGACCTCTGAGATTATCTCTGTCTCCCAGAGCCACGGACTCTGGAACCTTAATGTTTAGGCTGATCCCTATGCCCATCTACCCTTACACTCTCTAACCACCTCCTCACGTTCCCTTGGGGAGCAGCTGATCACCTCCCTTGGTCCCTGCTCCAGGAACTACCCAGAGAGGACGGGGGCACAGAGAAGAGAGTGGTTGGGAGGTAACGTAGCAGAGTGGTGGGCGTCCCTGTAAGAACTGGGTGATGGCGGGCGAATCCGAAAGAAGAGAGTGAGGTACCCAAGAGACAGTGACCAAAGACGGGGGCATTCTATGGGAATGGAGTAACTGGAGTTTATTACGGGAGCTCTGACCACTTTCCTACCCACCTTTTGCCTTTGTCCAGGGAGGGTCCTGGCCCATGCCGACATTCCAGAGCTGGGCAGCGTGCACTTCGATGAAGATGAGCGCTGGACTGAGGGGACCTACCAGGGGGTGAACCTTCGCATCATCGCAGCCCACGAGCTGGGCCACGCCCTGGGCCTGGGGCACTCCCGGTATACCCAGGCCCTCATGGCCCCCGTCTACTCTGGCTACCGGCCGCGCTTCAAGCTGCACCCCGATGACGTGGCAGGGATCCAGGCTCTCTATGGTAGGCCTTCCCTGAGTCTATCATGAGGGTCAGTCAGATAAGCACCTTTGGGTTTGAAGAGGCAGTGCTGACCTCCGTTGAGGGAAATGGCTTAGCTTATTTCTCCTCCTCCTGCCCGGCTGTTCAGACTTCTATTTTCAGGAGCTGTGTTTCTGACACTTCCACATCTCATCTTGCTTTGCGGCCTCTCTCCCCGAAGACCCATTCTTGGGGGTGAAGAATGAATATTTCAACAAACCTTCCTCCTCCTAAACCAAAAACATGCTCCTGCTAATGTCAATATGATCTTGCCTCCCACCAAGGGAAACTCTCTAGGATCTCCTTTCCCCATCTCTATGGGGCCTCCGAGCCGAACGTACAGAGGAGCCAGGAGGTCGGGAGTTACGAGTTCTCTCTCTGAGCAGCATTGCATTACCTTGCAGGCAAGAAGAACCCTGAGACAGAGGATGAGGAAGAAGTGACAGAAGTCATTGTGCCCCAAGTGCCCACGGAACCCAGTCCTATGCCAGATCCCTGCAGTGGTGAACTGGATGCCATAATGTTGGGTGAGGCCCTTTCCTGCCAGGCTATCGGCAAGCAGGGAAGGCAGCCTGCTGACCTTGAGACCTGGACAAAGGGGAATGACGTGGGATCACGGCATGAGCGGGCAGGAGTTAGTGGTCATAGAAAGAGGCATGTGGCATGGGGAGGGAGGGTTCAGAGCCAAATTAAAGATGGGCCAGGAAGGCATTTACCTCCGTTGCTGTAAGGGCCACTAAGACACACCTGGAAATACAGCAAGATGGAGAAAACTACACTGGGTGACCAGATCACTATGATCTCTGAATGCATAATAATCCAGCCACTCAGTGTATATCCTATATAATAAAAGGCTAATATGCAAATTGCCCCATTGACCAGGAGTTCACCGGCAGACCAGCCCAACGCCCATGTCCCCTCCCCACACACACTGAGTGGCCAGATTATTATGAGTTCAGAGATCATAATAATCTGGCCAATCAGTGTATATTAATTAGAATGTCTATTAGAGAAGGTATTGCACCAAAACCGGTTTGGCTCAGTGGATAGAGCATCCGCCTGTGGACTGAAGGGTCCTAGGTTTGATTCCGGTCAAGGGCATGTACCTTGGTTGTGGGCACATCCCCGGTAGGGGGTGTACAGGAGGCAGCTGGTCGATGTTTCTCTCTTATCGATGTTTCTAGCTCTCTATCCATCTCCCTTCCTCTCTATAAAAAATCAATAAAATGTATATTTTTTTTTTTTAAAAAAAGAGAGAAGGTATTATACCTGCATGGAAAAATAACTTGGAAGCCACTGGGATGGAAAGGGAGTTTTCTCAGGGGAAGCAGTTATGTGCAGGGCTTTAGTTTTGCTATGCAGACCAGACCTCAACTGCTCTGAACAACAAAGGAGAGGCTGAGCTCTGGGGCCTCCTTCTCTACCTCCTTAATCTCTCTGAACTAAAATGGGATGAATTTTTGAGGAATCGGGCTGTGGGAGAAGGGAAAATTATCAGCCTGCCTGAGATGACCGTAAGTATTGACTTGACCCCTGTCTTTTCAATTTGCTGACACACTTTTGCTCTCAGGGCCCCGTGGGAAGACCTATGCCTTCAAGGGGAGCTACGTGTGGACGGTGACAGAGTCAGGGCTGGGTCCCTTGTTCAAAGCATCTGCCCTTTGGGAGGGACTCCCAGGAAACCTGGACGCTGCTGTCTACTCTCCTCGAACGCAATGGATTTACTTCTTTAAGGGTAAAGGGACTGGTGTGTGTGTCTGATCTGAGAGGGCCTGCCATCAAAGAAGCCATAGAGGGGAGGGAGAGGTGAGACGTTCCTGGGAGGGTGCAAAGGAGGAACCGAAGCCATCAACTGAAGCCAGAGGTGACTTGTTCTTATGTGTCCGCAGGAGACAAGGTGTGGCGCTACGTTAACTTCAAGTTATCTCCTGGCTTCCCCAAGAGGCTGAATAGGGTGGAACCCAACCTGGACGCAGCTCTCTATTGGCCGGTCAACCAAAAGGTGTTCCTCTTTAAGGTAGATGCTTCACATCAAGGGCAAATCCCTTCCTAGGATGGGTGGGCTACTTCCTACGGAGAAGCTAAGACTTGTTTCCAACGGGAGTTCTGCAGCTGCTGTGGACTGAGGGTAGATTATCTGGGGTCCCTAAGCTGTCTCCTCATGCTCCTCTTTTTCCTTCCCCACCCCACACCCAGGGCTCTGGATACTGGCAGTGGGATGAGCTGGCCCGAACCGACTTCAGCCACTACCCCAAACCGATCAAGAGGTTGTTTACGGGAGTGCCAGACCGGCCCTCAGCTGCTATGAGTTGGCAGGACGGCCACGTCTACTTCTTCAAGGGCAAACAGTATTGGCGCCTCAACCAGCAGCTTCGAGTAGAGAAGGGCTATCCCAGAGACATCGCCCGCGCCTGGATGCACTGCCGTCCCCAAGTCCCAGACACGACCCCCTCAGGTGGAGGCGCCACTCCCTTAGCCACGGGCCCTGACCTCTCAGTCACCGGAACATCCCGGGCTACCACTTCCTTGTCCACAGACACCACCTGGAACTCTGACCGCTCACCCAGAGGCACAGTCCCTGGTAATGTCATCCTCCCGGAGGCCTAAGCCCTCAACCGGAAGTCTCCTCACTGGACTGCAGGTGCTGCGGCGGGGACGTGGCCCACAGACCTCCGACCTCTAGATGTCCCAGCTCTAGCCTCCATTCCCCTGGGCTCTGGGTCAGCCCCCAACTCTACCCACGTCTTCTCATCCTAGACAGCACCCGTAACTGCCATTACCTACCCTCTGGAAAACAGCGGTAGGGAGAAGGTGGCAATCAGGCCCGACAGGAGGCAACAGCTGGGAAGCTGAATAGTTGGGTCCTGTTCTTCCTAGATGAAGTGCAAAACAAACAAACAAACAAACAAACAAACAAACAACAGCAGAAGCGGGATGCTGAAACCGGTTTGGCTCAGTGGATAGAGCGTCGGTCTGCGGACTGAAAGGTCCCAGGTTCGATTCCGGTCAAGGGCATGTACCTTGGTTGCGGGCACATCCCCAGTAGTGTGTAGGAGGGTGTGCAGGAGGCAGCTGGTCGATGTTTCTCTCTCATCGATGTTTCTAGCTCTCTATCCCTCTCCCTTCCTCTCTGTGGAAAATCAATAAAATATATTTAAAAAACAAACAAATAAATAAATATTAAAAAAAAAACACCCATCAGCAGCATGGCCAGTAAAATGAGCAAGGCTTTTGGAATCCTTGAGAATAACGTTGGCTTGTTTATGACTTGAGCAAGTTTATTAACCTTGTTGAGCTTCAGAGTTCCCATCTGTAAAATAAGGCTAATACCAATCCTGCAGGGTTGTTGCATTAAGTGAAATACTGTATGTGAAGTGCCTGACAGGGTCAGGCACATTTGTGCTTAATAAAAGGCTAACTCCATGTTCCTAAGAGAGTGCTGAACAGCTCTTCCTCCGGCTGTGTGTGTGTGTGTGTGTGTGTGTGTGTGTGTGGCTCCTACAGGAGTCCAGTCTGCTAAGGGCGTTCCTTGTCGGATTTTCAGTGGACCGAGAACTCGTCAGTATGGCTAACTTGTTTTGGGAAGCAAAGGAACAAAAGAGCAGCAACAACAGAGGCCAGACTCCCTGATTCAGCGTTTCATTAATGCCACTTTATTCACATGGTCACGTGTTCTTCCTCCCTCTCAGCATAGCTGTGGTGCCCAGGGAAGGGACATATCATATCTTCCTCCATGATATCTTCCTCCATGCCGTCGGGGGAGTCAGGGGACTGACTTGGAGCGGGAGAATCACAGTGGGGGAGAGTTAGAATGGATTAGCGGCAGGACAAAGTTCTGGTTAAGGAAGAAATTAGCATCACCCACACAGAAAGGCAGAGAAGGCACTTGTCTCCCATACAGCCCCGAAGACCGGGCTCCTTTGGGCAAAGGGCAACACTCTGGCATGTAGGCCAGCTTTTGGGGGGGTGAGGAGGGGGCGGGGCTGAGCCAGGCACTGCCCCATGTTCTTCCCCACATCTAGCAGAGAAAGGGAAGCACCACGGAGGACAATCCCCCCCGTCTGAGGTAGGAGGCGGGGGCTGAGCCCATGGGGCCTGGAGGGAAAGGCTGATCAGGAGCCCAACTATCCCCTAATGAGGGGCCTGGGGATTGGGGGATCCTCTGTGCCCTTCTCCCCACCAAAAAGCTACCTAGTGCCCAGCCAGTGTGGCTCTGTGGTTAAGCATCAACCTAGGAACCAAAAGGTTGCTGGTTTGATTTCAGGTCAGGGCACATGTCCCAACTGTGGGCTTGATCCCTAGTCGGGGTTGTGCAGAAGGCAGCCGATCAATGCTTCTTTCTGATCGATGTTTCTATCTCACTATCCCTTCTCCATTCCTCTCTCTCTCTCTCTAAAAATCAATAAAAACACATTAAAAAAATAGCTATCAAGTGCTTTAGGAAGCTTCCTGATTTTCTTAAGTTCCTACAGAAACAAAACCCCTTACTTTACCACTTTGTGGCGCACGGAGGCAGGTATATAAAAGGCTATCTGGGTAAGGACCCCCAACCTTGATTTGGAGGGAATTAGGGGGTCAGTTACTTTAGGGAGCAGGGCACCTCTATTATTGGACAGCCGTAGCTACTCCTACGTCCGTTCCCCGCCCCTCCCCAAGGTTCCTCTGTCTCTGTCTCTGAAGCCGGTCCCTACAGGTCTGGTCTAGGTTGGAGCACAGATTCCATCCCCAGGCCTGAGGGTGGGGAAGTTTGTGGGTGAGTCCTGTGGGCTCAGTCCTGCCCACCTAACGCTCCCAGGCCCTTGCTAGGGGCATGGGGGTATCAGTGGAGGTTTAGGGTCAGGTCTGGGTGGAACCGGAAGGTGTGGTGAGGGGTATAGTGGAACCATAGTCAGAATCCAGGTCCAGGACGGTGTGGGGGGCTGTGGCCTGGCTGCCTGGTCCCAGTTGGCGATCTCGAAGGCTCCGGAGATAACTCTGGAGGGGCACGGGGCAGAGAGGACAGAAGGAAGGGCCTGGGTCAGTCCCCGTCCCACCCTGACTATCCCCATGTACCCCCTGCCCCATCCCCCAGGACGCCCCCTCCCCACCACTCACTGGAGCCAAACTGTCGGCAGGGCTCCGGGCGTTGGAGGGGAGCTGCCTCCGGTAGCTGCCCTCACAGAGCCCCACCCCAGGGGAGGTCCGGTGCCACTTGGCCTCTTGCTGACGGATCCGAAGGAGTTGGAGGTGCCTTCGCTGGTGGCTCAAGACCACTGCTTGGGAGGGGGCAAAGCAGACTGAGGGGGGCCTCCTTAGACCCCAACTCCCGCCCCCAAGCACACCCACACTCTAGAGAAACCCATCTGATCTTGTTCTGGCTCTAGCAAACCTTGTCTTTCCCCCCCACTTTCTCCCCCCAGTTCTTCTAAAAGAAACCCTTTGGAGTCTCCCTACTCTCTCCTCCTGGACTTTCCTGAGATCTTCATTATTTTCCACAAACAGTCTCTCATAAAGAACTTCCCCATTCCCCCTGGCAATTTTTCTTCTCATTCTTACCCAGACTCTTGGCTACTCCAATTCTAACTTCCTTTCTCTAATGTCCTGCCCCATTTTCCCTAGACACCTCCTCCCTCCTCTCAAGTGTATTCCCAACCCTTCCCCCTCCCCCATACCTCCCGTTTCCCTCCTCAAGTCTGGGAGAGGGGGACAGGAGAAGGCACGGGCTGGCTGCTTCTGAACCATGGCACCAACTCACCATTGGCGTGGCCTCCGTGCTCCTCATCCATGAGCTTCCACTGGGCCAGGGCCCCCAGGGCCCCCAGGGCTGGCCAAGTTCCCAGCAAGACCCAGCTATACCAGCAGAGAGGAGGCAAGGCTGGAAGTGCCTGCAAGCGTTGGCCCAGCCGACTGCCCAGCGCCAGCCCTTCCAGGAAGTAGTCAGCACAGGCCACCAGCACCGCGGCGCCCAGCAGGGCTGTGCCCAGAATGGTGAACGGACGTGGCCACCGAAGCGTGAGCAGGGCTCCCAGCAGCGCCAGCCCCACTAGCCCCCCGGCCGGCACCCAGGCTGAAGGTGGCTGGTAGATGGGTTCGGTGCCCAGCAGGGCCCCGGCACCCAGGGTGAGGCCCAGCAGGAGACCGGTCAGGAAGAGCCCGACGCTGCGGACCAGCATGGTGACCAGGCCGCAGAGGAGTCCGATGCCCAGCGCAATGCCCGCGCTCACCTCCAGGCTCAGCTGTGTCTCTAGCACGCGCTCCTTGTGGCACAGCAGGAAGATCACCAGAGCTCCCGACAGCAGGCCGGAGAGGAACATCACCGCCTTGAAGCAGCGGTAGCCTGGGGAGGGAGGCAGGGCACTGAGAGGAAGGAAGGGGTAAGAGGGGTCCGTAGGGATGACTCCGATGGTGAGCGGAAGAGCGGAAGACGGGAGCAGCACACCCAGCGGTCTCAAGGCAAGAGGCAGAAAGGAATGCTGTCAGGGAGGGCAGAGACTTTTCAGGATCTGTGAGGGGGTGGGAGGGAAAGGAGGAGGGAGGATGGGTGCATGAAGGGGAGTAAGTATAGAAAAAAGGTCTAGTCCTTCTAGGGATGGTAGCTGGGAAGGAATCGGCATGAGCTGACTCAGGTTATTGGGGAAGGGTGAAGAAGCCTGAAGCATGGGTGACAATTTGGGGATGGAGTTCTGAGGTAGAAGGCATGGGGAAGGCAAGCCAGAGTGCCAGGGTCACAGCCGGAGGGCATGGGGGGCATAAATAAGGAGAGCTGGCAAGAGCAGCACGGGCCATTCCGAGGGTAGGCGTTCCCTGGTAGAGTACTAGAGGTGGCCCAGGAGCAAAGGAGAGTGGTAACAGCATCCTTGAGGGTGACGGTCTTGGGCAGCTGCCGCCCCCACCCCCCCCCCCCAGGACCCTGGCTCTGCCCTCACCGAAGCAGCAGTAGATGATTCCAAAGCAGCAGCAAAGAGCACACACCAGGGCAGGTGCCAGTTCAGGGTTGTCCTGGGGTTCTAAGACACATCTTGGGTCTGGAGGCTCTGGGAGTTGTTGATTAAAGGGCCTGGGGTCAGAGGTCATGGCCAGGGGCAGCAGAGCTTCCTCCATGGCAGGAAGAGAAGGTGGTCCCAGAGGGGGAGGCCAATGTCAGCTCCTCTCATCCATCCATGAACATCCTGAGGGGTGTGGGAAACCTGCAAGGGAGTAGCGGACAGCAACTCAGGTGTCCATGAACTTTGAGGACGTTGTACCCCTATTTCATTTGAAGAAAGCCCAATTCCAGGAGGGAGCGTGGCCCTACCGGGGTAACTAAAAAAACTTACGGGATTGGGTCGAGGGGAGCCAGCTGTCTCTGTTAGTGTCCCTGTGGAGCAAGGACACTAACTAAAACGTAAATGAAGCCCAAACTGGTTCGGCTCAGTGGGTAGAGCAGCGTCGGCCTGTGGACTGAAAGGTCCCAGGTTCAATTCTGGTCAAAGGCATGTACCTTGGTTGTGGGCACATCCCCAGTAAGGGTGTGCAGGAGGCAGCTAATCTATGTTTCTATGTCCCTCCCTTCCTCTCTGTAAAAAATCAATAAAAAATATATTTTTAAAAACAACGTAAATGAAAATCTTATAAGGTGATGGGCCTTTTTGTGCACCCTAACTCTCCAGGGAGGGATGGGAGTAGGAAGTCCTAAGATCTGTGGAAGGAGGAGTCCAGGGGCGCTAACGGGGCTACAGCAACCTATTCCAGCTGAGAAAAGCAAGCTTGCCCCATCTGCAGCTTTACCCATCTCAACTTTACCACGCTGGACTAGGAAAGGCGGGGTTAATAAAAGGGGGAGGAGGAGGAGAAAGAGGAGGGAAGGGTGGGGTCTTTGGACGGCTGCTCCAACCCCAGAGGAGAGGGGGGAGGGGCGGGAACCAAAAGAGTTTGGGGCTAGGAATCCACATTTGCCATGGTTTCAAGTCTCTGCTTCTTGGGAGATGGAGCTGTTGCGGGGAGGGGCCTCCAGCCAGTCCGGCCCCTGCGACCCCCATGGGATGAGCAGGCACCTTGCCCACAGAGAGGTTCCGGTAGCCTGTTGCTCCTCCCCCTCAGGACACCGGGACTTTTCCTATCCCTCCCTTTCCCCGGGGGACTCGGGGCTGACAGTGGGGTTTGCACTCTGTTCCTGAGAGGAGAACACCAAGGAGGGGCTGGCATTGGGGGCGCCGTGGGAGTGGGGCAGGGTGGACGCAGCCACATTCCTTCAGCTGTCTTCCTTTGGACGTGAAGGTCCTAGCGGGCTGGAGGGGTTGGTTTGGGGAACCCCTGGGTTCCTCTCCTCAATTCTTTCGGAAGCCGTAGGGACCCTACACAAGGAGAGGTTTGGGAGGGGGTGTCAACTACTCACCACCCCGCCAGGGCTGAGGAGAGGGAGGGGGCAGAAGTTCTTCCCTAGACCCCCAGCTGCATCCCTGCCCGGAGGAGGTCCCAGGTGTCCCGGCGGCTGTCGGGCGTCGGTCCCCCCAAGGCCATTCAGTTCGTTGCCCCCTAAACTCTTGCAAGTCGTAGCCCAAGCCCCGGGAACTAAAAGCAACCAGCTGGGGGGGAGGGTGGGGGGGGGTGGAGGAAGGCTACAGGGTGGGGGGGGTGACATCACGGGGCGGGCCCCTCCAACTCGTTCCCTTGTGTGTGGGGGGAACACAGTTTACCTACTGATTGAGGCTGGGACCAGAGACCCCCCCACCCCCCACCAACCACAGCAGGGAAGGGTCCTGGGTGCCCAAGAGGTTCGCGGACAAGTCTCCGAATACTTAGGCGATGCCTCGACAGTTGGGAGCTTTCAGAGCCCCAGGTGGGGTCTCGGCGCCCCCCTCGCTTTGCCTTGGTTTCTCCCACTTCCCAGAGAATCGGAGTATTGTCTCCTGGAGAACGGGGTGGTCGGGGCTTGGATTTGGGGCCGAGGCTCTGGCTGCCCTGGGGCCGCCGGCGCGGGGTCCGTGGGTGGAGCAGCGTGCGGAGTAAGGCCGAGTCTGAAGGGAGGTCTAGCGAGAGAGGCGTGGGCAAAGGAAGGGACCGACGGACGGGGGGCCCCCCCGGGCCGGGTCTGCGGGGGGGAGGGGGGGGTCGCTGGTCTCCGTCCGCCGAACGGCTCGGTATGCAAATGAGATGTAAAGCAGCCCGCGGCCGAGTGCACGGCGTTGGGCTCTCCGCTCAGGTCCTGCAGCGCCCGTGGTCCCCGGGCCCCGCTCCGTGAGGAAGCCCGGAGCCGTGTCCAGAGGGGCGGACCCGGGCCATGGTAGCTGCAGATACTCAGGGCGGCTCGCCAGCTGGGTCCGAAGCCGCGGAGGCCGAGGGTTGCTGGGAAAGAAGGGGCAGTGCTAGGGGGGGACCAGGGCGGGGGCCGGCCCGGGGTGTCGCCTCTTGGAGGGGACATGATACAAAAGAGCCTCTGTCCTCAGCCAGCAAGGAAGGGGTCAGGGCCGTGGCCCCTCTCTAGGCTCCCTGGTTTTGTCTGCAAAGGGAAACAAACTGTGGCTCAGGGGCTGTCCTCTACCTCCCAGTCTCGGGAAAGCCCCAAAATCCAGCCAGAGGAACCCTAAGAACCTGTCCCCAAAACGCAGGCACTGCTGCAGCAGCACCCACTTCCACGGGTGCTACTTGCAGGGATCCCGCTTCAGCACGCGGAGGGCCGCAGCCGCGGGCCCTTTAAGGGGCGGTGCCCGCGTTTCCCCCAAGGACCGCCTCCTCTGCTTTGACTCGCCGCTCGCTAGACTGGCTCGCGCTTCAGCCAACCGCTTTTCCTTTTCCCTCCGGTCTTCTGTGGTGACCCCGGAAGTGAAAACAGGCGTCGGTCGGCGTTCGCGGCGGGGACAGAAGGCGGAAGCAGAGCTTGAGCGGGAGGCGGAGCCCGGGGAGCCGCTCTCCTAGCTCCGCTGGATCTGGGCCCAGCAGCTCGAGGGGGAGGAGTTACCGCCGCTCTTCGGTACGTTACCTTCTCCCCGTCTACCCGGACTCAGGCTTCCCTGGTTGTCTGTCTTAGGGGCAACCCCGAGCTCCGCCTCCAGGTTTTCTTTAAGGGCCGCAGGGTCCCCACCCTTCTCAGGCAGCCTACAGCCCTCCTTTCCGATCGTCTTTCCGTTTTTCCCTAGAGTGAACTTCGGACTACAACCTTTGCGGTTCCTCCCTCTTTTCCGGATTCAGAGCTGTACCTTTCAGGGGAGAGAAGAAAAACTTAAGTGGAGTTGGAAGGGGGGGGGGGGGCGGCAGGGAGTGGTGTTTTGGTTAAAGTAGCATTGGCTTATTGCTAGAGGCAATAAACGCCCCTAAAGAACTTGGGAATGTGAGGTGGATGCATTCTATATACGATATCTATATTTATATATAGATATCCTCAATTTAACCCCTTTCTCGAACTTATCCTTGACCCAACTTGATACTTTGTTACAGGCATCAGAACTTACCATGATGGCTGTGACCTAAAATCTTCTGGAAGCCAGGGGGTCATGGCCCAGAAGCACCCCGGAGAAAGACAGTTGTGTGGAGCCCACCACAGTGGTGGTGCTTCCCTCGGGACTTTCGGACCCTCTCTGGACCCTGAAATACTTTCATTCTCAGGACTCAGGGACTCAGCGAGGCCTGCTCCTAATGGTACCCGCTGCCTCACAAAGCACTCTGGTCCTCAGAACACACAGCCTCCAAACCCGGCCCACTGGTGGGATCCAAGCCATGGTCCCCCAAGGGGTCCAGGACCCCCTAGAAACGGAGAGGACCCAGATCAGAGTGAGGCATCTTCACAGGAAGAGTCAGGAGTGGACCAGGAACTCTCAAGAGAGAAGGAGGCCGGGCACCGGGAGGATGAAAGCCCTTCTTCTCTTTCCATTCCATCTGCTTGCAACTGCCAGGGAACTCCTGGAATCCCCGAAGAGCCTTACTCTGGGGGAGGAGATAACTCTTCTAGCAACTTTTGCCACCAGTGTCTGTCTCCAGCTTTAGGAGAACACGAAGAGTTGGAAGAGGAATATGATGATGAGGGACCCAAGTTCCCCAGTGATTTTTCACGCGTGCCCAGTGGAAAGAAACCTCCACCCCGGAGACAGCGGCACCGTGTTTCAGCCAAGGACGACACTTGGGAGGGTGGACGCAGGGATCCCAGGTCGTCTGGTCGCCATCGGCTGGGCAGGAAACGAAGTCAAGCAGACAAGCGCAGAGGCTTGGGATTATGGGGAGCAGAAGAACTGTGTCAGCTTGGACAAGCAGGTTTCTGGTGGCTGATCGAACTGTTGGTATTGGTGGGAGAGTATGTGGAAACTTGTGGCCATCTCATCTATGCATGCAGGCAGCTGAAAGGCAGTGATTTGGACCTTTTTCGAGTGTGGGCAGGAGTCTGGGCAGGGCGACTGGGTGGCTGGGCCCAGGTAATGTTCCAGTTTCTGAACCAGGGGTTTTGCTATGGGGCAGGGCTGTTGACCCGTTTTCTTCGGCTACTGGGTGCTTTGCTGCTTCGGGCTCTGGCCCTCTTGTTGGGCTGTCTGCAGTTGGGCTGGCAGCTTCTTAGGAGACTGGGTGACCGGTTAGGCTGGAGGCGTAAAGCCACCTGGCTCTTCTCTTGGCTGGATTCTCCCACCTTCCAGCGTTGTCTGACTGTGCTGAGAGAGAGCAGGCTGTGGCAGCAAATGGTAAGGATGGTTCACTGGGGCCGGCTGGAGCTGCCTTGGGTCAAACAGAGGACTAACAGACAAGAGAACGCACCTGGAGCTAGCGGTCGCTATTACCATCCTGAAGAGGAAGTGACTCGACTCTTGACCATGGCTGGGGTTCCTGAAGATGAGCTAAACCCTTTCCACGTGTTGGGGGTTGAAGCCACAGCATCAGATGTTGAAATGAAGAAGGCCTATAGGCAGTTGGCAGTAATGGTGAGTATCCCCCCGTTTCCTATCCCTCTTGTGCCTATATTTTATTTGCTAATTTTAGGGAGAGTAGAAAAAGAGAGGGCAGAGAAGATAATCAACTTTCAGCTGAAGAGTAACTTTAATTCTTAGAAAAGAGTCATAAAGACTTTTTTATTTTTAAATATGTTTGTATCGATTTCAGTTAGAGGGAGAGAGCAATAGAAACCTCAATGATGAGAGAGAGTCATCAGTCGGCTGCCTCCTGCATGCCCCCAACTGAAGGTCGAGCTCACAACCTGGCATGTGCCCTGACTGGAATCAAACTATGATCTCCTGGTTCTAGGTCGATGGTCAACCCCTGAGCCACACCAGCTAGGTGAGATTCTTTTTGTTAATGAAAATAAATGAACTGCTACATATGGCAGGGTTGGACTCACTCACTTTGAAATGTTGAGATGAAGCCCCTCTGCTAGGGTGGAGAAGAGGCCCAGTCAGAAAGCTTGTCAGCTCCTCTCCCTGAACAAATGAGGGGTGTTTCTGAATATAGAGAAATTCAGCCATCTGTCCCAGAAACGCAAGTGTGGACCTAGTGTGGGACAGTTCAGGGAGTGCTTGTGAGTGATTATTCTATGACCAGGTGAAAGAAAAGCTATTTCAAGACCAGCAACCCAGCCCGGCTTAGTGGTTGAGCATCGACCTATGTACCAGGAGGTCAGATTAGATTCCAGGTCAGGTCACATGTCCAGATTTTGGCTCGATCCCCAGTATGGGGCATGTAGGAGGCAGCCCCATCCATAATTCTCTCTCATCATCCATGTTTTTCTCTCTCCTACTACCTCCCTCCCTGAAATCAATAAAGATATCTTAAAAAAGAAAAAAAAGACCAGCAACCCAGAGTGGGAAAAGGAAGGAAAATGGGATATAAATCAGAAATATGTGCAAATGTATGTCTTATATGAAAATATGGTTGCTTTTATTAATAAAAAGGGAGTTAATAGGTGGGAGTTGTGATACACCACATGCTTGAGGGAAATGATTTAATACAAGCATGCAATCAAATTGCTATTAGAAGTTAATATTAGATTGCTATTTTTAGGTGATTGTTCCTATTTCTGTACAAGTGAAACTATATTATGAGTGTAAATAATGTGTGTAAGTTGCACAGGTAGCCTGTTTGACTGAATGTATGGAACTAGACTGGTACTACATCACAGTGTGCAGATTACCTCAACAGTTGCATGACACTAAAGGAATGGACAACCATGGTTTCCATTAACCATTCAAGGCACAATAAAGTACCAGACCTGCAACTTACAAGAGGACTAAATTAGTTTGGTGGGAAATGTATGTCCCTTAGTTGATAGCCTGGATATTCTTAGAGTGGGGAACAAGTGCTTACACTCAAATAGTTACTAATAGTAGAGCTCTTTTCTCACCTTCATGTCTTTTTTTAGCAGATATCCTCTTCTTCTTCTTCTTTTTTTTTTTTTTTAGCAGATATCGTTCTTCTAAAAAAATATAATTTTCAACTTAGTTCTTGTAGAGATGATGTTAAGTTACCCCATCCTCAACACCCTGCCTCACCCCCCAGAGTTCCCCCTTGTTCCTGGTCAGAGTGTCAGTGAGGTTCTTTTATACAATCTCTCCCTGCCCTTATTGGGCCTAGAGTGACCATGACTACAAAGGCTATTCCATAAGCCTGGGAATATGGGAGATTTAACAGCATTCTGCTTATTTGGCATCAGTCAAGATACCAGCTTTATGTCTGTATTTTGGAGGAACGAGGATGGGAATAATAAGCAGTAGGAAGAGAAGTTATTGTTTGTCTTGGAGAAAGGCTGAAAAGGGGATAAAAAGCCTGTACCATAATATGGTTTTTCATTTCTGGGACAGAAAGGCAAACTATTGTAGGAAGTTTTGAGTAGATATGAGAAAGTTCTAGTTAGAAAAGTGAGAATGTTACATCTCTGGAACTCTTATTTTATAACTGACAATAAAGTTAAAATGTGAGGGATTAGTATATATGTGCCAGGTCAGGTGACCAACCACCCCCACTTGCCTGAGATTGAGGGCTTTCTGAGACATGAACTTCAGTGCTAAAACTGGGACAATCCCAGGTGCACTGGGATGGTGGATCACCCTAGTACAGATTCTGTACTTCACAGGTATTCTTATTTAATACTCCTAACAATCCTTGATAGAGAAAATATTCTAAGTTATGTAGCTAATAGTGACAGTGAAGCATCCATCTTATATAAAAACTGCTGTTTGACATTTTAACCCTGCTATTTGGCTTCTGTAAATGCTTGCTTGCTTAAATAATAAGGAAAATAAGACTATTCCCACTTCAGAGAGGCCGCTAAAACTTCCCTGGATGAAGTTATCAGTGCTGGTACCAGGCCAAGCCTTTGGTTGAGGTCTCAAGGTCCCAGCACATAGGGGCTCTTTAAGAACTTGCAAAGGGCCGAAACCGGTTTGGCTCAGTGGTAGAGCGTAGGTCTGCAGACTGAAGGGTCCCGGGTTCGATTCCAGTCAGGGGTATGTACCTTGGTTGCGGGCACATCCCCGGTGGGGGGTGTGCAGGAGGCAGCTGGTCGATGTTTCTCTCTCATCAACGTTTCTAGCTCTCTATCTCTCTCCCTTCCTCTCTGTAAAATATCAATAAAATATATATTTAAAAAAAGAACTTGCAAAGGGGGCCGGAAACACCCCATATTTGGGAGACAAATGAGGTAAAAGTATATAAATAAGCAAAGTTCCTCCATGTTGGGGTCCAGAATTTGAGAGACATTTTTCCTCTGGGCCTGTGTGTAACGCCATCTCTCTAAGTGTTGCTTGGTTCTTCTCCAGTTTTCTGTAACAACAGAGCTGTGACTTGAACAGAGATCTCTCTGCAGAGCCAGAGCAATTAATTATTAAGCTATATTGAGAGAGAAAATGGTGACCAAATAGGCAGACGTGTCCTGCGCTTGTCCTGGAGCAGATAGAAGAAGCAACTAAATTGGAGAGCCGGAATTGGTGAATTAGACACAGCTGATGAGACAGTTTGCAGCTGAGAGGGGCAGAGGACGCCTGGAGAACTGTAGGATCAGGGAATCTGGGCTGGAGAGAGACATGTGAACACCAGGATGAAGGTCAGGAGGAAGCTGCACTGCACCAAGGCCATGTCCCTTGGGGACAGGCGTAATATCCGACTGTGGAAAGGAAGTCCACGGGGTGCTAGATCTAAGTCCATGGCTGAGAGAAGCTGGGCCCAGAAAGGTGGCCTGAAGAACTGCCTGAGCAGCGTGGTGCCAGCGATGAGGGGAGGGAAAGTTTTATCTACTGTGGGTAGAGAAACTCATAGTCTCTTGGATGTTTTGCCTTTGTTTGTCTTCACTTTTATTTGCTAAAACCAGTTCATAGGACTTTTCAATTACAAACACTCACCTGAGGCTGCGCTGCAGATAGAGGTGATTTGTGGGGTCTGGGGAGAAGCTGTGGAGGAAAGCAGAGCAGAGAGAGGTGACCAGGAATCTGGCACAGACATTTGTGACTCTCCAAACCATTTTTCTCCTGAAGAGCCAGCCCCTGCCAGCAGCCTCAAGAGAGCTAATACTGCCATACCTGGCCTGCATCTTAAGTTTTACAAAGGAAACAAAGACTCTGAATAACCCCAAAGAGCCCTGAGGGACTGAGTGGAAGAGGGGCCTATCAGTCCCGGAAAGCAATTCAGCACCACCCCCACTTAAAGCCCTGTCAGAAACAGGAACAAGACAGGGATGCCACTCTCACCACTCCTGTCCAACATAGCACTGGAAGTGCTAGCCATAGCCATCAGACAAGAAGGAGAAATAAAAGGGATCCAAATTGGAAAAGAAGAAGTAAAACTGTCATTATTCGCAGATTACATAATATTATACATAGAAAGTCCCAAAGACTCCAATAAATGAATTTGGCAATGTAACAGGATACAAAATTAATATTGAGAAATCTACGGGGTTTTTTCTATACACCAATATAAAAGAGAAACAAACAAAAAAAATCCCATTTACCATTGCAACAAAAAAATTAAGATACATAGGAATAAACTTACCTGTACTAAGGAGTTAAAAGACCTGTACTCAGAAAACTACAGGACATTGAAAAAAGAGAGAGGAAGATATAAACAAATGGAAGAATATATCGTGCTCATGGATTGGTAGAATCAACATCATTAAAATGTCCATACTACCCAAAGCAATGTATAGATTCAATACAATCCCACTTAAAATATCAATGGCATATTTCACAGACCTACAACAAATTCTTCAAAAATTCATCTGGAATATAAAAAGATCCTGAATAGCCGCAGCAATCCTGAGAAGGAAGAACAAAGTTGGAGGGATCACAATACCAGATATCAAGCTATATCACAAAGCCACTCTTCTCATAGCTGCCTGGTACTGGCACAAGAACATACATATAGATCAGTGGAACAGAACACAGAACCCAGAAATCGACCCAAGCCATTACACTCAATTAATATTTGACAAAGGAGGCAAGAGCATACAATGGAGTCAAGACAGTCTCTTTAATAAATGGTATTGGGAAATTGGACAGATACATGCAAAAAAAGTTAAACTATGGATAAAGGACTTAAAGGTAAGGCAGGAAACCATGAAATTCTTAGAAAAATCCATAGGCAGCAAAATATCAGACATATGTTGTAGCAGTATCTGCCGTTACAGTTCCTAGGACAATGGAAATAGAAGATAAATGCAACTACATCAAAATAAAAAGCTTCTGCACAGCAAAAGAAACCATCAACAAAACAACAAGGAGCCCACTGTATGGAAGAACAATATTTGCCAATATCTGATAAAGTTTTAATCTCCAAAAATTATAGGGAATTCATACAACTTAACAAAAGGAAGATAATCCAAGAAAAGAATGGGCAAAGGTCCTAAATCAAGCATGTCAAACTTTCGGCCCACAACAAATATTTTTGCAGCCCAGCCAATATAACTGTATGTAAGAAAGGTTTTAATAAAAATTTCATAACTTAATTTTTATAATATCCCATTATACATAATTACGAACTACAATGTTCGCTAATGCCTATTATAATCATGTTGCATTCATTTCCCTTACACACAGGCACACCATTTCTCCCCGCTAATACTAGCAGCGAATATTTTAGTAGCCGATTGCCATATCATTAGTCTTGTACTGACTTGTTTGGTGTGTGTAACAGGAAATATTTTGCTTTCAGAGTACAAGGAAAATAGGTTTATTTGTGTTACACTTATTAATTTGTGCAGTTATTCCGTGCCTGATAAATTAATGTTCAAGAAAATATTTATTATAAAAATATTAATTCTATTTTATGTTAATGACTACTCATTTATTTCAGCCCTTTGTATTCAGCATGTTTCTATGAAAATTGAAGCTTCTATTTTTTTTTGGCCCACATAAACTTAAACCTTGTTTATTTGGCCTGCGTTAGCCTCTGAGTTTGACATGCTTGTCCTAAAAGGACATTTTTCGAAAGTGGACATACAGAAGGCCAAGAGACATATGAAAATATGCTCAAAGTCACTAATCATCTGAGAGATGCAAGTCAAAACAACAATGAGGTACCATCTCACACCTGTCAGAATGGCTATCATCAACAAATCAATGACCACCAAGTGCTGGCGAGGATGTGGAGAAAAAGGAACCCTCGTGCACTGCTGGTGGGAATACAGACTGTGCAGCCACTGTGGAAAACAGTATGGATTTTCCTCAAAAAATTAAAAATGGAACTCACTTTTGACCCAGTAATCCCACTCCTAGGAATATATATCCCAAGAAAACAGAAATACTATTCAGCCCTAGCCGGTTTGGCTCGGTGGATAGAGCGTTGGCTTGCAGACCAAGGGGTCCCGGGTTCGATTCCGGTCAGGGACACATGCCTAGGTCCAACCTGCAAGAGGCAGCCAATGATTCCCTCTCATCATTGATGTTTCTCTCTCTTCCCCTCCCTCCCTCTCTGAAATCAATAAAAATATATTTTTTTAAAAATATATATTTTATTGATTTTTTTTACAGAGAGAGGAAGGGAGAGAGATAGAGAGCTAGAAACATCGATGAGAGAGAAACATCGACCAGCTGCCTCTTGCACACCCCCTACCGGGGATGTGCCCGCAACCAATGTACATGCCCTTGACCGGAATCGAACCCGGGACCTTTCAGTCCGCAGACCGATGCTCTACCACTGAGCCAAACCGGTTTCGGCAATAAAAATATTTTTTAAAAGAAACACCAATCAGAAAGGATATATGCACCCCTATGTTCATAGCAGCACAATTTACAATAGCTAAGATTTGGAAATGGCCTAAGAGCCCCTCAGCAGCTGAGTGGACTAAAAAACTGTGGTACATCTACACAATGGAATTACCACACTGCTGTAAAAAAGAAAGAACTCATCATTTGTAACAACATGGATGGACCTAGCTAGTCGGAGAAAGATCTCATTCATTTGTGGAATATAATGAACAATATAAACTGATGAACAAAAATAGAGGCAGCCAAAACTGGTTTAGCTCAGTGGTAGAGCGTTGGTCTGCAGACTGAAGGGTCCCGGGTTCGATTCCGGTCAAGGGCATGTACATTGGTTGGGGGCACATCCCCGGTGGGGGGGGGTGCAGGAGGCAACTGGTCGATGTTTCTCTCTCATTGACGTTTCTAGCTCTCTTATCTCTCTCCCTTCCTCTCTGTAAAAAAATCAATAAAATATATTTTTTAAAAAATAGAGGCAGAGTCACAGAAGCATCGAACAGACTGTCAAACCTCAGAGGGAAGCTTGGGGAAGAGATCAACCAAAGGACTTATATGCATGCATATAAGCATAACCAGTGGACACAGACATTCACTGGGTGAGGGTATGTACTGGGGGTGGGGATGGGAGGAGCTGGGGAGAGGTCAATGGAGGAAAAAGGAGACATATGTAATAAATTAAACAAAAAAAAAATTTCTTTTATAAAAGCTATATTGACTCTCCAAAAGGGAGTGAAAAAGAACCATTTGATATGAGTTGTGTATGTTTTAAAAAATAATTTATTGATTTTTTTTTTTAGAGAAAGAGAGAAAACATCAGTGTGACAGCTAACATTGATCAGCTGCCTCCTGCATGCTGCCTGCTGGGGATTGAGCCCATGATCCTGGCATGTGCCCTTGACTGGAAATTGAATCAGCAATCTTTAGGTGCTTGGGATGATGCCTGACAACCCTGGTCAGGGCTAACCACTTAACATAAGGTTTTGACCCAAGATGGGGAGAGGTTTGGAATGGATTTGTGATGAAATCTTTGTCTTGGTAGGTTCATCCTGACAAAAATCGTCATCCCCGGGCTGAGGAGGCCTTCAAGGTTCTGCGGGCAGCTTGGGACATCGTCAGCAATCCCGAAAGAAGGAAGGAATATGAGATGTAAGTTGGAGATAGGAAATTATCAGGTGGTGTAAATGAATAATTTTCAATAGCAGAGGTCCCTGGAGCTGTGGGTGAATGCCCTCTAAGGTGGAGAAAATTGCTTGTCTTTCTAGTAGGCCAAAGGCCTTTACGAGGCCAATAGATCAGTCTCCTTTTATCCTTTGCTTAATACCCTCTGATTTACAAAGTCTTTCTTCTCTTAGGAAACGAATGGCAGAGAATGAGCTGAGCCGGTCAGTGAATGAGTTTCTGTCCAAGCTGCAGGATGACCTCAAAGAGGCGATGAATACGATGATGTGCAGTCGGTGCCAGGGAAAGCACAGGTATGAAATAGGAATGAAACAGCCACAGCTTAGGGGGTAGGTAGCCAAAGACCTTCTTTGTATTATTGGTAGCTGTGGGATAGAAATGGTAAAAGAACCCTTGGGTTTCCACTCGGTCATATTGTAAAGAGATTGGGGATTCTAATTACTAGTAAGAAAAAAAAAAAAAAGCCCAGTTGGTGTGGCTCGATGGTTGAGCATTGACCTATGAACCAGGAGGTCACAGTCTGATTCCTGGTCAGGGCACATGCCTGGTTGTGGGCTTAATCCTGTGTGGGGCATGCAGGAGGCAGCCAATTACCGATTCTTTCTCATCATTGATGTTTCTTCCTCTCTCTCCCTCTCCCTTCCTCTCTGAAATCAATAAAAGTATGTTAAGAAAAAAAACAAAAGATATTTTTTACCTTTAAGTTAGAAGATTGAGAGAAGGGTGTGCATAACCATATGTAATAACACGTAATGAGACTACAGAAATGTCACAGGCTTGACAAATTATTAAGGAATTGTCCTTCTGTTGGGTTGCAGGAGGTTTGAAATGGACCGGGAACCTAAGAGTGCCAGATATTGTGCTGAGTGTAATAGGCTGCATCCTGCTGAAGAAGGAGACTTTTGGGCAGAGTCAAGTATGTGGGGCCTCAAGATCACCTACTTTGCACTGATGGATGGAAAGGTGTATGACATCACAGGTACACTTCTGTTCTGTAGAAATACAGGCTCATATATGCTTACATGATGTATGAGCTAATGCTTTCTCATGTGTGCAGAGTGGGCTGGATGTCAGCGAGTAGGAATCTCCCCAGATACTCATAAAGTTCCCTATCACATCTCATTTGGTTCTCGGATGCCAGGCACCAGTGGGCGACAGAGGTAGGTGGTATTTCTTTCAATAATCTATCCACTATTCTAGTTCTGAATGTGGTGTGCCAGCACGGTCAGGTTGCTTTTCTTCCGACCCTCCGGTCCAGTTTAAGAACTCATTGTGGCCCTCGAGTCAAAAAAGTTTGCCCACCCCTGCTTTAAGAAGTTACCAACTGACTCAATATATCGTTAACATAGTTACCTATGTTTGACTTTTACTCTCTCTTGCCTCATTGTTCTTCTGTTTTCCTTTCAGAGCCACTCCCGATGCCCCTCCTGCTGACCTACAGGATTTCTTGAATCGGATCTTTCAAGTCCCCCCGGGACAGATGTCCAATGGGAACTTCTTTGCAGCTCACCCTGGCCCTGGGGCCACCGCAGCTTCCAAGCCCAACAGCACAGTACCCAAGGGAGAAGCCAAACCGAAGAGGCGGAAGAAAGTGAGGAGGCCCTTCCAACGTTGACACTTGTTTTCTTCGTTCCTCAAATCAATGTCAGGGAGTCAAAAGGGCTGTGTACAGCACCGGATGGAGTTTGATTTATTTTTAAATATTTTAAAAAGGGAAACTTTTAAGCTCAAATTGTTCGCTCAGTACTTGTAGGAAGCCCCAAAACCATTCTCCTCCTCCACCAGTACCCAGGAACTGAATCTTGTCTTCTGACAATACCAAAGAAATAGGGGGTGGCTACAGCAAAGAACCTAGGGCATGGACCTGGGCTGGACAGTATCTCCTAGAGGAGTGTGGGAACTGGGTATTTCCCTAGGGTCTGTATGCCTTTGTCTTGTCTTTTGCTTCTACAGCAGATGACTCTCCCCCCTCTTTTTAAACTATGAGTCTATCTTATTTCTTGACCCATTTCAGGGCTCCCTCCTGAATATACTAGTTAGCCCAATACTAGTTAAAAGAGAGAACAAGCAAACGTGTAACTCTAATTATAGGAGATAGGAGTTCAGAGAGTGGGAACTCTGAATGTTTCCTGTGACTGTCACCTTGTGGGTAACTGCCCAACTTCATGCTTGTTGCTGCAGGGATGGCCTACTAAAAATTAAAAAAAAATCAGACTCATGCCCTCTGCCCTTGAGTGAGGGGATAGAATAAAGGGGCTCCTTGTAGCCCCCTTATGATCCAAGGGTTTGTATTTTTTTAAGTTTGTTGATATTTGTATGTACATAACTATTTAAAGCCAGGGGACTATCTTTCTATAAATATGTAACTGGCAACCTGTTTCTTCCCTTTCTTCTTTGCCTTTATAGATAGTGTCCTTTTTCTCACTTGAGAATCCTTTCTCTCAGTGTTAGCTGGGAGTGAAGGACACCTCCTGAACGGAAGGAGAGGGGATACTAATACCTTAGAGAAGCTTTGTGTATTAGGTCACTGTTGCATCTTTCTTCCCCAGCCTTACGAGGACATCTCCCTACCCTCCCTCTGACCAAAGAGTAGCCATATCTGAAAAAAAATATATGACCTTTATTATGAGGGAAATACACAGCAAAACAGAGCTGGAAGGTAGTGGGGGCGGAAGACATGGAAAAATCAAGTAAGCTGCCCAAACGTGGCCTGCTGCAGAGGAGAGTGATTTGCCCCTTACCTCCTTTGCCTTTCCTGAGTCACAGAAGCCTGCTCCTAGAGGGCTGCTCCCAGGGAGCCCCGGTTCCCAATCTGTTCTCGTCCGGGAGTTTGGGAACAGTACTTGTATAGTTCTCAGGCTTCCAAGAAAAGGAAGACAGTGTGGAGAAGGGAAAGATGTTACAGCCTTTTGTTCCAATGTTGTCCCCAGTCCCATCCCTCAGTATTTATTGATGCCAAAGAGACGAACCCCGTGGAATTGGGGCAATTTAGGCAGCAGTACGCTGAGCAGAGAGGTGGTGTTGATGAGGAAGTGAGCGGCGTCATACTTGGTGTAGAAGCTGGCTAGGAGGTAGCTGGAAGAAAAGGAACAGGTTGAGTGAAGCTGGCCTTTCCAGTGACTTTCTCTTCTATTTTAATGACCGGTTTTATTGCATCCAGTCCTAGGATATTTGAAAATATCTGAGGGGTCAGGGAGATAAATAGCACCTTTAACTGGAGATTTTTAAGTTAGTTTATGTGTTTAATACCGTATTTGCCGGCGTATAAGACGACTGGGCGTATAAGACGACCCCCTAACATTTCCACTCAAAATACAAAGTTTGTTATATACTCGCCGTATAAGACTACCCCCTACTTGGAGGCATATTTTTCAGGGCCAAAAAGTCGTCTTATACGCCGGCAAATACGGTAATTGTTTAACGACACGTGGCAAATGACAGCTAAAGCAGTTTCAGCCTGAATCACTCACTGTTAAGTCCTCTGTGCTTCCATGCCCCAAAGCCAGTTTTCAGAGATTTACATCAGTTCTGCCTTAATTTATTCACATCTTTTGGAAATGTAAAATAAGTTGGTTTTACTTGGTTTTCTTAGTCCCATCTCCATTCTCCTACCACCAAGGAGGCAGCAGGGAATGCTTGATTACTGCCTTCTATTTTTTACTGCACTCCCTAGACTTAGACCTAGTATACCATAATATCTTCAAAGGTTCTAAGTGATTATTAGTCTGCTTTTTTTAAGTTCCCCCGTGGGCCTCTGTACCTGGCTCTTGGAGCATTTCCCATATCTCCCCCTGGACTCACAGTACAATAGGAGAGATGCTGAGGAATTTTCGGGAAGAGGTAAATTGGAGCCCGTAGTCCATCTGTTCCCAGTGTGTCAGAAGCCGAGCCTTTCCTTGGTCAGGGGTCTCAAAGGGCGTCCCTTTAACCGTATGTAGGAAGACATACATGGCCTGGGAGGAGAGAAGGGAGCAGTTTGAAGGAGCAGAATATGGTCCTCTAGCCCAAGGATGAAGATCCCCAAAGGAAGACATATCCCCAAATAATTGGGGATTTTACTTTGTTTGGGAAAGGCCTGGGGTGGGAATAAGGGTGTGGTTTAGCGCTCACCAAGTTATGGATGACGTTGGTCAGGGTCCAGACAACAGGAATGCTGAAGAAGGGGATGCTGAGCAGCACCACATGCAGAAGTCCTACCAAGATGATGTAGGCCAGCCAGATGCCCCGGCTATTCATCACTCGAGTGTTGGGGTTTACTTCGCTGTGTGCTACTCCCACATTCATCCTACCACAGTGGTGGATCAGGCAGGAGTCCACCTCTAGTTCCTCTCAACCCCTCTTTGATTTTTTTGCCCCCCACATCGTCTCCCAAATATCTCAAATCCCCTGAACTGCATTGGGAATGAAAGAACATTCCCATCATGCACAAAAACCGAAGACGTGGGAGGTAAAATACTTAAAAGGCAAGAAGAGTCCTCTCTACATCTTAGAGACACATGGTAATCTTTTATACTTCAGCTTGAAGGAGTAAGTCTAGGCTTGGTCACCTACTTCAAGGAGCCAGGGAAACAGCAGTATTTCACTTTATTTTCCTCAAGTTGTTAATAAGGAAGCCTGAAGAGGTTACATACACCCATAATTCCAGAAGCAGGTAATGGGAAACAAGGATTCGCTAAGGAGGCGTGAGGCGTAAGGGGGTAAAGCTACTTCCAATCCTCACCCTCACTCTGGGGCTTGCCCGTCCTCTCATCCCAGCAGCCAACATCCCAATTCCTTCTCTCAAACGTGGGCATTGGAAGAATTTACCCAGGGTTTGGGGTTGAGCTAGGAAGGAACCTAAGTTGAGAGCCTCCAGTTGGATCCCTAACCCCAAATCCAAAGGCGGCCCAGATCGTCGGAACTTGGCTCCTTAAAACCGTGCTGGTCTAAAGTAGATGTCTAGTTAGGAAGCATCTCTCTACCTAAAATTCCCTAAACCCTAATAGTGAACCTGCCCGAAGCCTTTCCCAGCGTCCCTTTCTCGAACGTCTGCTCCCCTCTGGTTCTCTCCCGGTGTTTAACTCGCCGCCGCTCCAACCCCCGCCCCCGCTTCCGCCTCCCATCACTGTTTGCCTTCCACCGTTTTCGCAGAGCGCCCCTTTCCAGTCTCTCGTAAACCCCTACCTGCAAGCTTCAGAAGCCGATCTGCGAGGGGCGCAGCTCTCGCTTCTATACCTGTGGTCTCCAGGAAGCCGCCGCCCACGCTTACCTGCGGTCTCCCTATTGGTGGAACAGGGTCAGCGCTGCCACCATCCATTGGCTGAGGGCCTGCAACGAAGACGCCCAATTGGCCGCCGTTTCCGTCCTTTGGAAGGAGCTGAACCCGCCCCTCTCCCTGCCCCACCTTTTGAGAGGCGGGGCCGGCTGGCCGGAGGAGGGCGAGGACGGCAGCTACTGACTAATGGGAAGAGTTGATGGTAAGAGGTGTCAGTAAGAGCGGCAGTGATTGGTTGACCCTGGCTGTCCGCGCCTGGGCGGGAGCGGCTGGAACCGGAGGCCGCGAGTGGGGGCCCAGCGGAGTGGCGGGGTAGCAAGATGGCGGCAGAGACGGTGGAGCTGCACAAACTGAAGGTACTGTGAAGGAGGGCAAGGGCTGACTGAGGCTTTTTCTGGGGACCGAGTTCTGGGAGTGGCTTGTGCCCTTTCCTACGTGTTCTCTTTGTAGGCTCTTCCACTTTTTACCGGCTCCCTCCGTAGTTCTTCCTCACTACGCCTGTCCTAATTCCCCGTGCTCCTCACGGTTTTAACGTATCTGTATTGTTATTTTCGGCTCTCTTCCTCATTGCTGTGTCGTCCGTCATTTCTCCTTCGGGTTGTGTAAGTGCCTTCAACCCGTTCTCTCCTCGTTTCTCGTCAGAGCTGCGTTACGTCAGTCAGTGGTCCCACCTCTCTGCCCCACGCCGCACCCTGCACCCCTTTTCCTCCCCGGGGTTGATGCTTTCGTCTCCAGGGTCCCCAGCTGATTCCCGTTAGGCTATGTCGGCATCTTTGTGGATTTCTACCTAGTTAGGTCTCAAATGTGGCCCAGAAAACCCCCCTTTTTAAAGATGGGGTTACGCCCCCAGAGGGGCGGCTTTGAAACCTCACTCAGGAGGGGCTTCAGAATACTGGTCTCCCCACAGAAACCTGGGGTTCGGGAGATCTTTAGAGTTAGGAAAGGCACAGGTAGCTCGGCTTTTAAAGTTTTTCGAGTTCTGTCACGTGGTTCTCCCCTGGCCAGCCGGCCCCCCCCTCCCCGCTGCCTTCTTACCGCCAGGCAGACGACTCGCTCGTAGCTGTAACGTTTCGGAAAAACATTTCCACGGTTAGGGTTAGTATCTCTGTCCCATTTCGTGTCGGGGATGGGCCCTGCATCGCTTGGCGTCACCACTTGGTGACACTCTCAGTCACCTGTTCTAAGATGTGCCTTGGGCATCTTTATTTTCATGGAAGAAAAGAGTAATTTCTTTTAGGGTAAATTATGAGACTATCTTGATTAGTTGACCGTTTGTGGTTTCACAAATAGTTCCCCGTTAAATGTTTTGGTCACATCATCCTGGGAATCTTGGACCAACCAAACTGACTTAGCTGAAGCTGAAAACTAACCCGTTAAAACTTGTTTAGCTTGAAAAAAAAAATGAGAGAAAGGGTAGGGAGAGGTCCTTTTAGTCACTTTTTAGTTGACATTGATTAGCTTTTTGTGTGAAAGCTGAAAGATTTCTTACTTTTGGATTCTAGACTGTACTAGTGGGTCTTTGTGTTATTCTGGAGTTACGATTAACTTGGTGGTACTGAAATGTGTAGATTATATCCGTGGTTTCATATTACCACAAATAAGACAAATTGAGCAACCACTTACATTATATGCATACTTCTGTAAATTATGTTACCATACTATTATGTATGTATAACACAGAGAAAAGGAATGTTTCAATAAATGAGATAAAAGGAAATATTAATAGAAGATAAAATATTTTCTTCCTTTTAGTCCCATTTTGAAACCCCTGGAGTAAGGCACCTTTATGGATTTGGTTTTGTATATGGAGTTCCTCCTTCCATAGAAGCTGTGTTTGTTTGGACCTTACTAACTTTTATTTTGATTAGATAATGTCTGCTGACCTGATTTCAGGTGTTACAGTCTAAGAGATCATGAGGCACCCCTGACAGCCTAAAAAGTTAAAAGGATTCACTCTTTTAATCACATTTGCTTGTCTTTGCTTTTTCTCTAGAGCACTTCTTAACCTTTTGGAGGTCACAGATATCTTTGAAACTCTGATGAAAGGTATGGACCCTCTCCCCAGAAAAAGGCATGTACACATACTTTGCATGCGATTTGAGGGGCTTCATAAAATTACCGTGTAGCCCTGAGGAGTCCATGGACCTCTGGTTAAGAACCCATCCATGCCTTTAACTCTGACTTCTAGGACAGTTAATGTTTGGTTCCACTGTTGACCTTGATGGAGTAATCCTGACT